>VWYP01010960.1:0-103530 GCA_013400435.1 Pycnonotus jocosus | reverse complement strand
CTTTAAAAGGACCATACATGCTGGGTTGCCCATTGTGTCAGCACTTCAGAGGTACACTGGCATCTCTTGTGGAGGGAAACAGGGTCAAACTAGGGCTTTCTAGGAACTTCCTTCTGGTTTACCATTGTCAAGTATTTACACCAGTATTTCCAGACCCCCATTTTCACATCCCCTACTTCACGTTTCCAGCTTCTAGTCAAGATGCCCTGATAAAAGGGCTGCAAAACAATCAGTATATTGCCAGAGCAAAAAAAAGAGATCAATTTGAGCATGAGCACATTAAGAATCACATTGCTGTGTGAATTAGAAGCAATTCTCCCCATTGTTATTCTAGAGGCAGTGCAAGTCCATGGTATTAGGAAGAGTGCATTAGTAACATTTCCTGGACTAGTCCTACTAATATTCCATCATCATTATCTAGATATGCCTTAAATGAGAAGAAATGTGGTACCAGCACTTGAGGCATTCAGAGAGTGCCGTTCAAATACTGCACAGGGAAGGGGTTTTGGATGTGCAATGGGCATTCATGTGCCCTGCTGGCAGGGTCATCGAGGGGCAACCACTGGTCTTTTGCACCCACCTCTTCTGCTGAACAAGGGGAGTAGCAGACTCCTGGACCATAGGCCAAAGCCAGAACCAGGGTGAAGGCAGACAAAAATAATTGTCAGGAAACATGGACGATTTTCAGACTTGGAGGAGTCATTTCTGGCTTTTCTGTTATTTAATTGGTTTGGTTTTTTTTTTTTTAATAAATAGCAAACCCCTACACTTCATGAGTTACTGTGTTTCCCTGCTGGGTTGCTGAATCGCAGTTCTTTCCATGCCCCGCCTTGCAGCACCTCTCTGTGTGCCGCTGGCTGTCCCACATACCCGCAGTGGAAAGCCCTGGGGGCAGCTGTGTGCCCGGCTCTGCCTGCTGACAGCCAACACATGAGCTCCCAGCTGCAGCCTCTTGCACAAATGCACAGGGAGCTCCTGGCACCAGCAAATCCCCTCCAGTGCACAACACTGATGAGCCTTCATATAAGCATCAGTGACCTGAAGCAGAGCTCTGCCTCCTCATTCAAAATTCATCTTGCATGTATTCTGTCTTTTAGAATTAGGCCTTTTAACAGCTCTCCCATCTCCATTTCTGATTCATGAACAGCATCTGACAGGTCTAGGATACTCACTAAAACTGGCAAATGATAATCTCACAAACTAAAACCAGCCCTTCCTAAAATTGCTTTTTCTTTTTAAAATACCCGCCAGTCATAATATTAATTCAGCTACTACAGTTTGCATAGTGTTTGTATTTTACATCCATTAGGAAAAGGAGGATTAAATAATGTACAGGAAAGGCTGGGAATAACATTCTTTGGACTCCATGCTCTTTTAAACAGCCTTTCCTTAGAGATAACAGATTCAGGTCAGGAAAAGTCTAAAATGGGACACTATTGCCACAGATAACACTGTGAACAAGTAGTTAGTGCCCTTCCCCATCCTCACCACAACACATCCTCAGGAAGACCTAATTTAAAGACATTTGTTTTCATGATGCTTTGGAAACCTTTGACAAAGATTCCTTTTGCACTTCTGTCTTCCCCATAGTATGTGTGGCCCAGACCCACAAACAAAATGCTGACTCTCAGGTAGTCACACTTGACTTTCTGTAGCCAGCAAAGCAAAAGGAGTGGAGAAGAGTTGCAGAAACCCTTCTGAAGTAAAGCATCCAGGAAACAGGGAGGAAATAGATAAACACATTTATGTGTATCCAAAAATCTCACACCACTTTACAAACTGGTAGTCTTTAGAAAAGATCTGTTTCCCCATCACCTTATCCAGTTTTCTCTGGACACAGTAACTAGAGATACAGATACTCTTGGATCTGTTTCTATGGCTGCCAGAGATGAGAAAATTAATCATGCAGAAGTCTTTTCCTGATTTCTTATATATCATTGTTACTGTATCATCAAATCTTCCTTAGTCTAATACCTAAGCAGTGCCATGTACTGAGCTTCCCATTCAGCAGCTTCATTTTCTCCCAAGAGCTGCTAAAGTCTGGTTTAGCCTGTGAAAAACCGGGAGGCACATTAATTACACCAAAATCCAGATATGATTCAACCAGGGGAGTGCAGTATAACAAATGTAACACACAACATCCACAGCCTGCCCTCCCCCTGACCAAGACAGCAGCTTGAAGTGCTGATCCAGCAACCAGCCCTTGCCTTAAGGACAGAATAGGTCACTGTGTACAAAAGTTTGTTACTCTGTATCAGAATCACTGAAGTTTAGAAGTGAGCCTATGATTTATTATTGAGTCAAAGGACAAACTTCTAAAAAGAGAGAAATTATGATGCAACTTAAAATGACAATGAAGTCATTGCATCCATAGTAAGTACATCCAAAGGTTACATGCTCTCCCTATTGAAGCAAACAAAGTAAGGCTCTGGCTTGTTGGGTATGGTCAGCTGTTCATAATAATTTTATAACATTAGTTCAATATTTTTCTTTTTTGATATACTATGAAGTTGAGATTATTTTGCCAAGAGATCTTCTACTTAAAACTTAGACTTCTAATAATACATTTCATGTGTAGAAAAATGATATTATGAAACAATTAGGAATTTTAAGAAATTATTTCAGAAATTATTTGAAATAAACATTGCAAATTGCTGCTGCTTTACAATGTGCTTGCAGTACTTCTTAGGTGGAAGAAGAAGAGGGGGAAAAAAAATCTTTAAAAACGTTTTACAGCTACACTCTTATGTGGTCTTAAATACTATGGCACTTATTCCTGTTGAGATAAAAAACTACTTTCAGCTAGGAAAAACAGGGCTCCTAGGGTTCAATTTGAGTATTTTTATAAAGAAAGATAGATGGCAAAAGTGTAATGTGAGAAAACAACAGGTAGAAACTAAAAGTCTGATGTTTGACTGCCAGAATCCAGCAAGCACAGTGTAGTGCACAGAGTAGAAAACAACAAAGAAAAGCACTTAGTGAGAAGCTAGGCAACCAATAGCTTGGGGCTGTCCCTAACTCTTTAGTTAGTCTTGTCTTTAATTAAAAAAAGCTTAAAAAATTAGCAATCACCTGGAGCTGATTACATGAAACTTCCACCAGCATTGAGGTATTCAGCAGTGCACCTTATGCTGTGACCCTAAGAGGAGGTAAGAGGCAGGTACAGGAGCAAAGTACCTTAACTGTAATTTTGACATCCCCTAATGGAAGTTATTGCTTGTTTAACTTGGAGGAAGAATGGAAAAGTTGCAAGTGACACACAGTTTGTCTCTATGGCTCCTTAGAATTGTTTCGTCTTGAAGACTGCCGTTCTTTTGGGAGACTGTACCTGTGGTGGAAGGCTTAAAATAGTCTAGAACTTCCAGACATCCCAGATCAGAAAGGGCAAATGAAATTAATTATACCAGGAGATTGTTTTGGGTTGCTGAGTGCAAAAATCCATTTAGCGATGTCTGAACAAAAGAACACATAAAACATGGAGGAGCTCTACTTAAACCTGCTGTGGAGTGTACAGTCCTAGCTCTGTGGTCTTGATAGATCAATCAGTTAAAGTAATAACTTTTTTACAAGAATTTAATGATTTAAACATCTATATTAATATTTCTGTTTAAGCCTGCCTAAGCCCTAGTTCTTGCTCATTCTCAGCATGAGTGCACAAGTCACATCCCTCTCTAGACTGTCTTAAATAGAGGTGGCAGAAATCATCTTTCTGATGCCCATTGTGTGACAAAGGCTTATCATGATTTTTCTTAATTTTCACTGTGAGATCTGGCAGGAGAGAGCTAGCAGAACAAGAAGAGTATAGGGTCCTGAAAATTAATTCCATCATCCTTCCTGATAATGCTTTTATGTGCAAAATATTTGGGATTTGCTGGTTGTCCAGCAGTCCTTCTTGGATGCAACTACTCAGAGAAACATTCTGTCCATCCTAGTTTAATTATTAAACCTAGGAAAAATAATTAGGCTTTGTGTGCTTTAAAAACTCTCATTTTGTACAGACCTATGTGACTAAATAATTGATCAGGAAAGTAAATAGGAAACCTCTGCAAATGGTTCCACACAGTGCAAAGACAGAAATATCTCTGCTGTACAGACTTTGTGTAGGATCATTGTCATCTCATGACAACCAGTGCAAAGCTGGTAAAAACAAGGAAGGACATGGCTTTACTCTAAAGCTGTGTATAAACATATATATTCTCTTTCCACTGCTGTTTCAGGAATGTGTCTAAGCTTAACTGCAGCTTAAAAAAACTGAAAGCACTTTTCTCAGTAATGTTGTCTTGATGTGATTTTGTAGCAAAGGCCTGAGTATTCCAGTTACTGTTATTTGTAGGTGTAATGCATTAAGTATTTTCCAGGTCAGTATTAAATTAAATATATGGTGGTCACAGCCTTTGCTTTACATATCCTTGTATAATTCCCTCATTACCAGAGGTCAGTTGTCAGCTCCTCCTTGGTGGATGCCAGACACAATCATAGGAAATTCAAACAAAATCAAAAAGAATCAATAAACTTGTCATATTAAAGTCTAAATTTTTAATAAAAACCATTGGGAGTACTGTGCAGTGCTATGGAACATATTCTGTAGAGCAGCTAGATAAGAAATATTCTTAATATGAAAGAAACTATTGATCATTCTGAAGCATATCCATTTCTTGAATGTTGTTCCTCCAAAGGCAGTGAATTTCTTCTTGAAGAACATTTTTGAGGATTATGGCATTTGTTTGATTTTGTTTGCTTTGTTGTGAGTTTTATTTTGTTGGTTTTTGTTAAATACCTTTTCTACTGTCAAATGCATGAGAGGATTGAAATTTGTTGTGGGAGGAACTAAGGCTGATAATAAAATAAGGGGATAATTAATGAAATAAGGGGATATAAATCTGGGTACAGCCCCATCATCTAGAGATGGTGGGAAATGATGAATAATGTTGCCAAAGATGTCCTGAACAGAGCAGTTGGGATAGAAGAGGGCAAGATCAGTTTGAAAGGAACAACTTTCTAAGCATGTTTTGCAAACATTAAAAACAAGCATGTTATCAGTAACAGACTGTTTGACATGCAAAATAATTCTGAAATTTTAAAACTAGGCTTTTAGGCTTTTTAAATATTCCATCCTTTGGGTCTGACTTGATGACCTCCTGAGATCCCTTGAAGTTTTAATTTACTCTGACTCTTCACCTGTTTTTCCACCGGCCAAAACTATTTGTTAAATTTAAATTCAAATAGTTTTATTTTCCATGAAATTCTGTTCGTGGAGAATATACTGATTATTTTGAGCAGGCGGTTGCTTTTGCCTCCCTTGTAATAATAATGAGTGTGAATGGAAAGGTACAAGTTGAAGGAGGACTGCTAAAAACTGTCAATACTGTGGGTGTATAGTCAGAAGTTAAGATGAGATAACACTTGCATCAACTATGAACTGTTGTTTTGCACAACTTTGCTTGAAATCAATGGCAACCACATCAGCATTTTTTAGTCTGTTTTTTCATATTACTTCAATTTATATAACCCACAAATTTACTTAAGCCTCGCAGAAACATTCATGTTTCTAGACAGTACAATTGTAGTGCCATCTCCCTAATTTTGTCATTCATTTTTGTACTGAAAATGTAACCCCACTGTTGATGTGTTACTGAGGTTTCTGCACTCAAAGGTCAGCTCTCCCTGGAGTCTCCTTTTGTCTGGAAGATGACATATATTAAAATTTTATAACAGTTCCCACTAGTTTCACAGTCCCACAATCTTGGGATCAATATGGCTGCTCTTCTTCACAGCCTATCAAGTGCAGCCAGTGCCTTGGGTGAGCAATAAGGAGATTGGAATTAGGCTCTTTTAAGCAAGACTTGTTTGCACAAACGTTTAAACCTGGTCACAGGAGTAGTCCTTTTACTTCAGATGAAAGGAGCTGCCAGCACTTTCACATATAAAACATCTGGTCTTTTGAAATAAGATACAGCAAGGATGGGTGCACCTGGGTGCAGGGCTACTCTTGTAACCATGATTTTTTTTTTTCACTGCACAGCCTGCTCTTTGCACTTTCATAATTTAAAAAAATAACTGATCTTCTCTTATGTAAAAATCACAGACATTAGGAAGGAGGTCCATATCATTCAAGAATATGCTTTCTTTGATTTGTATGAGAAGACTGGCCTTGGTAGTCTAAGCAAGCTCTGTGGATTAGCAGTTTGGTGGGAGTGGACTTGACAGCAGAATTCCACTTGTCCTTCAGCCACTGTAAAAAGGGTGCAAACAAACACTTGTGGCTAAAAAGCTGGAGTTCAGATGTTTCCATCAGAAAACTTTAGATAAGGTCAAGGCAATTATTTTTTTTCTGTAGACTTACTCCGCTGTGACTAACACAATGGCCTGGTGCCTCTGGAGACTATTATGCCCCTGGACATTATTATGTGGATAATAAGCTTAGCTTAAAAGCTTGGAGAGTCACTAAATACGTATTTTCAGTGTGGGATAAATTTTTCTCAAACAGCATGACTTTTCATAATTGATTGCATATTTAAAAATGTCAGGCAGCATCCTGCTAAGTTTATTGATGAATGCAATGGCTGAAATGTAATATTAAGGGGAAAAAAATAACACAGCACCTAACAAACAAATCACGGTTTTCTTTTAAATCTCCTCTTGTCATGGGCTCTTTGAAGGATGCTGCAATACATCTTTGAGAATGAATATTACAGCTCATAAAATATTTGAGAAGGATTAACATGTCTGTCCTCCTGGCTAGCTCTTTAACAGGGAGGATGTTACCAGAGCCAAACCTCCATGATGAAATTATTTGGATGAGCTGCTCCCCTTTACCTTTGTAAAGAAGCCAAACTGTCAAATACCTTAACACTAAAAAGATTTATTGAGATCTGCTGTGATTGTGAAGGGCTCAGATAGCTTTTATCACCATCATTTGATCTGATGTATGCCCCACTGGGACTGATTGATCACTTGGTGCTTATCAGTAGATAAGGGTATCAACTGGACTGAGTGGTACTGATTGAGCTGCCAGGTGCCATTACAGAAACTTGGGACAACTCCAGCATTAGGTGACCCTAGGGTCTTATATAATGTGATTGCTTGACTGAGTAGGTTAAGTTATTTACCAAGTTATTTTTTGGTTGGGTATTGATGGTGTTTTTGTTCGTTTGTTTTTTGAATTTTTTTTTTTTTTTTTTTTTTTTTTTTTTTTTTTTGTGAATGTGTGTGGCTGTTTGGACTTTTAGTCAGGAGATGGGAAAAATAGTATCTTAATAGCTTTCTTACTTCATGCAAATGTTAAGTTTTCCCAGCAAAATAAGCAAACTTGGGCAAATGACTTCTTTCCAGTCCTCTGCTTCTATGTTTATACATAACTCCAGACCTGTAACCTTCTGTTTTTGTGGATAAATGTATAATTAAGAAAACCCAGAGAAAGATACAGGGATTGAATTAAGAAATTAATTTCTTCTGAATATGGAGAACCTTTACAGAGTCCTGTGCAAATTGATGAGTCACATGAAATTATTTCAGTCAGTAATGCCAGCAGAAGTTCATCTTGGTGGATACTGAAAGCAAGTATAAATGTTATTTTAAAGAATGAAAGCACTGATAAGCTCCGAGGAGATGGTTTTCTTCTGATGTTTTGGGTGGGAGAGACAAATGCCTCCCTTAAATATAGGCATCATCTGATGTTAACCTAAAACTTTTTTTTTTTTCTTCAGAAAACATTTACGCTCATCTTACTGCAGGTTTCACAACACTTCGTCTTCAGCACCTATGATATTAATGAAGCTGGGACACTGTTTTGCATCACTTTACGCTAAAGATACACTAAAGTTATTATTAAGGTTTTCTGACACTTCACACTACACTACTCCATTCTGAATTGCCTACTGAATTTAAAAAAACTTTCGTGCTGGAGTTTGTGTTTCTAACTGCAAAGGAAAGCCCAAACATTTGTTAAGTAAGGTTCCAAGAAAGTCACATTTTTATACTTTGAAAATGAAATACAATGGTCTTGTTTCTGGACAAGACTAGGTTCTCTGTGTTGTAGATGAGGGAATTTCCTCAGCCTTTTCTCACAGAAAAAAAGTGTTCCATTCCAATGTCTCTGTCCATATTGGGAACCCTAAGGGATACCATTTGTTGCTCACTTCCATCTGGACGTTGAGCTGTGCTCAGTGCTGTCTGGATGTGACCATCCAGCCAATTCCTCATCCATAGAACAGTCCATCTATCAAATCTGTATCTCTCCAATTTAGAGAGAAGGATATTTGGGGAACCCTGACAAAAGCCTTGCAGAGCTCCTGACAGTTGATGTCTGTAGATCTTTTCCTTGTCCACTGAAGTAGTCACTCCATCAGAGAGGGCCACTGGGTTGGTCAGGCAGGACCTGCCCGTTGTGGGGCTGTGCTGCTGTCCTGAATCATCTCCCTGTTCTCCCTGTGCCTTAGCATAGCTCCTAGGAGGATCTGTTCCAAGATCTTCCCAGGCACAAAGGTGAGGCTGACAGGTTGATAGGTCTCAAGGTCTTCCTTTCTACCCTTTTAAAAGATGAGTACGATGTCTCCCTTTTTCCAGTCACCTGGGACTTCACTTGACTGCCATGACTTTTCAAATGTCATGGAGAGTGGCTTGGCAACTACATCAACCAATTCCCTCAGGACTCTGGGATGCATCTTTCAGGTGCCACAGACTTATGTATGTCCAGATTCCTCAGGTGGTCACAAATGTGATCTTCTCTTAGAGTGTGTCACGATCCAACTTTAAGGTAGTGGTTGTGTTTTGGTTCTTTTGGTGGTCTCAGGGAACAAAAAGACACATGCAAAAGAAACTTCAGTTAANGAGCAGGTGCATTGTCCATGGAGGGAACAAGGTACACAAGGTGCAGAGCAGGCCAGGGCTCCAGGTGTACCAGTCCATCAACCAGTACAGCTGGGCAGCACGACCTCATTCCTTTCTGTGCGGTTCCCGTGGGGATGCACTGGTCCGGTGAGCTTGGTAAACCTCCACCTTGGTCTGCCCGGATCTCACATCCGGCTGTTGGGAATTGTGCAATCGTCCCACCTCAGCCAGGCCAGACTCCCGTTTGGGGGGTTTAGGGTCTCAGTCTCTGTCCTTGGCGAGGGTCGTGAGGCAGATGAAGGGTCTTCAGGCCGACTCCCACAGAGTGGGAGGGACTTTGCTCCCTCAATCCCTGTCTTGCAGGCCATCCACTTTAGAGATACAGGAGCAATGAAGACTTGGACGAATAAAAGTCAGGGAGCTCAGTTTTCTCCTTGTCTGTTGTTATCAGTTAGTTCAAGTTTGTCTTTCCTCTCTTGGCAAAAAGGAGTGAGAGCTGCGTTTGAGAAGAGAGACTAACAGATTAACTTCTGGGAAAGGAGGAGCTGTACACTAGGCAAGGAAGTTGAAAAGGGCTAGGCAACACTTTTGTTGTATTTGGAAAGAGCTTGGATGAGTAGATGAGAACAGGGGAGAGATTGGTGCAGTGGTGAGGATGAGGTCTGAGCTCAGATTCATGAAACAGAGTCCTAAAGGGTTAGATGGGATGATGATAGGGAGCCTCCTGATCAAGATGATTTGGGTGAGGGGAGCAAAAGGCAAAGACGGGTTTCTTTTTGAAGCAAACCAACCAGTGTGTTGTTCTCCTTCCTCCCAAAACCCCACCCCAAAAAAGAAATTTAAAAAACCCCAAACCGAAACAAAAGAACTATTGGAGGAGAGAGAGTAGAGTGGGTTGAGAAGCACTCAAGACTGAGAGTTAGTTGAAAAAGGAAACTTGGTAGAAGATTGGTGATGTTAGCTCAAATGAAGAGCAGAAATGGAAACTGAGCTAGGAGTAGGAAAGAAACAGGGTAGGCAGGGATGGCAGCAAACAGGAAGGATGCAGAAATGAGCAGTGTATAGCTGTGCTACAGTCTGGAATAGGACCTGACGTTTCTTCTTTTTTTATTTTTTTATTGCTCTACATCTATAATTTATTATATAGGGTTACCAATGAACAAACCCTTTGCTAATGAAATGCTTGCCTCCTATCACCTCTGCTGCTCTTGCTGTGCTTTCTGGCAGAAGAGCTTTTGCATTTAGTGTACTTGCTGCACAGGTCGGAGTACTGCATGCCCGTGCCAGCAGCCATTGTCTGGGAGTAATTGCTCTCCTGACAGGAACTGAGAGTGGATGGGCAAAGCTCCTTTGTACAGATCCCACTGCCATGGAGTGTATTTTGGCACAGCCTTTACTTTGCTATGGCCTGTAGCAGACAGGAAAGGTTACTGCTGCTGTGCGGTTCCACTTCACCATGAGCAGGACGTATCTCTGGGATAGAAACACTCTGTCTTGTTGATGCCTGTATTTTGTACCACCAAGTGTTTGTTGGATGGATTGTCTGCTTATGGTTTGCTCTCTGAATAATTCTGGCATATTTATGTGGGAGCTCCCTGCTTTGAAAAGCAAAGCCAAGCACTCGAGGGTCAGGAAATGCCAGAACAAAATATGCTGTGTTAATTACTTAATTGAGCCTTCTAGTTTGTGTGTATTATGACACTGGTTTTTATGAAGTTCATATGCCTTTCTGTGATAGTACTGCAACAGGGGAATCCTTGCCATCTTTGGTGGCAATTTTACTACTCTTTTTGAGAGCAAATGGGTTTATGGGTGACTCACTACTTAACTTGCCTGTAGGAAAGTTCAAATGCTGCAAAAACAAGAGAGCACAGGGACTGCCCGGCCCTGTGATGTGAATTACATCTTTGCATTGTCTTCAGTAGAGTTTAGAGTGGACTTCAAATTCAGATAAAATTTGGACTTGAATTTTTTCCTTTTCCAATGACTTATTGATAGAAAGACACATAAAAGAAGAATTTCAGTACAGCTCCCTTAGTTTCAGAAACTTTTTCCTTGCATTTTTTTTCAGACACTAAATAATATATAGCAAAGTTTTATATTAAAATATATTATTTAAAAATCTCATAGTTTGGTTTTTTTAAACATTTGGATGCTTCATTGTTCAAGTATGATCTTTATGCAATTATTAGACTTCTCCTTAGATGAAAAACCCCACAAACAGTAAAGATTTATGTACCAATGTAGTAATGCAATTTAAAGTGATATAAAGGATCTAAAATTAGGTAAAAAAATCAATTCCTTTTATGATCAAGGGAATTGCAAGAAGCAAAGCATTTGGTAAGTAGTATAAGCTGTGTGTAATTGTGATGGAAGATTCACAATACTTAAGCCTTAGGATATCACTTGAGAGAATGTTCAGGATCTTGGAAATCTTTGTAGTTTAATTAAAACATTATTGGTGTAAAAAGAAGCCTAAAGTTATTCTGAGCTTTTTAAAAACAGTTGATTCAAGAGAGTCTTTCCTCTGACACGTGCTTAATACTTCCATATGCATGTGCCAAACTCACTGTGAGGGTCTGATCTGCTTTCTCAGTGTGCAGCAGCTGTCGTGATTTAACCCCAGTTGGCAGCTCAGCACTACACAGCTGCTCACCCCAGTGGGATGGGAGAGAGAATTGGAAGAGTAGAAGTGAGTAAAACTCATGGGTTGAGAAGAAGACAGTTTAATGGGTAAAGTGAAAGCTGCACACACAAGCAAAGCAAAATAACTAATCAATTTGCCATGGACATGTGTTCAGCCATCCCCAGGAAAGCAGGGCTCCATCACATGTAATGATTGCTTGGAAAAAGGAACTCCATCACTCCAAATGCCTTTGCCTTCCTTCTTCTTGCCGCTGCTTTATATGCTGAGCATGATGCTCTATGGTATGGGATATCCCTTTGGTCAGTGGAGGTCAGCTGTCCTGGCTGTGTGCCCTCCCAGCTCCATGTGAATCCCTGGTGGGGTGGTGTGAGGAGCAGAAAAGGCCTTGACTCTGTGTAAGTCCTGCTCAGCAATAAAAAACCTTCCCTGTTATTATCAATACTTTTTGCAAAACAAAACAAAGCCCCATACTAGCTACTGTGAGGAAAATTAGCTTAATCCCAGCCCAAAACAGTACAGCACATCTGCTGGGGATAATGCTCTCACACAAATCACTGGAACACCTTGATATATGAGGAAGAACTTTGTTTTGGAGAGCCACTAGAATCCTGCAGAAACACTGAAGAAATTGTCCTCCATAGCCATAAAATGATATTAACTGAGCAAATAGTTTTGAATGGATACTTTATGTGATGTCTGTCTGTGTTTGCAGAATGTCCATGAAAAAAGTGATGATGTGCTCAGCGTATTTGCTGTTCAATAAAATTTAAGTAGCAAACAACGTTCTTCCATAAACATTGATTTCCATTTTTATTGCATACTTGTGAGGAGCCACTGGATATTATTTCTTCTTTCTGGTTTGATTTGATGGTATATGACCAAAATCTCATGGAAAGAGGGTTTTCTCTTAGACTGGCACAGAAAAATACCTGTTTTAAAGTTCTGTTCCTTACTGTCCTGAAGGGCAAATATGGAGACATTTCTTCTCTTTTTTGAGTGAAGACAGGTGGGCCTGGTATAATTATGGTTACCTGTAGTAATCATCACCCTTTTTGGAGCAGATGCAGACTCTGTGCATTTGACTCAGCAGTCCAGATCTACTTTATTATTTGTGTTGGAGAAAGAGAACATCAGGGTCACAATGTGTATGTGTTCTCTTCATTCCCCCTCTCTTCTAGCAAATCTCATTCTAGACAACAGACTCATTTGTCCATACCTGGCAATGGGAGTGACTTTGCAGTGCTGTCAAAAAAGGCTGGGCAGCTGGCCAAGGTGGAGCTGGGACAGAAGGACTGTGATAAGTTTGGCAAAGAAAAATAAATAGAAAAGGAAAGTCAGAGGCTGAGACTTTCTAAAAGGGTTTAATGAGAAAACCATTGCTTACTGTGGTTTTTTGAGGGGAGCACTGGCTTCTGGCTTCTCAAGAGCCTCAATCCTGCATGTTACATGTCCAAGCTCCCACTAAAATTGTGTTCAGGACAGGAACACCTTGCTGTGTTCATAACTACTCTCCAATGGTCTGTGTCCTTTTCTTACCTCTCACATGGCTTTTTTGGTCCTCTTTGATCATCCTTTTGCCACAGTGTCAATAATCCTACCAAATACCATAGAATAACTGATCTAGGGGAATTAAAAGGTGTGTTTTGGGTAGTTTGTGCTTTTCTAGCACAATGTACGTTTGGAAAAATACTGCCTATATCAGATCTAAGCTTCTGGCTCTAGAGGTGACAAGGATTTTGACTGTGGTCAATGTGGCTGTGGAAGTCACAGCCACTCCAACCTCAGTGTCACTCCAAAAAGGTTGGCCTCTTTTGATAATTGGCAGGATGAGCTGTTGTGCCAAATACTTCTTTTCTAACCAAAGAGCATGTGGGTACAGCTACTGTGCTGGCAGTAGAGGATAAAATGAGTTTTCCAAATCTTACCATTGGAAAAGAACATTGGCTGGAAAAAGAATCGCTTCTCTTCAATTTCACAGGAGCTTGTTCAGTTACAGCAACTGTGCATTTAGGCCTCATATTCTCTCTGAGGACAAGAGTTGTGTGTGGTTTTGGTTTGGATCTTTTATTTTGAGGTAAAAAGGGGAAACTGGCTTTAGTCTTACCTTTTGTAGTTTGTAAAGACTGTCCTGTTTTTGAATAGGCAGAGTCATTGTCTATCTTGTGATTACTTGGAGGTCACCTCAGAGTCCCTCAGGCAACAGGCTGATAAATGAGCTTCATTACTCTGTGTGGGGACTGTGTTTTGAATTGGAATTAGTGAAGTAGGATCCAGTGCAGTAATTTGTACCTAAAAATTTGCTCATCTAGGGTGGATGAGTATAGAAGTCCTACAGGTTGTTTTGGTAAGCACAGACTGCATGAAGGACAATGTGGAATTGGCCTTCCACCTGATATTTTGCCTTATTTTAAAATGTAGGTTGTAAGACAGGTGCCTGTCTTGACTGCCCATGATCAGCAGGGAGGCAGCTGGCCAGAGGTGCTGCCTCCTCTGTCTGGGTCACTGGTAAACACGATATTTACAGGCATATTTGTGGTCTGCTTGTAATCAGACAGGGATATATATGGGCATATGTGAGCTTATCTGAGCAGTGGTTGGAATGAACTGGACAGGCACAAGTGAGTGCTAATAGTTTTGTAGTGCAACAAGCCACCAACTAATGTGTCTCTCCTATTTTCCGCACCCTTTCCACCATAATTGCATTATCTAAATGTCTGAATTCTGATAGTTGTAGCGCTATATGAAGCCAAAATTTAATTATCTTAGGGATTCACCTGTCTCTGTGTGGTTTGACCTTGAGTGACAGCTGTGCATGATGGGACGTTTGAGATGAGTGGTAAAGGAAAACAAAGCAGAAAGTTTACAACTGGAAAGGGCAGAGATTAGAATGATGTAACAAAGTGTAGCATTCATCAGTGGTTTCTTCAGCCTAGTCTTCCAACAGCATCAGACCAGGATAGAAGCAGGACCACTCCATCATTATTAACAAATAGGAAAAGTGAGGAACAGTGTGGTCTTTGAGTTATTTGCTGTTTGGAAATGTCAGGTCCTTGGACACAGAGGTTGGTGGTTGAGAAGCTGAGGTGCAGTTTGGCATTCTGGATTGGGGTAGTTTCAATCAGCTTACTCTTTGGGTAGGCTCTTTCCCCCTCTTAAAACAAAATACATTTGTGTTATTCAAACACAAGAAGTGCTCAGTTTCTCTTGATGTCAGGTCCTGATTCTGGTGACACAGTGGTAACAAGTAATTGCTAGTTCAGTACTGGGTAAGATCACGCCAGACGACTGGCTGAGGCAGGCTAGATCAAAATGGTTTCTTCTTTCCTGTGTAGAGTTGGGTTTGCTCTCATGGAAACTGGCTGACTGCTGGCTGTTAGGTAAACAATGCAGTTTCACGCATTCGTTTGGTATTTGTATGCATTATTGTGTATTTTACTGTAAATTAAGAAGACATTTGAGTGACAGAAGAGGGATGAGTTCCTCCCACTTGGGGTCTGTGTTGTGTCAGCTTAGGAGTTTTCAGCCTGCAGGTGCTTGAGGGGCAATACCAGGGGTTCCCTGACTTTAGGTAATTATAAATGAAGGGGGAGCATTTCCTGAAACACAGCACTGCAAAAGGCACAGCTTAAATAAAATTATTTTATGCATGGCAAAAATTGAAATGCCTGAGTAGTGGGTGAGAAATGAAGTGATACTTGGGCAAAATATTTTGAGTTTTCATGGAACCAGATTAAAAAGATGACTTTGTGGCCTTTAACCTTTGCTGGACCAAACATAGCATAATCAGAACTTTTTTACTTAAAGCTGTTTTTGAGGTAGCATTTTCTGGTTTTTTCTTTGACAGAAAACTTTTGGGTGATCCTCTGTCTAATTCTAAGGATAGTATTCTCTGTTTGTAGATGGGGACAACAAAATTAAGTTTTGATGTCTTGGAGGTTTTATCTTAGTGTTAGGGGAGATTAAAGCTATTGTTTTGAAAACTACAAAACGTGAAGCAATTTTTAGAGATAAACTGAAGATGAGAATATGGGAAATAAAGCAATAGAAAATACAGCTTCTTCTCTGAGCTGTCTCTTTGGTCATTGCTTTAACTACTGGGGAAAGGCAGGGACATCATACAACAGAAAACACAAAATCCAGCAAAATTAAAAATTGCAGTCTCTGTGGTAATTAAGAAACCCAGTATATTGATAAAAAACTTAAGAGGCTTTACCAGAGTTTGTTTCAGTAAGTTTGTCACCAAACTACTTTTAATTTTCCTAGACAGTATCATGTAATGGATAGATTTGAAGTGATTTCATTTTGGACAGCAGGTTGAAGCTAAGACAAAAATTCTTCTAGCAGACTGCTAAATTTCACATAATAAGAAATACTAATTGTACTGGACAGCAAATAGATAAGCTGAGGATACAAAAAAGGTTGGTACCATTAAAATTGCATAGCAATTTTAATTAAAGCTTTAATTTGAAACTATGGCAAACAGAAATTAGAATCCATTTTGAGCAGTCAGGAGGTAAAAGCAACTTTAAGTATTTAATTTTCTGAGTACAATCCTTGATTGAACAAAATTCTGAGGGGGGAAAAAGTCTCAAAATACCATTTGCCCGAGTTCAAAATGTGTTGAAAGGACTTATTCAGGAATTCAAAATACCAAGGAGTGAAAGATAAGGTTTTAAACAGTTCTCCCTACTTATCACTGTGTTCTATTATGCCACCTTTCTGCTCTGAAACATCATTATAACAAGCAGACAAAATTTGCAATAATTTGTATAACCTTTCTTGAGTGTCCCTTGAAGAAATGCATGGGAAGTACTCCACCCCCATAAAAGATGTTTGTCTCTGTATTAATAGTTACTCAGTAGGCAGTGTGTAAGTGAGGTGTTCAAGAGCTTGCATTTTTGTTGGTAGAGTTTGACCAGCCAAAGTTGTCATTGCAAATGGCTTTCTGAAAAGCCAATTATGGATGCATTTCCCCAGTTGGAAAATGCTGCCTGTTTAATGTAACTATGGTGTTCTACACCCTGTCTTCTGCTCATAACATGCAGGAAATTGCAGCATTTTTTTTTCCTTTTTAGTCCTAAATTATTTTAACTGAGTTAACCAGACCTTCTGATGCACTAGCTAGGTCAGTGAAGTCAGAGAGAGCCCTGGAAGGATCCTAGCTTTGTTCAAGTGTTACAATGAGAAGGCTGAGGGAATGTCATCTTATGCTGTCATCTGAGAAGATGCAGCCAGGGTTTTCTTGGAGGAAAAGTGATAGGATGTTTGGCAGCAGGCATAAGCTGTAACAAGGAAAATTAATGATAAATTGTTGTCAGAGATGGTGGTCAAATGGTGGAAGAGAGGCCTAGAGAGGTAGTGGGATCTTCATCGTTGGAGACTGCCAGAGCTCACCTGAACTGGATCTGCTTTAAGCTAAGGATGGGAAATAGAAATTCCTGGCGATCCCTTTCAACCTAAATTACTCTTATTAGACAATTGGCCTGCATTACTGTACTGAAGACCCAGTGCAATTTGACTGCAGCACTTGTCAGCTGTCAAAGTGACTGAAAATTAAAGAGCTCCATTGTGGTATCACTGGGAAACAAAATGTAGGTATATTCAAACTGATTTGAGAATTTTCTTGGGCAACTTATTTTACTTGAAAGCATAATCTTGGTAGAAATCTGAAATGGTCACAGGCTACTTACCGTGGATGGAAAGAACATGACTGCTTTGAGGCCAAAAAAGGAGAGGAATGGAAAAAGCAAGCTGAAACTTCTCACTGGAAGTAGCTAAACAAGAAATGCTGCAGCAATCGTTTGACTGGAACAGTTTTCTTAGCGTGTTGTAAAATGCCCATGTTCTTGTAAAAGGTAAAATTAAGAGCCAGCACAGATAGGAAATGTAATTCATGTCAGGCTTTCTAGCTTATGGTAGAAATCTCATGAGAAGAATTGGCATTTTCCTACAGCAAGTATTGAATATTTGCCTGGGTTATTCCTACCTTCAATTAAGGTAATGTTTAAGATGCCTCTATGTGCTTCATTTAATACCATATTACACAAGTGAATAATTTGAAGAATTCTTCAATGAAATATGGAGATAATTTTCATGCAACATCAGCAAGTTAACATCTTATTTTGATGTACTTCTCTACACTTAATATCCCCGCTCAGCCTTTGTTGATGTATTTACTCCGAAGTTGAAGCAATTTAAAACACTAAATGATGTGACTGTGCATTCAATCTCATTACAGGCTTAATGCAACAGCCGTCAAGCACCTCATTATTGAATAACCCAATTTTTGTAGAGGGCAGAAATTATAAGTAAAATTTACATGTTGACTCCAGAGCATAAAGAGTGTCGTCCATCATTCACTAGGTCAGATCCGAATTGCTGTAATCTTTGTAATTGGAAAAGAGTGCTTGTGACTGAAACAGCAAAATTCTTGTAAAAGTTCATATGTTTTCAAAATGTGTTGGAAATTTTAGTACATCTTTTCCACAGGTATTCAAGGGTGGATTTGATACCATAAAGAAGTTACAAAGGTATCTGTCACTGAGATTTTGATGGACATGCATTAGGTGGGCCAATTTGTGAGGCCATGCATTTACTATAACCCATGATTAATTTGTATGGGTTTTTCACTTTTTCTTTTCCTCTCCAAGCACCTTTACCTAGGGGTGTTGCTGACTCTAGAAAAGAAAAGCCAGATCTTCTACTAGTTAAGAGGAACAAAAACGAAGATCTTGGATTTCATACTTATGAAGGCCTTTTAAATCTCTTCATTTTGGAGTCACCCTGTACTTGTGTACACTGAAATATATTCATGCATTAAACCAGTAATTATATAAAATTATGAAATTATAATTATTTTTAAGTTATGAAAATATCTCTGACTATTGGATCTATTTGCATTGGATCAATGCAGATCAGGAATAAGACATAGATAAACACACAGTGGATGGGAAATGCCTTGTATTGCTGAAGAATTCCAAAATTGATTTCAATATTGTTTGTTGGTACAATTTCATTTTGGTTACTGCCAACATGCATTTTACTAATTCTAAATATATATTTATAGGTATAGAGGAGCCCAATGGCTATCCATTTAGAGTGAACAGAGATAAAAATACTTGAACAAGGAAGACATTGCTTTGTGCTCTGAGCAGCAACCAGGTTTTAGCATGTTCTAAATTTTGCGGCATCTCTCATGGAATATTTGGGACCCAGTTTGGTTATTGACTCTCCTTTTTGGCATGATGGGATATCTCCTGAGGCTAGTTCTACTCTTCTGTGCTCTTAGGACATATCATGGTGACTCTGCCATACCATTCCTTATGTCCCTGATGCTTTGTAACTGTCTTTCAACAAACATTGTGAGAGTGTAGATAAATTTCTGTTTGAAGAGCAATCATACTCAGCAGAGGGCAGGTGAGGGAAGGAATTAAGAGTTTCACAGGTCTGGAGAGAAAGCCTGGAAATGATTTTCAACTCCCAATTCATACAGAACTATGTCATAGATAACGTGACCATAGGGATTGCGTTTGTGAAGTGGAAACATCTGTCTGGGACTGCAATACCATCCTCTTGCCTCTCTTCTCCCTTCAGTGCTGTCACCGCTGGCTTATAGGCGTTCCTTTCTCTCTGTTACCAGTGGGCTGTTCATGGACTTTATTACACTTTGTATAAATTTATCATTTAAAGACAGATAAATGTAGGTGAAGTCCTGTGCAATATGTGCCCAAATCTTAGGGGCATTGCTTGCCTAATGTGAATTTCCTGAAATGTTCTCCTAGCAGGCAGTGATGTCAAGACCAGCAGGTGTTCCAGTGTTTTTTGTGTGTGGCAGTTGGCAGTAGGACTTCATCGATACTGATTATGAGAGTTCATTTTCTTGTGTGCATCATTTTAGGAACTGAGAACCTCTTCCCTCTACCTCTAACTCTGTAATCACTGTAAGAGCTGAATTGTTTGTTTTGCCCTTTTGTTGTCAGTATATGTTAACTAAGACTGATGGGGACTTGCAGATTTCAGAAGGAAGACATAACTCTGGTGTATATTCATAGGTTCCTTTTAGAAGTGCTTAAGGGACAGCCTCATGTCAGATGAAGTTTCATAAAAGCCAATCCAAGTATCTTGCTTCTCATCTTTATTACTGGTTGACAACATAGATATTTCTCACACCTCAAGAATTCCCGAGGGAGAGAAACTCCTGAAAATTCTTGGTGTCTTGGATTTCTAGATCTTGTTTTTGAAAGTGTTATTTAGCCAAATTCTTGGCACTGTGTCAGAAGGAAGTAGGTCTACTATAACATTGCTGACAAAGCTCTGTTGCTTCCAGGGCCCAGGTTAGGATCTCTGTGAGGCTGCGCTGTGTCCTGACGCGTTAGGACCCATCTTTGGTAGCTCAGTAGAGCACAGATCCTGGGAAGCATGGACACGCCAGCAGAGGAATGGCACGGCACTGGCACCAGCGGTACATTTGGCACTGGTAGGACTTTTTGCTGACAGCATGCTGCAATTCTTTTGTGAATCAATTTGATACCAAAAATAGCTACTGGGTTATTCAGAGACTGAGTCTATCATGATATTGGTGGTACTGTGATTGCAAAATACTCCCAATATGGAGTAGGATATAACTTCCTAGAGGAAAGTCAGAATAAGCTAGTAGAAATGAAACTAGGAAAGAAATTAACACTCTCCATATAAATATAATTTGGCTGTCACAGCTCTTCTCATGCCTGCAGTTGGAGCTGCAATGTGATCGAATCCCTTGCTGATTTAGCTGAGACAGTGGCAATGTGTGCTTGGCCTAAATCTCATGAGTGACTCTTCAAATATTCGATAAAGGATTTTGGAAAGAAAATAGGAAGTAAGTAAATGACAAGAAGGCAAGAAAGGCTCAGGGTCTAACTTAACTAGTAGTACAAACCCTGGTGTGTTGTCCCTGAACCTCTGTTGTGAAGGAAATGAACTCAGGACTGACTCCAGCCATCAGGTAAAGGTGTTAATTTCCCAGAAACCCTCTGAGGGTGGGCAGGTTGCTCCTTGTCTGTCAGAGTCCTGGGAGGCCACAGGAATTCTGCTTGTTGCTGAGAAAGGGGTCAAGCATGCTGAGGGAGCAACTATGAAGTGAGAGTGTAACTGCTTGCAGCACTATGCATTGCTCCCTTTCTTCTTCTCCTGCCTACCTGACAGAGCAACTTCACTTTAAAGCTCTGTCCCAGTTTTGAGCTCAACGTGGATAAATTCAGCTTTTCTCACACTGCTAGGAAACCCTGAGCCAACTTACAGCAGGTATACCTTCTGGTTGTACTGCAAATGTAATGACTAAACACTAAATGGGAAGCCCTTCCTCACTGCTCTTCTTGATGTGCCTGTCTTTGGATCAGCAAGCAGCTTCTCTTGTTGAATCATTTTTATGCTGCAGGAAGAGCCACTATAGCCATCTGTTGAGGAAAATTAGCAGTTTGCAATATGTTACATCTGTAAATGGATAAACTCTTCCAGACATTACATGTGTTTATATACATACTCTGGTGTAATTGGGTATAGCTGAGGAACACAACTTGCTGCTTCATTCCCAAGTAACGAGCCATACGACAAGAGGAAACAGCCTCAAGTTGCACTAGGGGAGGTTTAGAATGGATATTAAGAGAAAAATTATTCACCAAAAGGGTTTTAAGGCACTGGAACAGGCTGCCAAGGGAAGTGGTTGATTCAGCATCATTGCAGACACTTAAAAGATGTGTAGATGTGGTGCTTAGGGACATGGATTAGTGCTGGGCTTGGCAGGGCTGGATTAATGGCTGGACTCGATCTTAGAGGTCCTTTCAGGGTAAACAATTCTGTGATTCTCCTCCAGCTGATAGACAGTATGCTTTTGCAGGCTGGATAAAGGGTAATTTTAATTTCAAATGTATTTTATGCAAGTGTAGATGATAAGGCAAGGATTAACATAGTAGAGTATACATCTATCTTGTTGTTTAGAATTGTCTAATTATTTCAAGACTTATTTTGCCTCAAATGTGTTCTGAAGGCTCTCAGTTGGATTCATTTGATATCAGAATTTTGACTGCTACACCTTAGAGTGCTGGGATTATTTGATTTTGTTCCAGGCTTATCTTTCTTTGAAGTATAGCAAAATACCCAATTATTTAAGATTCATGGATAACTAACTATGTTGTAAATCTTTGGTTTTTGCTAAGACACTTTTATATTCCTTCTAATACCTAACTGGGAGAACTAATCTTAAAAAAGCAGCAAACACATATCCTCGTACTGAATATACTTTTGTTCCTGCATTTCATTTGATATATCACTTAGTGCAAGCAGCAAACTGAAATGACAAGCCTAAGAAAATTGTAATGGCTTTTAATGATAAGCAGTCAAGTAAGTATCACATGGTAGTAACTTGAATTTGTTGATTAGAGAGATTCAATTAGATTTCTCTGATTTTCTAGGCTTACATGTCACTTATATTCAGAAATTGCTTGCATATTGTAAGTTTGAGTATTTTGTGTGTGTGTAACTCCTCAGTGTGGTGTCTGAAGTTGAATCAATGGTCCTGAGCTTTTCCATGTATCGATGCTTAATCCTTGCTCTTACAGCTGCCTATGCTTCAGGTATTCTCTTGAGAGTAGCACAGACTCAAGCCAGGCTCTGAGAACCAATACCCAGACCAGCAGGCAAATCATTTACTTGTGGAAGCCTGAATTTGCTGGGGTTACATATTGTTCAGTCCTGTTTATAAATCATCAGCTCCGGGAGTCGTGGTATAGAACAGTGTGAACTTTTCTGGCATTTCTTTCTCTTCCTTTATAAATGCATTTTTAACTTTTATAATGGTGAAAAAGGGCTGTAGAACATAATTTCTAATTACTTTGCAAATAGAAATGAAATTAAGAACAAACCCACTTTCGTTAATGTTTTCTAAGGTAAAATGTACCATTTTCATGATTTGGAAGCAGAACATTGAGACTATTTGATGGTTTTGCTTGACAGTATTGAGTTGCAAGTGAAGGCTTTAGACAGGCATATTTGAGGAAACAAGACTGGATAAGAGGACAATTGTGTGTGTAACAGTGTGTCAGCATATAGCTGAGCCAGTCTGTTTTCTCTCTGGTTTTTACAGTGTTCCAAATAAAATACATTCTGTTATCCCATTAAACCAACACGCTGTCTTAGAATGTGTCATTTTATGAACAAGGCCACATACACACCCTCTGTAGCCAGCCTTGCTGTGGGAGAGGCAGACTCCGTATGAGCAGTACAAATCCAGTGAATGTGAATGAAGCAGACTTTGGTTAATCCTGTGAAAAAAAATCTCTGCTACTTCTCCAGCAAAAAGCATTGAGACTGCTTTTTGAGTAGGGGAGTTGTCTGCATTTATTCCTAGGAAGGTTATCTTGATCTTGTATTTGTTCAGTTTTCTGGTTTTTATATTAGTGAGTTTTGGATTTCTCTTCCTCTGCATGTTTTACAGCACTGTCAGAAGGAAGACAGTGGGGAGTCTGTGAGGTAAGAGGTAACTGATGGCATTAGCTACATGCTAGAGGAGCCAGGGCAAATCCTAGATTCCCTCTTCGAGTGGAGGATAATAAAATACATGTGTTTTAGCATTGACTCTTACAGGTGCTTTGCGCTGCACTGAGTCTGACTTCAGTGGGAGCCACTCAGAGCATCCAGAACTGGGCACATTCGAGCATCTCCCAGTGCTCCAGTTATTGTGTGGATTTTCCTTCTCTTAACTGAAATGGGGTTATTTGTATAGGTGCAGCACACTTTTGTACAGTTTTGTCATGCACTATATATCTCAATTTCTTTCGAGTGTCTTTCCCTTCCCCCTTTTGATTTAAATGACTGGTTCTATGGTAATGAGTCCCTTTGAACTGTCAGTGTGAGTATATTTCCATTTACACTGCTGGCACTTTGTTCTGAACCTTCTCCCCTTCTGTCCAAATAGATTACTTGAATTATCAGATCTGTCTCATTGTTCACAATAGCATTGCTGTGGATTCTCCAGATCCCCTTTGCTTACTGAGTTTATTGCTCATTTTTCAAAGGCCTTTATCAAACTCTGGTAGGTGTTAACTTTAAATAAATCTTCGTTCATAGTTCTCAGATAATCAAAGTGAAGGAGGAAAAATTGTATAGACTGCTGCACAGTGGAGGGGTTTAGCTAACCTATTGACTTTCCATTACATCATAATTCATATTCAAATTAATTTTGGCAGCCTGCATTTTGTCTGTATTATCTATGATCATTTAAACTTCAGTAGCAATTTATAATATAATTGATGTTGACCAGGATAATTTCTAATGCCAGCAGGTGGAGAGTCTTGTGCAGTGATTTGAGATGTGGCTGAAAACCAGGAGTCTAGGAAGGTGGTCAAAGATAAGTAATTGAATGACTCTGTTTTGAGATAGCACTGATTGTTCATGAGCAGTTTCCAGAGAAAGGTCAAGGCAATGGCCACAGCAGCAACAAAGATTAGACATAGTGAAAAAGCCTTAAGACATACCAGAATAAAGGTAGGTCTGTTTTCTGTGTCGTGCTGGGATCTCTGTTTAGACCTGGGCAAGCCAGGTGTCTTAGTGAGCTCCTAATTAAGCACATGGAATATTAATTTAGTGAACTTGCTGAATCAGGAACTCCTGATGAATTCCCACCTTTCCTCATTTGTACAAAACTTATTTACAGCTGACTGTGAAAGAGTGCATTTGCTTTTCATAACCAAGAAAGCCTTGGTGCCAACAGCTGATACAGTAATTATTAGAGTCTGGGAATTCCCAATTACATAAAATTTCTTAAAGGAAAATAATTACTTATCTCAATTACTGTCATTCCTTGAAGGGGTCCATGGCCTACATTCTGCTGAAGTTGAACAAATTACTAAGCAGAGGAACTTTTAAAAACTCTTCTACCTCAATACCCAACATAATTTGAGCCTTTTCTATAAATCTTGCTCTTACTGTTTTTTGTTTAACTTGATCTGAGTTTTATTAATTTTAAACTTCTGACTGTAGACTTGGTTTTCATACTTCCTTTTATTAGACTTTAAACCCTGGAAGATCCAGAAACTGTAGGTACAAAGCTTTCTATCTAGAGAGTTAAGCTGCTCATGTGTTTTGAATACTAAATGTCTCTCACATATATAATTTATAAGTATAGATACATAGGGAGCAGTTAGTGTCACAACATCCAGTGCTTTTAGGGCTGCTGTCTTTTGGAGGCACTTATTCACAGCTTTTATTTCCTGTAACTCTACTGTTAGTATTTCCCACCACGTGCACATACTGCAAGCATAATTTACCTTTCCAGGAGCAGACTGGCTGTTTACTTCTGTAGAAGCAGACAGATGCTATTAGCTCATTTTCATTTCATGACCAAAATGCCAGTAAAATAATTCAGACACAGCTCTCATCATATGGTGATGGGAAACCTGCAACCTCTGAATTCATTTGTGTGTAGTTTGGTCTGGAGTACAGATTTCTTAATAACAAGACCTTTCTCTAAATGCAAAGCACGGCAGTTACTGCTTTTAATCTCAGCATCTTTCTCATTTGCTGCTCACTTATTACCTGAACTGAAGGTGAGGCTGACTGTGACTGTTTCCCTGATTCTTCACAAGGTGCTGTAGAGATCAATCTCTTCATTTTTCACCCAGGCAACTTGCAGAAAAGCTTTTTGGACATTGTGTAGGAGGGCAAAATGACACTGTGGGCAAAGGAGTAAACTTGGAATCTGAATCCAGATTGCATCTTAGATTTATTCCATGGTGAATCTAAGGAGCCTGGTTATGAATTTGTGGTGAGGTTATGTGGATCACCATTTTGTAATGAGTTGGATGTGGTGGTGTGAGCTGAATTCAAGTCTTTTAGCTCCTGGAGAGAGGCATGTACTTGGTTGTATTCTGTGTCACAAAGATCCTTACCTCTGCAGACACTAGACAGCTGAACATTTTTAAGCCATTTAGTCCTCCTGAACAGAGAAAGATTAGCTGTCAAATGTGTAATACTGGTTTCCATTGTAATCCAGTTATCTAGGCGGGCACAGTTTTCTGAACTCACGTGCTGTTGCTTTTAAGGAAATACCTACACATGGGTGCCTTTGTAGCACTACTTTGTACCAGAAATTCTGGGCTCATGTATATATTTTGATTTTCTGTGCAGCTTTGGAGCCAAGGGACCCAAATAATCAATTAGTTCAATAACATATCACAAAGACAATCTGTACTGTAAAAAGTTTGTAATTTGATTGTTTGCTGCTTAATCACAGAGTAGAAGGCAGTGGAAAGGACCTCTGCAGATCATCTATTCTAAGCCTGTGCTCAAAGTAGGTTGTTCAGGGCCATGTCCAGACAAGTTTTGGGTATCTCTAAAGATGACACCTTTACAAGTTCTCCAAGAAGCACATTGTGGTGTTCAACCAAACTTAGAGTAAAACATTTCCTTTTCTTTAATTAGAATTTCCTGAATTTCAGTTTGTGCCAGTTGCCTCTTGTCCTGTCATGGGGCACTACTGACAAAAATTTGGCTTCATGTCCTTAATTCCCCGTCTCCTCATATATATATCAGTAAGATCACTTGGAGCCATGACTCTCTTTAAAAAGGTTAAAAAAGCATGGTAATTTCTAGTAAATGACCTCTAAATATGCCAGATGTAGAACATGTTTGAGAGACTGGAGACAGAAACCTGTATTCAAAGTTCTCACTTTTTCTTTGTAGCTGACACATTCTTTGGTTTGGTTTGTTTGTTTGTTAGAGGTTTTTTGTTTGGCTGGGGTTTTTTTTTTGTAGCCTAGTACATTGCAATTTCAGCACAGTTCAGTTTTATTTTTTTTTTCAGTTGGTACTGTTTCCTTGATGTTTCACTATGGAGAGGTGAAAACAGAAGGCCTGGTTTTGCTTTCCCATTCTGTTCAGTCTAGCACTGGCTAATAAAGTTGTGTGGGAAGCATATGATCCACCACTTTCCTGTTTTCCAGAGGAAATGAGAGAGAATGTATGCAAAGATGAAATGACAACTTTAGAAATATGTAACCCATTGCTTATTTCACTTACTTTCTGTATCTGTGCTATTGCTTTCCTCTAATGGGTACAGCTCTTGTTCAGTGAATATTGAAACTGTGTGGATGTTGAAGGAAAAATAAGGTTCTAAAGAAGTGAAAAAGGAAGAGTTTGTGGCAAAGAAAAATGAGTAATTTTTTCCTCCATCAATAATGTATGTAGTTAATTGACAAAAAAAATTCTTATGCAATCTAACTTGTCTATGTTTGTGCAAAACAATACTGTTTTTAGCCACTTTCAGTGGGCTCAAAATCTATTTTCTAGGCCTCCAGCTTCCTGGTGATGTGACATCAGCACAACAGCCCAAGCTGGTGATTATATTAAAAGAAGAATATAATGAGACAAAATAATAAGGCTGTGGCTTGATATTTTCCATTGATAAATTTAGAACTTGCAAAAGCTGAAATAATAGTTGTAGTGATAAAAAGAAATATAATTTTCATACTTACCTGCTGTTCTGAAAAACCAATGTATAATTATTGTAGGAGGGAGAAAAATACATCTCTCCCCCTCACTCTGCTACTTTTTCCTCTTCTCTCCAGTGTTGAAATCATCCAGTTTAATTAAATCACCAGCCTATTTCTGCACAAAGGATGACATTTTATTAATGATGCATGATGTGTATGAGACAGAATTAACCCAATTTTCAAATGGATTTCAATTTGGAAAGGGCAACATGTAAAAACGTCTTGTAAATGTGTGGGACGAGCTTGTCGAGCAGCTTTCTGAAGAAGATGGGATTACAAAATGATGAATAATTAGACAACAGTCTCTCCAGTCCCTTGCTTTATAACATAGCCCAATATCATTACCTTTTCCATGTGTTGTTTAGTTTTCCCTATTTTCTCAGTCATGTTTCTTTCCTAGCAGTGAATCCAAGGAACAGTAATTTAGGTGACAGTATTTACAAGTAACTGGAAGGGGCTGAAGGTGACTGTTTTGATCTTGATGTCAGGCACTATGTTTATGGTGGGGCTTACATTTCAAATATGCCTGTAGAGCCTGAGCTTCAGAGGGTGGTTGGGGTCCACTCAGGCTCACTTCACTTATATCTGAATGGGGTAGTCACAGCAGGTCAATGGTCATATAGTAAGTTGTTGTATAGATATGAAGAATTGTAAGTTTTTAAAAAGCTTTTATCCATTCTGCCAAGGGAATAGATAACCTGCCTCAGACTTGCATTCCTGAAATTTGTCTGTATCTATTAGAGGTTCACACTACTGCCAACTCCCCTTACTCTGAATTGAGAAATATCTTTCTAATTTGACCTTTCTAATTCATAGGAAAACGGGATAGGTGTCATTTCACGGGTTTTGAGTTTATTTTTAACTTAGCAAATTTGGGGAAAGAAAACTTCACTTTCATTTCCCTATCTCTGAAATGTAATTTTTATCAAAACAGTTCTAAAAATCATTAACCTCTGAGAACAGAGTGTTGTGGAATAGACAGTAAGAAGGTTTAAAACAGACCACTAAAATGTCTTGCTGATAAAATGGCAAGACAAATCTGCCTGCTAGAAGTATGGGATTCATTTTTTGTGGCTGTTATGTATGGGGTGAAGTGATGAAGGCACTAATCCATGAATTAGGAAACAGATTTTTAAAGGGTCAGGCTGTGAAGCTCAGAACAAATTAGCAGATTATAGTGTTCTCTTATTCTTTATTGATGCAAAAATGGTCATATAGGGATTTTTGGTAAGCTCTGTGTTAAAATATTTTTGTTGCTTCTGTTGAGAGAAATTCTTGAGCTGCAAGGTTGGTGGTGGTGCTCATAACAAAGTAAGGGTTGGAGGTCCCTGTTATTCCAGCTATCTGTGCTCATGTAACTCTGATTCTTG
The DNA here is from genome assembly GCA_013400435.1 of Pycnonotus jocosus. Lineage (NCBI taxonomy): Eukaryota > Metazoa > Chordata > Aves > Passeriformes > Pycnonotidae > Pycnonotus > Pycnonotus jocosus. Next base: position 75,160 of record VWYP01010960.1, on the reverse strand, counting down.
ACCCAAAAGAGCAAACACTCCATAACAACAAGACATGGCAGCATAAATATCCTGCCCTCCTGTTTAGAACATCAGTCTTGGCTACTTGCTTAGGAATGGAGGCAGATAATCCTCTGCATTAAGTGTGAAAACAGTGAAATGTATTTTGGAATTTAAGGCTGGTATGAAAGGGGCCTTGTGTGGCATTTATGCCAAAAGTTTGTGTAAGAAGAAGTGCATACTTTTGAAAAAATAGAGATAAAAGCAAATTGGAGGAGTGTTGACCAAATTTATTTACCCTTGTTAAGGTATATCATACGAAATTCAGAATTGCCATCCTGTTTGTGTGTCCTCTGGCTTGGGTAAATGTGGCTCTATAAGCAGGAATAGAGCTGGAAGTCAAAGTCACAGTTCACCCCCAGAGTTCAGAGGCATGGTGGAAATTTTTGTTCTGAATTTGGCTTACTTATAAACATATGAGATGATTGTTTCTTTATTCTATAGGTATTCCTTTGATTTTATTTTTTTCCTTCATGCTCTGTTTCTCATTCAGCATTGCTGTCTAGCAGAACTTTGCACTGGCTTCTGTGTGGAAGGAGAGGCTGTACTGTGTGTGCACCATCCTTAATAGACCTTTTCTCTCTTTCAGAACAAGGAATGAAGAAAATGAGCAACATCTATGAATCAGCAGCCAATACCCTGGGAATTTTTAACAGCCCATGCCTGACTAAAGTGGAGTTGCGAGTTGCATGCAAAGGCATATCAGACAGGGACGCCCTCTCAAAACCAGATCCTTGTGTCATCCTTAAAATGCAGTCGCACGGCCAGTGGTTTGAGGTGAGTGTTTAATAAAATGAAATTGATTCTTCTGGCACTTTAGGATGGCACAGACAAACTGAGGCCAAATTGAAATAGCAAGAACAGTAAAGAGAAGAAGCAATTTGAGGCCTGTGGCATAATCTTGCAAGAGTGAAGGGAGATTTTCCATTAACCCTAATCAGAAACTTTGAACTTCTCTTTGGAATCTAGATTAAAAATCAAAATGAATGAAACATGAAGCATCATAAAATTTTTCCCTTTAGGCCTTATTTTTTCATAAAAGCTGTATAATAGCACAGATAATGATCACGACCACCAGGCATTACAATATAAAGAAGAGGAATACTGGGGAAGAGAGGAGGATTTAGTATTTGTTGGCAAGGGATTTGGTGACAGAGTAGCTTGACTTGCAAATTTTGGGCATTAGTTGGATTAATTGTTGCAGTTAGTAAAACTAATGTATTTGCCTTATCAGTTTGCCTTGTATTGCAGGTTGCATGTTTGATTAAAATCCTGATTTGTGTTATTTTACCCGATCGTGGAAATAATTTCTTTGATAACTGGAAACATGGGGTCTTAAAGAAATTCAAATTGTAACTATAGGACAGAGAATGGAATGTAATATTTTTAATGACATCATATTGATTATTTTACTTTAAAGTTACAGTTGAGTGTTTGTGGTTAATCAAGCTAAAAGGTGTGACTTTAAAAAGATAATAGAGAGTATGTTAGAGAAAATTAAGAATTTATTAAATCCAGTTAATTTTGTGTGCATATGCATCTCTCTCTTTTCAAGAGTGTTAGCATTCAGCATGGAATTGTCTTATCTGTGAAAAGATAAATATAATGATGGTAAGCAAATGCAGAAAGCAAAATTTTAAATTCAGGGGTCTTTTAATTTAGCATTTGCAGCTGAGTTTTTCAGTCTTTGAGGATTTTGTTCCATTTGTTCCAGTCGTTTTGACCCAGTTCAGGCCAGCACCAGCCTAGGAAAGTTAAGGGGTTTTTGTTGGTATTCTACTTTTCTTAGTTTGCTCTTGTAGAACCACTAGACATATCCCTGGTAGAAAACCAGACTATAAATAGAAATAAAACTCTTATTGTGGTTTTAGTACTACAAGATGAGTGTGTCCATGTAATTGAAATTTGGGGTGATATAATAGTTAGCCTAAAAAAGGGTGATTTTAGCTCTCTCTGTGTAGAAAAAAAGCATTTAGCAGCATTGTGTGTAATCACACATACAGTAGAAATTAACCAAGCGATGGAGTGAAGGTCAAAATAAATGAAATGCCCCTGTTTGGAAAGGACACAAAGAAAACTTTTATGCTGTCTCAGTTCTCTGAATAACTTTGGGTGCTTTTAGATACAGTTTTACAGTTTGGATAAGTAGATTTAAATTATACATTCTGATGTAGTAATGGAGATTCCTTTTATTTGATGTGGTTTTTAATTTGGAAAGTGGTTGCCTGAATAGAGTAATTCTTGCAGAACAGATCTGCCCACTGATATGATTCTCATCTTACGTCAGTTGCTCTGAACTGTCTAGTGAGAGTCCAGGCAATTTATTTTAGTATGGAAAAAAAAATTATTAGTTCATGTTCCTATCAGTGCTGCAAAGCAAATGCCACTCTGCCATGATGAGTCTTTCCTGGCCAGCACCTTCTTAACAGAATTTTTAATTAAGTTCCAATTGCTGAGCTAAATTGAGCAGAGTCACTCAGGTATAGCTGGGCACATAATTTGGCTGGAAGAATCTTCTGCTGATGGCAATCAATGATCCAGCAAGACCTGGAAAAACAGACAAAGTAATAATTAAAAAAATAATAAAATCCAGTTACTAGTGAAGTGAGTATATCCAACATAGAAATCACTAACATGGCAACCCAAAAAAAGGAGTGGAACTGAAGAGTGTGGATTTAGTGCCTTCATAAATTATCTTGAATTTCCAGACACCTTAAACACCCTGGAGATCCAAACATGCAAGATACAGGGTTACTGAAGTGTACATACTGATCACATACTCTGGTTGTGTGGAGGTTTTGTTAGCACAGAGTAGCTGAATTAAAGGTGTCTGAAATACAGGCTGTGGTCTGTGCAGGTTGTGCTCTTGCATGTAAGTCCTTTTGAAATCCATGGAAAGTACTGAGGACTGGCTGCATGGCTGCTCTTGGGCCAGATGCAGCTGAAGCATGTGGGCTTAGGCTGATGGGATTGCACTGTGCATGAAGTTGGAGATACTGGGATATAAGGGAGTCATTCTACACATGCAGACAATCCCTGGAAGTGAGTGATCTGGGCACATTTTTCTCTGGAAGAATTTTGGTAAAATATGTCAGCCTGTTGCTGAGAAAATTTTTTTTTTCAGTTCTGTGTGTGCATATGTGTGTGTGTGTGTAAATTATGCCACCCACATCTGTAAATATAGAATGAGAATGTGTTGATGCTCTTGTAGAGTGGGTTGGTGCCATTTCCAGAGATTGGAAATGACATCTAAATATTCTTCTTATTTTTTTTTAACTGTGTTTTTTGTGTTTTGTTTAGTTTTGGGGGGTTTTGTTTGTTTCCTGGACACAGAATTGGTGAGGTTGGAACGGACCTCGAGAGGTCCCATGGTCCATTTACTGCTCAGGTGAAGACACCTAGAGCCAGTTGCCCAGGACTGTGTCAAACAGGTTTTGAATATTACTAAAGGATTGGGATTCTGCATGCTCCCTGGGCAACTTGTGCCAGTGCTTGGTCACTGTCACAACTGAAAAAATATTTCCTAATGTGTTCCTAAGTTTCAACTAGTGCCTATTACCTCTGGTTCTGTTGCTAGCCACCAGTGAAAAGAAGCCCAGCTCTGTTGTCTTTGGACCTTCCCTTCAGGTATTATATTGACAAGATGCCCCTTGAGTGCTCCAGGTGTGTCACCTACAAACTTGCAGGTATAGTCTGCCCCATCATCCAGGTCATTAATGAAGATCTTACAGGAGGCGGTGTCAAAGGCCTTATCAGAGTCCAGGTAGAAAACATCTACTGCTCTTCCCTCATCTGCCAGTCCAGGTAGATCTATTTCATCTTAGAAGTTTGTCAAGTTGTTCAGGTATGACTTTTTCTTGGTTGGCTACTCATGATGATTTTCTTGTCCTTAATGTGCCTACGATTAACTGCTGATCAACTTCCCAGGAATTGAGGTGAAATTGGTGGGCCTGTAGTTGCCTAGATGATTTGATGAGGGTCACAAAACTCCTCAGTAGTGAAACCATCAGGAACTTGGACAAATACTCAAAGAATTCTTGGTAATTCTTGGTGCTGTCCCCAGATATGCTTGCTGTTTTTTTCTTCTTGTCTGGTAGATGTTTCTCTGTAAACAGACTGGCACATGCACAAGTGTGTGCACACACCTCCCACCTACATTTCCCTGTGCATATATGTTGGCTGAAAAACACAATCTTAATCAAGCTAGAACGTAAATGATATGTTGTGTCTCCCAGGAAAATCGGCAGTTTACCCCCTCTCACACATGAAGCCTAACGTGACAGGGTGTGATACAGCAAAATTTAAGATTATACTATGTTCATGTACTAAAAGCCATTTTGCTGATCCAGGGCTGAATTTTTAGCTCATCTGACCACAATTTTAGGCAGGTGCAAACTTGCTGAGTGCCCAAATGCTGTACTTAAACTGTTTAAGATAATTGTTCAGTGGCTGTTTTTCTATCTTGATTTGAATGTGTCCAAGGAGTTTAAATACTGTACTAAGTTTCAGATGGTGAATGGCTGAGGTACATGATGATAAATGCCTTTGCTCCAATGATTACTTTACCCATCTAGAATGTGAATGTCCATGTGTAATAAATGTTAACTGTTAACTAATGTATAGCATTGGAGCCTTCAGCTGAGATATGCTGGTACTGGCATTCTCATTAACTTCTTTTTCCCAAGAAAATAGCTTGGGCCTGTTCACAAGTTATCTGCATATGGCAAATACCCATGGTACACATTATTTTGAAAACTGTGCTGAGCTGTGTCTGGTCATACATGATTTACATGAGATCAGGAGGTGTCACACAGCCCGACTTAACCAGATGGAATTTGATGTCTGGAGCTATGAAAAGGGAAGAGGGGCTTAGGAAGACAGGTAGCCACGTTTGTGAATCAGAGAGGGCTTCCTGTGATTGTACTCTGCTGGCTTTCAGCAGCAGGACAGAGGGTGTCTGCTGGCTTGTGGATTTGAACAGCCAGCTGGAGGTTTTGCTTTTTACCCAAAGCCTTTATTAAGCCTTAATAACTGCAGAGCAAATAACAAAGCACCCAAAGACAACAGGCACTTGCTAAAATTCATCTTGATGGAATTGGGTAAAATTGTTAGAATGGATAAGTTTGTTTACTGAAATAGATTTTTTTGTTGAAATGTTCTCTGAAGTCACGATTTGTGAAAAACTGAGTGAGCTTTGGTAAAAATGTGTTGATATTCTTAAAATATAAGTTATTCACTTGTAATTCAGCATGACATTTTGAAGGATCAGCTTGGCAGGACTAAACAAACAAACCTGAGTTTTCTGTGATTTCTTTTCACATCAACCTGCACATCCACACAGACCTTCATGCAAACAGATGGTAGAGACCAGTGAGCTAGGAAATGCATGCAACTAGTTAAGGTATAGGATACACAGTGGAGCCTACTAAACAGGCTATGTAGGAACGAAGCTATAGGAAGGACAGTCTTGCTCTTCGCTGTATTTGCTTTTCCCCTTAGCCCTCCTCTCTCTTCTGTTTCATTTCTGAATTCCAGCATCCTTCTCCTTCCTCTGCCTTTTCACCTACCTCAACTCCCCATTTACAGTCCCAGCACCTGCTGCCACATTTCTCTCCTCTCTGTATTGGAGACTGGGGGAAATTTTCTGCCCCTTCCTAGCATGGGTGAAGGATCTGAAGAGAAGACCCTGAGGCAGACTTCAGCTATTTGTTTCCATAGATACCCAAAAGTAGCTTTCATGTTATCCATCTGTGGCTGTTACAGCCCACTGCAGAAGCCAACAAGCCATGAAATAGGGGAGTCTGTGGGATGATATATTCCATGACTCTACCAAACTGTTCCAAAATGCACACAAAAATACCGTGAAGAGGGAAAAATCCCCTCACATATAAGTACACACGAAAAATTACATCCTTTTTAGTTCATTTTGATGAACAGGTAATAGATGAAGCATTTGGATGGAACTGGAAGTTTCAATGATCAGAAACAAAAACTACCACCAGCAGCCATACAAAATGAGGCTTGAGGCTGCCTAACCTCATCTTGCATCTAGCTGGTAATGGTGAAGAAATATGGGATCAGAGAAATATAAAAGTATCTTTCCAGCTTGTTCTTCCAGCTTGCAGTGATCTGCAGCTCAGGGAGTTCTTAAACAGGAGTTCATGCCTTTGTAATTTTTTTAAAAAAATGTTAGAATAACTTCCAAACTTAGTTCAAATAATTTTAAAAGTTTTTGTGTATAAAAGATAAAAATTCAGGATATCATGGGACATAATGGTTGAGCAGCTTAAGTAGGGGTTGAATAAAGTAATATTACTTGTATTTGTTGAACTTACCTCTAGATGATTATTTTTAGGTTCCTTTTTCCTTTATTAAAGGAGACACTGAGAAAATCCCTGTTCATTTTTTCAATGCCATTTGGGATTTTATTCTTCTGATTTGTCTGAGACTGTATAAAAAGGCAACCTATATGTTGAAGATTCAGCATACCTACCCTATCAAGAAACATGGATTTGTCTGAGTAGTTATTTGAGCTATGTTTATTTCAGGGCATTGTAGAGATGTAGTTCCATAACCTGTTGTTGCATTTCCACAGAGATTTCTGAGCAGCAATTTGGGATTTATTCTCTGCTTTAAAGAACTGCAAGGCTTCACGGTGGGCTGGATTATTGAAAGTTTGATGGGTTTGGGGATTTTTTTTTTTAATAATACTCTAGTCAATGCTGGAGCAGATTCTAGATACTGTATTTCTGATTTCACTTTTAAGATTTCAACTTGGTGAACAAACATCCTGTATGAAATTATTTGTAAATAATAAGGTTACAGTAAGATGTACATACCATCTTAGGAAGATTTTTCTCTGACAAAGAAAGGAACTTACCAAGCTCCAATGAGATGATTTGTATCAGATTATGCCAAATTTGGTGGCAAGGAAATGCTTTCACTGAATAGAGGTTAGAAATTAGTTCTTCTCTTTGTGAAGAAGCTTCTGATTAATTTGCAGATTTGGGAGTTTTTCGCTTCTGGAGGTAGAAGAGGGCTGATAATTGGAAATGCTACCTGCAAGTTCTCTGGCCAAAGCTTAGATCAAAGTCTTTAATGAAATACTAGATCTATTGTAAAATTGGATCCATGTAGATCATGGTTGATGTAAGCCAGTGGGGAAGAATTGAATCTTTAATTGAAATGGTCAAGACTTTAATCAGGAAAGAAAGGCAATGGGATTTTTCTAATTAAGCCACAAGGTGGCCAAAGTCCTACCTTTCCTGACTCAGGGCTGGCAGTCAAGTTGGTTGTCCCCTCCCCAGACCTTTAGAGCACTTGGTCTTGTATGAGCACAGGTCTATGTCTTGCACAACTTGCAGGTGATGATCTGTGAGTGGAGCTTTTGATTATTGACCTTTGGACTGAGGAAGAAATGGGAGCAGTCCTGCTGCATCCACTTCCCCAGGGATGTTTGTAGAAGATGATGCTTAAGAGTTTTTAGGTGCCATTAGACTTACCTTGTTTTCACTCATCAAACTGAAAGCTGTGATTTTATTTACACCGTAGCATTGTGCCTGTGTATATGCCTTCATGGTTTATTTCATCTTCATATTTTCTTTCTCTTTTTTTCATCAACTCTCTGTTGATGCTAATGAATGTTTCTTTACTCAAAACTACCTGGTAACCTCTGTTGCTGCCAAGATTTGCTTTTAGCTTTTGCTTTCTGTTCCTGGTACATTTCCTTGAAGTCTTCTTGTATGGTGTGACTGTCAAAGACAGCTCATCTTTTTCAAGCACCACTGGAAGTCTGTGGGGTCAGGCTGCAGGCTAATTGAATGTTTTATCTTGGTCCTTTCTCAGCCTGAACTCATCTAATCGGATATCTTCCTTTCCAAGCCTTAATATTTTGGAGGCACCCTTTCTTCCAAAGGTTTGCCTGCTGAAGACCTCCTGTCATTAACTTTTTCTGGAAAGAGAAAAGTTCTCTAGATGGAGAGAATCTGCTATGCAGTTTTCCTCTATATCCACCAGAGCATCATTCATTATCTTCTGTTCAGCACCTAATGCACTTAGTACATATTTACAAATATATACATAAGCTCAAAACCTGGAACTGTAATTTATATTACCCTCCTTGTTAAAAAGAAAGAGAACTCTCTCCCAGATCTTTCCAAACTACTTATGCAAAGTTGGAAGTCTGAAGACTAAAGGCTGTAATTTTCTTGTGTTGGCAAATACTTCATAAGAAGCTGGTACTAGGAATTTTTTCCTCCTGTGCCTAGTTCAGAAATATGAACATCATTAGGTTTTGATGAGATTTTTCTTTTTAGACCCCAGGTAGTAATGTGTCTGTTTATTTAAAATCCATTTTATAATAACTCCCTCTTGTTTTTATCTCATCCATCAATGCAGATTTTTCTTGAGCCTCCTCCTTGTCTCAGCATTTAAAGACAGCCACAGTGCTTTTTTTCCTGTCTTTTTAAATCAGCTAGTCTTTCAGCTTGAACTCATTTGAATCAGACAGATTGTCTCAACTGAAAACAAACACTGTCACGTCGAGTCAATATATATGAAATATCATATTATTCCACTAGCTCAAACATAATTTTCTGCCTCTGTAGTGCAGTTTGTGAAATGTAATGCATGTGCAAAGGAGAGAAAGTAGATGACTTTGTTCTTTGAGAGTGGTTGTATTTGGGTGGGATGATTCCTCTCTTCCAGGGTTGAAAGCTGGCTTCTCTATCTGTACAACTAAACCTCTTCAGGTCCCCTGTCTTCAAGCTATGGAGACTGAAGAGTTATTTTCTCATAGTTTACATAATTGAATAAAACCAAGTGTGCTCCTGAGAAGTCAGGAGGGAGTGCTTATGTATGAGAGGTGGTAAAAGCTGCAAGGTCTCTCCCTGAACCTGTGGCCTGGAGCATCCTCTCCCAGGAAGATCTTCTGTTGGGGCTGATTTCCAGGAGCTCTCTGCTTGGTAAATCAGCCCCTAGGAGATCCATGGGAATTAAACATGGGATCATGTAGTAATTTTCCTATGTTAGGAAATAGTTACATGCTTAAAAATCAGTTCAATACTGCCCTAGCTTAGACAGAAATCTGAATGACCCGTACTTGTTTACATCCTATTTCAATGTCCAGAGGATCAGGGATTATGGAAATGTTTGAGGAACTCTGTTCCCTCCTGGTGAACAATTTCTTTATAGCCATTCCTCCAGCAGATGTCTTCAGGCAGAGCATATCTGTGTTTGGAGGCAGCACTGTGCCCTTACCTTGCTGTTTGTACCCGTGGAGGAACCGGGCTGGGTGCTCTGCGCTCAGATTTCTCCATGGCTTTGTGAACATTTGTGTATTGTTGCTGACGGAAACATTTTGAATGGTTTTAAGCTACTTGAAAATTTTGCCTTCATCTTCACTTTTGAGTAATTGGATTGCAGACATGAAATACTAAGAACTGAGAGGAATTCTCATCTGTTCTTGTATTTATGACATTTAAAGTATCGAAATACTATGGCTGATAAAATAATTTACTCTACATTAATAAAAGCACTTTTTTACCTCATTAACAGGGCAGCTGAATTATTTCCTCTTCTCATGCAGTTTAGATATTTCTTTGTTGCTAATGTGCTTTCATCAGTGTTTCTAATCATTCTAAGACGTTCTTGTAAGTACTGCCTTTAGCCATGATGTCTATTTGATGGTTCTTGATTCATGCTTCATTAACTTTGCACAACTTTTTTCTCAGGACAGTTTTCTGTGAAAGCTGTGACTCTTACACAGTGTTCTCAGTCATATATATATATATATACATATATATGTGTGTGTGTGTGTATATATGTGTGTGTATATATATATACACACACAGAGTCATATATAGACATATGCAATTAAACAAGACTTTTCTAATATTTACTTCTTTTTTTTTTTAACCACATCAGCTCTTAGAGTTTTGTTGTATAAGTAGGGTAAGGGGAAAAAAAAAGAAAAAAAAAAAGAAAAGAAAGAAGAGACCAATTAAAATATATTCAAAATTATCTAGAGAAGATACCAGGAAAAAGAAGTTTTTACAGTGCTCCCACTCTTTCTTAACCCTGAATAACAGGTTTGGTAGGAATGTATACAGGCGGAATTCTATACTGTCAACAGCTCAGCATTTTAAAAAAATAAAATTCTTTTGCTCTCTTCCCCTGCAGTTTAATTATCTATCAGATATGTAGTTTAAACTTGGATGGAGAGTCTAAGGCTCCTTTTATCATGGGCAGACAGATGCACATTTCAGATGAGCTATTTTTTACAGATACACAAACTTCACACATCTCCAGTACAGATTTTAAGCCTGGTTTGACTTCAGTAGTCTGACAGATTGTGATAAACTGACAGTAAACAGCAATCTTTGGAGCTGCTTTGTAAGTAGATAATTCACTTGATTGATTCAGTACACTGATTCTTAACCTGTAACATCAGAATGGAACTCAGAGATTGTCAGCAGCGTGAGCCTCTTCTGTGTTTACTGTGAAGGGTTTTAGGGTCTAACACAAATTGTTTCCTGAAGGAAAAGAGCACTTATGAAACTCTGAGAAAAACAATCTGAACTACTGCAAATGTGTTTTGAAAAGACTTCTATTCAAATATTGATTGACCAGAGATACTAAGTTCATTAAGCTGGTTTGGCTTAAAACCATTACATAGTAAGGGAATGTGCTGTTGACACGAATTGATGGAGTTCAAGTTTATGCAAAGGAAAGTAAAAACAATTTCCCTGGAACTGCTGTTTTCCATATTCCCTCATGTTTGGTAGTAGCTTAAAAATATATTGTATCAGTTATGTTGTAACCAGGCCAGAATACAGACTCTCGATTTTTTTTTTAGTTTTTTTTCAAAAATGAGATGGATTGATTTTTTTCTTTCTCCCCTTGAGAACTTTACAATTTAGCATGTAAAAACAGATAATCAAAGCAGAGCCACATTGCATCAACTGCCAGAATTGTGATTCCTTCTCTTGTTTCTTTGCCATGCTAATGTTCTCCAAAAGGAGATTCTAGATGTAAACTAGTCTGACTAGCCTCTGAAGAAGAGGAAGCCACAGGGCTGAAAATGTCCCCTGTTTCTGGCAGAGGACTTGGAGTGACTGCTACCACCACCATGCCACTGCTGCTGACAACAAAGCAAAATTGTACCAATCCTGGCTCTACAAAGGTGCTTAATTGCTAAGAAAAAATTTAAAGCACTTTGGACAATCCATATAAAGTCCATAATATTTGGTGTGGATTGTGTAGGTGATCTATACAAATTTACCTGTTTTTTGTTCAACATGTCACACCTAAAGATGGCTGAATAAAACTATGTAACAAGCCAGTTCTTGGATTGAGCGGTCTCCTCTAGAAGAGCACGTAAGTCATTGGAACTGGAGTCATTGCTGTAGCTCCCTATGAAAAATTTTTGTGTTCAAAAGGCCTACAGTGTATGGTTCAGCTACTTTTTAGTTTAAAATTCATCATAAAATATTAACTGCAACTATCTGAGGTAAATGGCACAATTTTGTGAGATGCTCAGTTTTATTCTACACCACCAACTCGCGATTGTGCTTTTGAAGCAGAAAACTGTCCATAGTGATAATCTGGATTTGTCATGATAAACTTAATCAGAGGGATTTGAGGTTTGTTTTTCAAGTCAGTCTCAATTAAAAAACAAGTCAATTAAAAATAGGAGATTTGAGGCTTTTGTTTTTCAAATATTTGGAAAAGCTCATCACCTAACTATGGCACCAGCTGGCTTGTGTATGCCATTGGTGTAGAACCAGCTGCTGGTGCAGAACCAAGTGATGCACTACATGCCTTTTATATGCCTCCTCAGGGAAACATCAGGTTGATCATTGTATCTTGTTGTATTTAACTTTAAATGCTGTTTGAGGGCTGATTAGTCTGCTGTTGCCTTGTAAGTGGGGTAAACTTAAAAGCTTATGCTGTGCCACTGCCAAATGAACTGGACTAGCTTCAACAGCCTTACTCCCCTGGCTGCCCTTCAGTTTCTACATGGATGCAGGAACTGTTTTCACTGACAGTGGCATTTGCTGTTTTAAAACTGTATTTGCACTTCTCCAGCTTATACTGAGCTTTTCAGCTGCCATGTATGTGTCTTTCCTATTCTGCACAAGAATATACAATATAAATTCCCATGCCTTTGTTTCTCTGTTTGAAGTTATTGGCATTATGTTCATTGTCATCTGATGTTTCAGTACTCTTTTTACAGTCCTGTGTGTGCCTAATTTTGTTGAAGGCCATGTGCTTGCCTGCTTGCCTCCTTGATTTCTTGATTTAAATACCAAAGTAGATTCTTCACCAACTTTGCATTAGTCTCACTTCTTCTCTTCCTAAAAAAGCTGTCAGTGAATATCCTGAGTTGGAGAGGACCCACAAGGATCGAGTCCAACTGCTGGTTAAGGAAAAAACTAAGGAAGTCCTTAGTTTTGAATACATTTTAATTGTATGAGTTGGGAATATTTTTAAATAAGATTCTGACATAATGATAAAGTTCACAGAGTTTACATTGTATGCATCTTTCCATCTGGATATCCTCTTTCAAAGCAGCCACGTGCTCTTACCCATTTAACTGGAGCACAGTGGATCCAGGCTAATTACTTTTTCCTCCTTTTCATTGCATCACTCTGCTTTTGCTGCTGATTTCAGCTGGAGTTGGAGGTCACTCTATTTAAAGAGCCCACACTTTTATCTCGATGTCTCTTGTGAAGTGTTGTATAATTTGGCTACTCCTGGGGATCTTTGTGGTGAGAATACATAATTTAATGACCATCTGCCTGCCTTTTCCCTTCATTACAGATGTGGAGAGGAAAAGCTGAAAAGAAGGCAGTGATGTAATATGTATGTAGAACTTGGTTGCTGACCAAGTTACATACTGTGGTTGTCATTCAGAAATCCTCTTTCTCCCAGAAGTTGGTGCTATTATATGGAATTCAAAGGAGGGCTGGTCTATGTCACACAGCACTGAAGAGAAGTGTTTATGAAGGATTTGTTTATTCCAAAAGCAGTTAGTTGAGGTTTTTCATGACATTATTGTTGATTTCCTTGCAACTCTATATTGCCTTCAAAATCCCAGGCTACCCCTTACTTTATGACAGCTCTGGGGGTCCTTGTTCTTCCCAGGAGGGAGAGCTACTGAAAGTCCTGGATGACCTGGCTGGAAGGACTCATGTTAGTTTTATTTGGGCATGGTATGTGTTTTTGAATGTGAGAAAGTGGAGAGCGGGACAAGATGGAACAGAGACTGATGTAGAATCAAAATGAGATTGTATCTAAAAAACCAATAGCATGAAAACTTTAATACAGCTTGGAGAGCAGCAGAACGATGTTCAAGAGAAGCCTAGAGAACAGACTTTTCGATCTGAGATTATTATAAAGGACATCTGTGGCTGTGAAAAAGGAAAATTTAGTTCACAATTTGACTTCTTTATGAGTGCTTTAAAATAGTTGCATTAAAGCTTCCTGGCTCTTGAGATTTCTAGAAAGCCACTCTGTTCTAGAGAACAAGTCCTGGGGCTGAGGGCAGTGTATTTGATTAGACTGGAAAGAAGGAGGCTGAGAGGACACCTTATTCTTCTCTACAAATACCTGAAAGGAGTTTGTAGAGAGTTGAGTGTCAGTCTCTTCTCCCAGATAACAGCATGAAATAGCCTCAAGTTACACCAGGAGAGGTTTCAGTCAGTTATTAGGAAAAAATTCTTCACCAAAGTGGTTATTGAGCATTGGAATAGGCTGCTCAGGGAAGTGATTAGGTCACCATTCCTGGAGTTATTTACAAAGTTCTTTAGGCATGATGCTTAAGAATATGGTTTAGTGGTAGATTTGGCAGTGCTGGGTTAATGGTTTGACTTTGTGATCTTTAAGGTATTTTCCAAACTAGATGATCCTATGCTTCCATCCTGTTTTCATTCTCAGTGGAATAATCTTATAGGACCCAAGTCTTGGCATGTAGTTCAGTGGGATCATACTTTACTGAGGTTTATACCTGGATGGATGCTCTTGTTGATCCTTTCTGCCAAAGTGGCAATACCTCCAATCAGTCATGGTGTGTCTGCAGAGCAATGTTTCATGCAGCAGATTGCAGTAGCTATAGGTGTGATGGACATATTCTTCACCATCACTTCTAAAAGTGATCTGGTAAACTCTTCAGGGACCTTCTATCTGATTTCACAAATTGCAGTTTTATTCTAAAATATGCAAATTTAGACCTAATGTAGTCCTTTTGTTGAGGTGATTTTTTTGTCCCCAATTTCTTGCCAGGCTGTTGTGTGTGTTTATATATACTTAGCCATGAGCTCTTAGGGGCAGGAAATACATCTTCTGTTTTATTTGCGAAGACTAGTAAAAACCTTTCCAAAGTCTCTAGGTGTCATTGCAATAAAATAATTGTAACAACGGGTCTCTGAGTAGCACTAAGTGTGATGCAGTTGAAATGAACTAGTAGCTTACCTTGGAGTGAAAGTGTTTTATTTGAAGGTACAGAGAAAAGAGCAAAACACTCTTGTTTATTTTTTATCTTTTGCTTAGAGAAAATATTGAACATGGCTTACCACTTAACTTGGCTGGGGCTATCTTCATGCAGCTTTTTTTATATTTTATAAACAATTATCCTGCAATATGGAGTGTTTTGATTTAGACATGCTTTTTAAAGATCAGCATTCATGGCACATGCAGTGAAGAGCAATTTAAAATTAAAAAGCTGCTTTAGACTTTTAAGAGCACCTGGATCTTATTTTAGAAGCAATTGGAACTCTGGGCCAGCACCTTGTAGGGCAATTTAAATCCTTCTTTTTTATTATTTTATTTGAGTACTTGGTAAAGAATTGATTTGAACAGCATGGTGCTGAGATCTTCAGATTTTGAAGTGCTTCCAATTCCCAGTCACATATAGCTGCAGATCATGATCTTCTCTTGGTTCTACAAAGCCAGACATCTTAGGAATATCACCCAGACAAAGAAGTGAATCTAGACTCTTTTGATTTATCAAACATTTGATTTAATGTATTATTTTTTCTTTTTTGCTTATGCATAGAAGAAGTTCCTTAGGTCAACAGGAAGACACTTACAAATTGCAAAAAAATTGCAGGCGCAAAGTAGCAAAATTGTACTGTGTCTGTTCAGGATCTGAAGAAAATCTTTTAATGAGTAAAACATTCATAAGCACAGCAGTAAATTCTGTGCATTGGTTTATCCAGGGTAAAGGGGCATGGGAGAAAGAAAGAATCCTTTAGTTGTATTCAGTATTCCATTTGTGAATATGATCTGCCCTGTGCCCCATGTGAGACCTGTGGGAATGAGGTGAAAGGAAGGAGTTAATCATCATGTGATGAAGGCTGATCATTATTCACAGGCAAGAAGAGAAACTGTGGCTGCACAGATTTTCTCCATTCTGGAAATTACTACTCTGAGCACTTGGCTTTGAACCACAAGTCTTCACCCTAATGTTTTTGGAAAGCCCTATACCAATAGAGGGATATAATGGCACTTTACTCATATAAAGTGACACAAGAAAACAGTGTCCTTTCTTAGCTTTATTTTCAAAAGAACGAAAACATGACAAGATCCATTCTCAGCACGATGTTGTAGCTCTCCTTAATATAGGGATTTTTGCTCCTGCTCTCCATAGGGCACTCAGGCCCTTACAGGCAAACACAGCTGGGCTTCTGAGCAGGTGGGGCTGCAGAAGTGAGTCATTAAGTCACTGGAAATTCTCTGAGATGGGAACCATCAGTGAGAACCTTTACAGTACAGTAGCTGCAGTACGAGAAGCTGCCAACAGGCAGCTCATGGTAACAGATTACAACTAATTGTTCTGATGCTCAGAGATGGTGTGGGGGGATGTAACCAGTACAAAAAGGTTTTATAAACTGGAACTGTGAAACAGTGAGGAAGGCATTAAACAGTATCACCATCTCCCTGTACAGAGTGGATTTCTTGTAAGAGGCTGGAGGAAGCTGATGATTTTTTAAAAAAAACTCTCAGTGTATTTTTGGGCTGAGATAAGTAAATCATAAGATACATTAGGGATTTCACTGGAGTGTGGAGGAGGAGAATGTAAGTCTGAATATTTTGTTTTCTGTCTGAATCATTAATGTGCTACCAGTCAGTTTAATTAGAATAATTAGTAATGAAATATATAATTGGTGTGAATCTTCCTGCAGATTATATAGAGAGCTTTTGAAGAGGAATGCGGTTATTTGATACTGATCCTGCAAACATTTATGCATGCTCTTAGCTCAGCATGCTTGAATCAGTGTTATCCCATTGAATGGGGAAAGGAAGCTCTCCTTTAGTTAAGGAAATTTCTGAAACTGAGCCTCCCCAGTGGGCAGCATTTCTCTGTGACCATGCAATTTGTGGCAAGTCCAGTGTTTTAGGGATGCCTTCTGTTAGGAACTGCTTTTCCCATTTTAAGCAATTGCTTGCTCTTGAAGGACCATAACTATGAATGACCAGGTGGTGGCATGTCCTCTGTGGCTCTGTTTGTGTCTTGGTCTCTAAAGGGTTGCTCCTCCTGTGTCCTCTCTGTGATGTTATTTTGGCACCACTGTGTTGCGTTTCTCCTGCTGTGGAGAAAAGACCCAGTTGCAGTAACCATGGGGAAGACTGTGTTATTGTTTTCTTGTGAGCTATGCTGGATCATTTCCTGGAGCAGGTTCAGCCTGTGGCTGTGCACACCTTTTGAAGCCTGTGAGAAGTGAGGATGGGAAGTTGATGGAACTGTGTGGAAGAATGGGTCTGGGTGGGTCAGGCTTCCCTGGGTTTGGGTAGTTTTGGTTTTCCCTGTGAAAAAAAATTGAAAAAAATGAGCAATTATTGTAGATACTCACAAATGCTGCCATTTGATCTCCTTTTTCATCCCCAGAAGAGTGGTTTGGTTTTAGCTTGAGTTTTTTGTTTGTTTTGGTTTTTTTTAATAATAGGTTTTACTGTTGGTTATTTCATTGTGGTTATTTCATTATGGTACCTAATGGTACCAGTTTTAGGTTCTTCCAGTTTGTTGACAAAGTAACATTCAGAGTCTTGTTCTCCTTTCCTTATTTGTCTCTTGTGTCAAAATTAATTTTTATCCTGAGATTATATGATAGATAGCAAATTTAATGCTAAAGAATGTCCTATAAACGTATTTAGGCAGCCCTGCTACATGTTTAAGGTTTTTCTTCTTGTAGCATATACTAATGTGTTTGGTGTAGTTTGGTAGTCTAATTGACTGTAACAATAGATTCTGTACTGTTAACTGTATAAGAAAGTTTACAGTTTTCATTATTCTTGGCCAGAAAGGGAGTTTCTCATTATTTTTATTGTACTTTGGTTAATTTCACATCACTTTTTTGGCATGCAGTACAGGGTGTAATATAAAAATCTGTGATTCAGCAAAAGCTGTGGAAAGATTTCTGTTATTGTGGCGTACAGAACTGCAGATACTGCAAAAAAGAGTGAAATAAAAAGAATGGAATGTGGTATATCTGTAGGGTAGACTGTGTCACTGCGTGGCCTTACTCATTGGCTCACAAGATCAGCTGTGGTGCTCCCTCGAGTATTCTGTGTGCACTAGAAAACTTGGTGAAGATATATCAGATACCCTTTCCTATCCAGAAAAGCAGAAACCATCCACTGTTTGATGAAGTTGCATCTCTCCTTCACCATTATCAGGAACCCCATCCCAGGTGACCTTCTCATTAGTTCAACTCAGGACCTGTTATTTCTTAAAGTCTGATCTTGCCTATTTGGTTGTTTTGGTTGCTCCAGTGCATCCCCCAGTGCATCAAAAGTGCACCAAAGCCATCCCTGCCCTTGAGCCTTGGTCCTGCTTACAGTCGCCAATGGCACCTTGAGCAGCAATTTGGGTCTAAAATAACTACCTCAAGAACTTTGTACATAGACAGAATTGCCAAGCACAATCTCTCCTTATTCTATCATAGAAAGAAGCTGAAGATACCATTTTCCATGCCCTTCTACTATGACATTTTTACTATTAACTGTGGATTCATAACTTACATAGAGAAAATGTTCCTGAATTGTTGTGTTGTCTTCTAGTTTGGTAGTGTTGGCTCTTGTACCTTGACAAATTTGAAAGTACTATGGTATTGGCTGCTTTGCAAACTTTTTGTTCTGAAACATGAATTTAGCAAGCAAATATCAGTTAATTTCAGATGAATTGAAACCAGGTCAGACATGGTTTCAAACTCCTTAAGTGATACATGAAATTGGTGTCATGATACAAATTTTCTGAAGTTCAGCTATTCTCTTAAGGATAGATAGCACAACATTTCTTTCCTGGTGGCCTGAAGGTTTGAGCAGTTAAAATTAGTTCTTTTCTCCCAAGTAACAGTTGATAGGACAAGAGGAAATGACCTCAAGTTGCACCGAGGGAGGTTTAGATTGGATATTATTAAAAAGTTCTTCATCAAAATGCCTATTGAGCATTGGAACAGGGTGGCCACAGAAGTGGTGGAGTCCCTGTAGGTATTAAGGAGACCTGCAGGTGTGGTGTTTATGGACATGGTTTAGTGGTGGAGTTGTCATTGCTGGGTTAACGGTTGGACTTGATGATCTTGAAAGTCTTTTCTAGCCAAAACAATTCTATGGTTCTATGAATTTATCTTCTGTATACTCTTTTGGATTCTGATCAGGTAATAAGGCCATAAGACTTTATATTTTAAAAGTCTGTGATCAATATGCTGGTTATATGACAAATAACCATCAGTTACATTCCTATGCAAACCATGTCTTTCCTGTCCAAGCCCCTCTCTACATCTCATCTTTCTTGTTCTTGTATAAAATAAAGCCAACCAACCAAACCCCTCATATTGTAAACCTTATACAGCAGTGTCAATTTATTTCCATAAAACACCATGGATATTTGTGGTTTTGTATGTGGTTAAAAAGAACAAAACATAAAAACCAAACCAAAACCAAACAAAACAGGAAAACCCCACAGAGCAGCAAACCCCTTATAAAATTCTAGTACATCTGACAAGTTCTCTGGGGTGCACCTGAAACCACTACAGGTTGTCACATTAAAAATTGCTGCACACTGCACAGCTCAGACTGTGACTTCACTTCCTTCATTCTGGTGAATGTTGCAAGTGACGTCACTCAGAACCTTGCATATTTGGCTTTATTAACTGTTGCTTCTAGACAGCTGCTGAGAAATTCTGGACAAAGCAGCAAAAAACCCCATGTGGATGTGCAGAAAGAAGAGAGAGCTTTAAGTTTATATCAACTCAAAGTAAAAGAAAAAGAAAATAGATGACTAGAAAACAGAATATTTGGTTTTTCCGGCATTTCACAAAGCGTTAGCAAAATCTCTGAACAGGGGGAAACAGAGACTTGTGAGGAAGCTGCTATCTTAAAATATTTGAAGGGAAAACACAAGCAGCCATATGTTAAAACATTTTAGCTGAAAGTGAAGTGTGTGTGTGAGACTGTTTTTTATAATTTTATATAAATGTTTGAAAAATGTAATGAGAAAATTTCATCTCCCTTTTACAAAAAGAAGGCATGCCACCTCCTGACTAGCCTTTGGCCAGCTAGTTCTGAGCTGTCTAATTCCTTCAGCCATTTTAGGGAGGACAGTAAGCATCACTCCTTTGTACCTGTGGATAAGGAACTGAGAATTAAATAGGATTGAGAATTCAGGCTGGTCAGTGGCAGAGCCTGGATTCTAGAGTTCAGTGCCTTGACCCAGAAGGCTTCTCTTTGTGTTTATCTGCCTAGCTTACGTATCTCTTCATATAACTTTTTTTTTGTGTCTTGATTTATGTTTGTACTGTTTCTGTGAGGTTGAACAGCACTGTTGTTCTCTTTATTATACATATAGAATCCAAGAACAGGTGATCTAAATGAATGCCCATGGTTATTCAAGTATCTATGGAATAAAATGGACTGCATGAAACTTAGCTAAATTTCAAGTAATAAACTAAACCTTTTAAGCCTTACCCATTTGCTTGATAACAAGCCAGTGGAAAAAAAGAAAAAAAGAAAAAAAAAAAGGAAGGCAGAAGGGCATCTTTTTTTTCCCTGGAAGGCTGGCTTCCTGTTTTGGTTTCAGACGCAAACACCAGCCTTTTTCAATGCTAATTTCATAAGTGGTGCTTTTTTCTAGCAGAGGAATTCTCTGGTTTCACTGAGAAGTTACATTGAGAAGTAGGAAAAAAAAAAGAGTGAGAGAAAAGAGAGTATGCTATGAATTGGATTCTCCCTTTGTTCCCCAGGAATTTCCTGCTTCCACCTGCCAGTGTTGTGACTTCCTTCCCAGTCCATGGCTTTGAGAGTGGCTTAGCCGGATCTCTTTCTAGGGATGGGTGTTGTGTATTCAGTCAGAGAGCAAACTCCATGCTGGGAGGCATGGGGGAGCACATAGTGGTATTTCTAGCAATAAGCTTGTCAAAATAAACAGTCTCACTTTTAAAATATGTATCCTGAATGTGTTGCTTCCTAATGCATATTCATGTCTTAAATGCAAATATCTCCCTTTGCTGCACATATTGTGGATGTTTGCCCTCTCTATTTGGGTTGTGTATCATATGGCATGTAAATAAGAGATGACAAGTTGTGTAATAAGTGGAGGAGGGGAGGAGGTAAAGGGATTTGATTTAATAAGAAACATGCATAATTTACACACACAGCACTATTCCACTCTGGTTTTGCATATTTTAATAGCAAATCCTGTGGCTTTGTGCCAACCAGTGTCTTAGAACGAATAGTCTTTTACTAGCCTTAAAGGTAAGATTTCTCAGATGAAGTCCACTTGCTAGAATAAGCATCCTGCACTGGTTTAGCTTTATACTGAAGTTTGTAAGTGCCCTTGTTTCTTTGAAAGGTGAAGGCAGTTTGGTTAAATATATCTAATATATACAGTATGAGCAAGAAGATGTGTTCCAGGTGCTGTTTTTTTTCACACCCACAAGTTAGAAACACAAAGTATTTTAGGAGAGATTTATGCCTCTCTGACCTGTAAAAGATCTAAGCTGAAGGCACAAACTAATATTAATATGCTGTGGTAACCAGTTATCTATAGCTGTTTGTCCTTGCACTGGTGGGAGCATAAAACTAGAGGATGCTTTCAGAAAATTTTTTATAATATTTTTTATAGTCACTCAGGAATTGGACATGTGAAATGGGGATTCATTTTGACACTGTGGTTAGAGTCCTGAGTGCAAATGCCAGCTCAGTCTAGCCTGCTTTGACCTGAAGGAAGAGATAACTCTCACCCTGAAAAGTTAAACATAAATAAGCACATGGCTATGAAGAAAACAACTGCCACAAGAAGCCCAAATGCTGAGTTGCTTTCAAGACTTTCAGTATGGATTCTGTACATGTGCATATCCTTCTGCATATAAGAATCAAAGTGAATGTAAATACAAAGTGGGAAGGATGCTATGAAATGTCATTTTGGGAAGCTTCACAATCAGTGAAAGACTTCATAGGATGCCAAAGCCAGCCCCACAATACCACAGGGACTTGGATCTTATCATCAAGGAGAAGAGAAAGAGACAATGGCAGAGAGATTCTGAGGGGTGGCACAGGGCCATAGACAGGGTAAGATGAGGTTTTCTCATGGCAAAGCTTAAGCTACACCTGATTTTTGTGGAGCTACCGAGTGTTTGTGAGAGTGCCAAACCATGCACTGCTGTGCTGGCACCCTGGACCTGCCCTCCTGTGTCATATGCCCTGGAATAGCCTGCCTGTGGCTTAACACCAATGTCTGCCTCTGTTTATGGGCTTTGTAAGCAGACTCAGAGTTTGCAGGTTGGTTTCCAATAACCAGAGAAACTGCTCCATGAGCCCACCAAACCTGTCCCAGCATTTCAGGACCTGCTTCTGACCTGGGTGAAAAATGGATTCTACAGTAAGACAGACCCTAAAGTTTGAATGTGATTTTGGATCCTGATTCTGCAAGAATCTGGTGAATTCATTACCTAATTTTTAACTTTGTCTTTAAACACATACTCAGCTATAATTACTGTAAAATTTCCTTTTTTGTTTCTTAAACCCTATCTTATACATGAGTATTTCAGGCAAGTTGCAGAATTCAAAAATGTTATTGGGCCACTGAAATGAACAGCAGTGCCTCAAGTTTGTCATGATATGGATAGTGATACAGCTGAATAAAAGAGCTTTTTACTTGAAGGTAGCAGTTCAAGGCACGCACTTCAGTGCACCATTCTGCCACAAAATGAAGACTTATTGGAGGAGTTTCTTTGGCATTGCAGTCCTGACTGGTGCAGGCCTTAATTTTACCTCAGGTGTATGTCAGGTGTAGTATGTATGGATACATACAGTATGTATGGATATACATATGTATGATGGATACATACAGTATGTATCCTGTATGTCAGGCTATGTGTGCAGTATCCTGAGGCATGTTCCCTGTAGTTGTGTCCCCTCTTTATACGGTGTGGAGAGGAGGGAGAAAGACAGTTCAATGTGTGCTCCCAAACACCTGCTTTTATGGGTCCTTGATCCATATATGCTACCTCTGGGTCCTAGGCTGAATCCAAGGGAGGCAAAAAAAAAAAAAACCAAACCATTGGTTTTCGGAGGCAGTTCAGCCACATTTAGTCTCACTGAATATTAGAGGGGTAGGTTTATTTTGTTGAGGTTTTCAAAATCTGTCTCTCTTCTGTGAATTTCATTAAAAGTTCTAATAAACTATTTTACAGGGGTGGGGAAATATTTGAAGGTTGTTGTTTCTTTCTTCCCACTCCCCAAACTAGATACTTACAAGTGGAAGGAGAACTAGGCATAAGCAATGAGTAAGATTTGTCTCCTTCCAATAAATATGCTTAATGATGAAGAAAGACAATTCTTGTCAAAAATAAGTCTCTTACAATGCCCATGAAGCTCTCTGTAATGACACAAACCATTTTATGATTTAACTTATTGGGAAAACCGAGATGCCCATTACTCCAGATATTTTCATTTCCGTGCTGCCTCTGTAAAGACACTCAGCCTCTAGAGCAGTGTGTTGTATATGCAATTCTCATCTGGGAATCACTAAACAAACTGAAATGGAAATAATTAGTTGTGATTCCCCCCCCCCTTCACTCTGTATTACCTTCTCAAAAGAGACTGAGCAAAACAGGTAGCAAAGAAACGCTGCTCTCCAAATATGTAACAAGGAACTGGTCTCCTGAAGGCTGTTAAACAAGTATGGAAAAGGGTAAAATTTACTTTTCTGAATTATGGAATGGGTTTCTGAGCAATGAAATACTAGTTGTCTCTCAAACACCTTTTATCAATTTTTCTGTAAAAATATAGTATGCATGAATACTTATTGGAATTTTATCTTTAAAAAAGCGGAATTAAAAATGGTGTGAATATGAGGGGGTAGTGTTACAAGTGCAAGGTAATTGTGTCTTTATCAGGTTTCCTGGCTTTCCATATTTTCTACATTTTAAGGCTTTGTACCACTCAAGTTTCCTAATCATCCATTTGAACAGATAAAAAAGTATTCTGGATAGATACAAAAGCTCTGGTTCTCTGGCTACCTCCCTCCCTCAGCATTAGAGGAAAAGTAATCAAACATTAATTTCTGATTCCCAGTGCCAACTAAGCAGAGAGGGACTGGATGCTTTGCAAGAAGTCTAGTCAGTTAAAGGGTAGGATCTGAAATTGGAAGATTTTGTTCAGGAAAAAATTGCAATTCAGAATGGTACTTGGCTTAGGAGGAGGGTGTTCTCCTACTGCTTTGCCGCTGTCATTTTGGGAAAGACTTTACCTGTAAATGTGACAGTTCACAGGTGCTGAAATGCCTCTTGCAGGACAGATAGATGTGCAGGAGTGGTCAAGCTCTTCTGTTGCTGAGGGTCTTGTGACTCTGAACAGTGGTGCGGCATGGTTGCATGTCCAATGGCTATGAAATGTCACCTGTATTGGGTAACAGCTTCTCTTCTTGCTGCAAGGGTGTTCCCTATAGAAAAATAACCATTGGGTGCTATGGAAGGCGCATGCTTTGGTACATCAGCTCTGTCTGGAGTTAAGATGATCAACAGGTAAAAATATTGTGGTGTTCAGCTAGTGGCCTCCACTGCTGAACCCTCTGCACAGCTAGGAGCTAGTGTATGGATGGAAGGACTGGTGTTTGGAATTGCAAGGAAAAGAAAATCAAGGACTCTAGTCAGTTAAGCAGTTAATTGGACCAGCTGATGGGACCAAACTTGGGCTTTCTGCCCTTTTATTATACTGTACGTATGCTGCTGTGGTTTCTTACCTATCAAGAGGAATTCAGATGATTCTACAGCCTGATAAAATGCCAGGGGCTTTTTTGCAAATAAATACCCATTTAAAGTAATCCAAGGGAAAATGTACAATTACTGGGTGAGATTTTGTGAGGTTCAACAAGGCCAACACATACAAGGTCCTGCATGTGGGTTGGGGCAGCTCCTGGTATCAGCAGAAGCTGGGGATGAGCTGGTCGAGAGCAGCCCTACACAGAAGGACTTGGGGTGCTGGGGGATGAGAGGCTGGACATGAGCCAGCAGTGCATGCTCAGGGTGAGGTTCAACAAGGTCGATTGTATTCTGGACTGCGCAACAAGAAACGTGGCCAGTGGGGTGAGGGAAGTGATTCTCCCCCTCTGTGTTGCCCTGATGAGACCCCAGATGGAGTGCTTTGTCCAGCTCTGGAGTTCTCAGTACAGGAAAGATATGGACCTGTTTGTGTCTCCCCAGACACACAGCCTCTTCTTTGCCACTTGTATTGTTTAAAAACTTTGGATTACCACAGCCACTGCTCACACACTGGAGGTGCTGAGAGGAGAGACAGGAAGGGAGAGAGTGGAGCAGCTGCCAGCTTCAGTGCAAATTCAGGCCATTATAGCTGCATCTTTTGTGCTGAAAGAGCTTGAGAAAGCACAGTTTGTCAAAGATGTATTATATGTGTGGTGTAAAAGTAGCTGCTTTTGTTTTAGAAGGGTGGAGTGCTTCTCTGCCCTCCTAGACTGAGGCTTGATTTAACCAAGCAGGTTGTAGCAATGTGGGTGGCAAACTTCTGGGGTTCTGGTCCAGTGTCTTGTTGCCATTAGTCACACCGTGTGTAGCTCTGACTGTTTAGAAATCCCAACTGCTGTTTGGCACAGTGTCTTACCAAGAGGATGCATAAATCTGATAAACTCTCAGTCCCCTAGGAAATGAGAGTAATGGATGACTTACATTTACATTGCTATATTGGTATTTGTCAAATTGACTCCTGTTTGGCTTTCAGATCCGTAATTTGGATTTTATACTTGGTTGCTATTAAATATCCTTTTATCACCCCAGCAACACTGTCAGACTGATTTCTCACTTGTCTTCCTCTTACTGACATGGAAATATAAGTTCACTGATCTATTTATCGTTCCTTCTTGAATAGTTTCCCAGGATGTATTCTCTGGAAAAAAGCCAATACATTGTACAATGCTGGAATCTAAATGAATATGAAACAGAATTCTACCAGATTATGTTTCCTGCTGCAGGAGATTCCTGCTACAGGCAGAATTTTAATGGTTCACATTCAGAGACATCTGTGTTTCTAGATTAATGCATCCACTTCAGTTTCAGAAGTGCAATGGCTGAACCTCAGTGGCTGTGCCTCTATTCTAAGTTGTTTTGTAACAAATGTGTAGTTCAGAGTTTTATGAAAATGGGCCAGAGGTCAGGAGAAATGGGCTACTAAATCTCCTTTCAGTAGATTTCTTCAACATCATCACTGTCATATCTAACAGTATGAAAAGGCAAAGGCCAACTTCATAACAAAGGGCAGCTGACGAGGAAAAAGGATGTTTTGAGTCCCACAGGAAAAGATTACATAAAATACATTGCTTTTCTTAATGCCTAGCATTAATTTCCTGACACAATGACTATCTACTCTTTAAATTATTTCCCCTTCTCCACTTTGTGTGAAGAAAGCAGGAGAGAATATATCCATATGGTCACAAAACAGTGTAAATTTAGAACTGTTGAACAATGTACCTATTTTAAAACAAAACCAAAATCAACAACTAATGATTTTTGAAGCCACCATTGCCATTTCAGATTCCAAGGACTGATTTTTTCTTTACAGCCTACAGCTCAGTAAGGCAAAGGATGGACAAATTCAGCTCCTACTTGTCTGATGTTACGGTCAAGCAAGATTTAGCAGTAGCTGGCATCTTTGTCCAGAATTGACTTTAGCTTTGCCTTTTCATTCTCAGCACTGTGCTTTCCTGTGGTCTGTGCTTCCCTTTGCTGTCCTCAGTGGCCACTATTCAATTTCCAGTTTGACAAGATGAACACCACTTGGGTTGGATATCACTGCTTCTGTGCCAAGAAGGCGTCACAGTTCAGTTGACCACAATGCTTTACACTGTAATCAGCCCACCACGAATGCTGACAGCACACTCTGTTAACAAAATCCCACAGGGATTATAAACTAGGACTATATAAACTAGGACTATAAACACCTTCTCATGCTTCTGTGCTAAAAGCTTGTTCTCAGCTGCTTACGTTTTTACCAAACTGCTTCTGTTTGGACTGACATGCTACAAGATAGGTATGAGCTTCTGGTGAATTATTTCATGTGAAATTTTGGACAGATCCCCAAACCAACGTTCAGGATCAGATCTGAGCCACACACCATGGTGTGTAAGCTGCACCAGACTGAACATAGTGACTGCCTACAGCTCTGCTCTCATCAAACCTTTTTCTAGGGAGAACCAATTATACAGTATGCTGTCCTGCCTGTCTTTGAAGATGCATTCTCTTTTTTGGGTAAGGGCAATGCCTCCCACCAGCAGTTTAGTGAAAGGAATGTCCATTGCTGTCTCTGCCCTTATAAACTAATAAGCAAAACTTATAAGCATGTTCTAAACAGTAAGCTAATCTTTAGTGAAAAATTATTAGATTTTAGTGGATAACCTTGTTACTGATTATAGAGAACTGAAATATCACACAGCTCACAAACCCCCAAAAAATTGTTAATGCTGCTTTGAGAGCCCAGTTTGAATAATCTACAGGGAATAAGATAAAGGGTCACACATTGAACAACAAGAAGAAAAGAAGACAGATGCTCATTAAGTGAACATCTTCTATTCTGTGTGCTGAATGATGCAAAGGTTAGGTTAAAAAATGGGGATGTGGATGTGTACTTGAAGGCTGTATTATAAAGCATGTAGACAAAAGGGCCAAAGTTAGGGTTGTACGACAGCCTTGAGAAGCAGAGAAATCTCTTTCATCTAGTAACTTTAATAATGCTTTCCTAATGCAAGCTTTATGTGTGTCTATTTAAGCTGTGTGACAGTGCTACATAAACAAAATTAATATGCAATAACATTATTGCACATCATAAAGTGCTGAGCATTATATGTGGTGTGTTCCCATCAAATTTTTCCTCCTGTGTCAGGGCAAATATTAATTCTGCATCATATCAAATGGAAATAGCAACAAAAAGAAAACTAAATAGTTATTGTCCCTACTACCCTGGACCTTCTGAGGGCTAATTCAAGTCTTTCATTTTCACCAAACTTGTAGGAAGTCACTTGGCTTGAAGACTTATCACCCTCTTTCAAACTTGGAAAAGCTTACCAGAGCCCTCCAAAGCTGATCAAAAAGCACTGGCAGAACGGGACAAGGCTGTGACAGTAGCCAGTTTTGAGTGGCCCTGGGGCTCCTGTGTGGCTGCTGGCTATTTGGGTTTGGGTTTTTTCTGACTGTTTTGAACTCTGCTCCTCCCTTGCTTTCTCCAGACCTGGAAGCAAGGAGACAGATCCATCTCACTCTGAGGGAGAGACACACCAAGTGAAAGCTCTCTGGGCTCTCCAGAGGGGATGGTTAGAAATCTATCTCTCACACAAATATTAAATTGAACTATCTTCAATCTTGGGATAAATCCCACTCCTGCAAACACAGGAAATTCCTGACTTCTGTGACTTGAGGCATCATCTTTGGAACTAAGAACTGAAAAATTACTTTCCAGATGGGTTTAAATTGTTATATTTTCCTCTTATCTGTTGTATTCCCAGTACTTGATTCAGGAAGATGTATTCTCTTTTAAACAAATGTCATTTATTTCTACACTTTGTAGCACTTTGTTAAGAACACAAAAATAAGAATCTGAAGAATGTGTGACATGATAATGGATGTCTTTTTATTATGTACCTCACACCATCAGCAAACAGACTTTAAGGGAGAAAACAAATTTAATATAATTTTATCTTTCTTCTGATAAGTATTCTCCAACTGCCATCTGAATTTTTTTATTTTTTCACTTTTTCCTGACTTCAGAAATGGTTTTATTGCTTTAGACACTTATGTGCAATTTCCAGGCAGTCATTAAATAGCAATAGAATATCAAATTAACCTTAAAATAGCCCTCAACCTGATTTAGGAAATCAGGAACTGTTTGAGAGACATGCATTAAAATGCAGTGGCCTTGTGTTTTTGTGGAGAAAAGGAGTATTTCAAGAAATTATATTTTTAGTAAGTTTTTTAAACCTACTTTTTCTGTGTTTTTTTATCTGTATTCTTGATATGTACAATTTTTGCAAACTTTTTTATTTCTAATTATTTGGAGTTATTTCTTCAGCATGGTAAGAGAAAAAATGGTATAAACAGAATTAATTTTGTGACTTGAAAGTGAAGGATCTTACCCTTTCAGCTGTACAGTCTGACTGCCTTTGTGGTGCATGCAATGGCTTTTCCTTGATTTAAAAGCTCGGCTTTTTACACCACATAGCACAGGCTTCCTAAACGTCTGAGCTGCCCAGCTGAGTAAAAAAATAAGCAGCAAGAGTTGAAGTAGCATTTAGGAGAAAAAAACCTTGAGAGCCACAGATGTGACTGGGAAACACCCAGCATGGTTTTGATTATGTTTTTGAGTTCATGGCATTTTATTACAGGACATCTTATGGGGGCTATAAGATCTTTTCTTGAAATTAACTAGCTTGAGTCACACCAATTAAATCCTCATTTCATGGTAGCTAACTGAAAGCTGGGATCCACTCGTGAAAGCAGTGGTTCATGGCAGGGAAGGGGTAGCCTCTCATTAAGTGCACTATTCTTTGATCAGAAATATCGCAGCTCAGAGACTGAGTGCCGCTCTCAAACTGCCTTATCTATTGCATGTGGTAATTATTCCCCAGTTATGTACTTAAGGCTTGATTCTACATGGTTTGGGGAACAAAGTTTAGTCACTGTTACTGAGTCAGTCTTAGGTGTGTAAAAATGAGCATCAGAAGCAGTGGTGTTAAAACGTGTCCACTGGTTTCATCTCACTTCACCTGGTGATGTTCTCATACTGCCATGCTTGTCCCTCTCTAGCACTGCTAGCAGACTGCTGGACTCTGCACTGCAGCATTTTCTATTTTCTTATCCTGTTTTTTTTGGTGTGGTGTATTTTTTTCCTTACACTTTGATGGCAGTGGTACCATTTGGATGGTAAATTTTAGCAATGTCTCTGGAATGAATGCAGTGCATTTCATTTATATGAAAATATTTGCAGTGGGATTAATCATCAAGGGTTTAGCCACTTTGGAGGTATTGCCTAAACTCTATGAGAATATTAGATTAAAAAGCATAAAAAATACTGCTTGTGGCACCAGTGACGTACATGGATGAATGTTTCATTCACTCCTTTTCAGCACAATATCAACCACCTCAGTGTCTTAGCATGTTCAGCAGGTGTGCTCCTTGACTGATTACTCCCATACTCTGGAGATTCCTCAGCGGTCTAATGAAAATGTAAATGCACATCATCAGCAGTTTAAACCCTGCAGCAAGCAGAGTCAGGCCATTTTCTATCAGCTGAGGAGCAGCCTTGGAATATCAGCAAGTTACAGAGTGGGATGCTTTGTAGTTTCGCTGGTGTATGAAGTGCATCCATAATGTAATTACTTCCAACTCCAGGTTCCCCAAATGGCCTCATCTCAGAAAATGGAGAGAATGCTGATCATTCTTTTAAACCTCAGCTGGTAAGATTTATTGGTGAAGTCTTGCTTTTGAGCAGAATGCAACTACCTGACTAATTACTGCAACTCTTTATTCATAGATCTGCTCGAGAGGGAAATCAGCAGAAGCTTTGCTTAGCTCCATGATTTCTTTTCTCATCCTGTAGCCTGCTGAGAGAATTCAGGCTCTTGTCCACTTAATGTCAAAAGTCTTTTCTTCTCCGATAAAACACATCTGGTGACTTAAAAAAGAAAATTGTCTTCTAAACTTTCTTGAGAAATAGTTTAGAAAGAACAGAGGTGCAATGAGAACTTGACCAAAGGGCTGCCTTTTGAGGCTGGAAGTGGATTGCTAATATCTTTAGATCACTGCAGGCAGGAGCTTCTGCACTCTCAGGCAGTGCTGGCTTGCAGAGGAAGCAGAAACAGCAATCCAGCAGATGGTGTGAGCTCCCTGGTAACTGAGTGTTTTATTCATTCAAATACTCACCTGTTGCCTGTGTCTAATGAAATTTCCCTCTCTTACTCTGTCTGATTCTCAAATGAAACCTAATCTGGCAATCTCTGACACACAAAACGTGCTTTGACTGTAGCAATAGGAATCACTGAAGTACCCAGCACTGCCTGGTTTAGCCTTGGTTGTGTGTTAAAGAAAGCACTTCTCTTTGCAGAACTGTTATGCCTATTCCTTCCACATTCTGCTAAGGACAGAGGCATGTCTAATACTGAGTAATTTCTAAAGGCCATCCAGATTTGGTTCTGTTCTGGGTACTTTGCAAAGGATCCTTTTGTCTGTCCTTCACAGAACTTGAAAGATCACGACCATGTTCATTTTCTGTGCTCTAAAAGCTGATGTATCTCTCACCTTTTCCTTCCGACCTCCAGACCTTCCCCAGGCATCCTATTCTAGCACTGTTTCTCTTTAAGTTCATTTCATTCTACTTTCCATTACATCTAACCTTAGGGGTTTTTTGTGCAGTTTCAGCACTTAAATCCCCTGAGCACGAAGAACAGACTGTTTCCTCCTCTTTCTGAAGTAGCTGCTGCTCATAAATTTTTGTCAGTCTTTTCAAGACAGTAAGCCCAGTTTGTTCACTTTTTCCTCTTAAGTCATGTCTTCCAAAGCTGTGATCAATCTTCACTATTCTGCCCATGAGCTTGCTTCAGGTGGTCGTTCCTATTTTGAAATGCAATGCACCAAACTGAGCAGTTGCTCCAGCACCTTTTTGAATTTGAGTGGAATTTACTTTGTACATCTCATTTACCTCTCCTCATACACTGCTGTAAAATTGTTTTAGCCTTCCCAACAGTATGAAGAAACAGTTGTCATGTGTACATTTCTGATCTACAGATTGTCTTCCCTGTAGCCATGTGTTCCCTCACTTGGCAGTGATAATACCTAATTATTTCTGCAGAGGTATAGAAAGAAGATTTTATTGCTCAAAAGCAGCACATGCAATTCAGCCTGTTCTTCAATTTGCTGAGAAATTTTGAAGTCCTACTTTCCAATATACTTAAAGTCCCTCACAGCTGAGTGCTATTTAACAAACTTTTTTTGCCATCCTTCAGTTCATTAAGACAAATATTCAATAATGCCACACTTAGGACACTTCCCTGTGGAATATCATTGAATGCATGCACTTATGATGAACCAAGTATATTTTCTTAATAGCCCTTTCCAAACATTCCTAGAGCATCCTAGTATTTCCATCTTGTTTTAAAGAATTTCACATGAAATCAAAGTCAAAACTACTTAATAAAGCAATAGGACAGCTACTGTTTTTCTCTTTTCCCCAAAGGCCATTATCTTGTCATAGAAGGAAGTTAATGGGTCCTCTCCCTGACAAATTCGTGCTGTCTGTTCCTCATCTTCTTGTGATCTTTTTTTAGGAATTTACAAGTAGTTTGATTATTTGTTCTTTTGCGGTTCAGGGAATTGAAGCTAAGGTGTTTGATTTACAGATTTGTGGCTCCTCCTTTAATTTTTTGCCATTTTGCAGTCTTTTGGTATATCAGTGTATCCCAGAGGCCCCCAAGATAAATGCCAGCAGCTCATCCAGTAGCTCTTCAAGAAAAGCCAGACCAAAATGAAAATGTCTGATTTATCAAGGTATTCTTTAATCCTTTTATTTCTTGATTCAAGTCTGACATCTCACCATCTATTGCTGAAACTAAGTATTAGAACTAATTGATGTTAAATAAAAAGATGATGCAAAAATAGGCATTCCAGTTTAAGCTTTCTCACATTGCTAAGTGATATTGCTAAGCCAGGTTCCAGTTCCACTGAGTAGCAGACAGGCACTTTTGTTGACTTTCTTCTTATATTAAAATACTTATTGACTCTTTCTTGTTATTCCTGATGCTTTGTTAATTGCATCCATGATTTTATCTTGCCTGACTTTGAAAAGTATCAGCTCATACTGTACTTTTTACAGACTGACCTGGTGCTTTTAAAACACCTGAATTTAAGGTGCAGCATGTGCTCCATGCATGATCAAATCTGTCCTCTAGCTATGTGTGCTATCTTACCTCCACCAAGAGGATGATTTGTATTTCTGCCATTACTGCGTTTCCTCTGAGGAAATGCCCTTTTCCTTTACACCAGCATTCCTAGGGAGCTGTAGTCACACCTCCCTGTGTGCTGGAACTTGCCTTTCTGAATGTCATTGATTTTTAATTTGCTGTTCTCATCTTCCTCAGCAAAATATTTTGAACTCTGTTGTAGTCCCTTATGGCTTTGTCTGAGTAAAGAAGAAACCACAAAGATGCGGACATCCCCATTTAAGCCAGGCTATTCATATTTTGGAGATATGCTGATTCTCTGTGGCTTTCCTCAGCCTACCATCATCTTTGTGGGTTCAAGGGTAAAAATCACTGGTTTGAGCGTTAAGGTCAGAACCTGAAACTCCAGTGAGGGCCTGTTCATTCAGAGCAGTCAGTGACATCAAGGTATCCAAAACTGTGAAAACCATTGGGGTTACATGCCTAGGAGTGCTGTGTGAACCACAGAGTAACTATTGTGAATATTGGCTACTTTCCTCTTCACTGACATCCAGCCATTTTAAAAATAAAAGCAAAAATCATTAGTTGTCACTTTGATCTTTTCTCAATTAGAGAAGTTAACTGGAATTGTGTGTATCCAAAAACACCACAAGCTTGCTTTGAAATTTTGGGAAATGTGTAACTGTAATAACCTAAAAATAGGCTTTGAAATTTCATTTTCTCTTTTGGCAATGTTGGTTGCCATGGAGTTCAAGTAATAGGTTGTGATGTTTAACACTGAATTAATTACTAGTTCTCACTCACAGAGAACATCTAATTATACATATTCATGAAGAATGCTGTTTGGCATTCCTGAGAGAGAAAATATCTTTTTTAATATTGTATATACATACTTTTGTAACCAGATGGGGTCTAGTAAAAGCATAATCTTATAGCACTTTTTACCAGTGTTTTAAATTGTTTCCTACTTTACCAAAATTTGCAGTTTTGAATATTGTCTTAAAGTAATTTCCTTGTAATATTAATATTAATATTCAATGAGTACACAAGCATTTACTTTTAAAGTACTGAAAAGTTTAAATGCACATATAGATTAAATGAATACATGGGCAAACATGCACTATTTTTTTTAACAATGTTCAACATGTTTTCTCCTTAGCATGTGTAGTTGCATTTATCTTCAAAGAAAAATTATGTGAATGGCAAATGCAAGTGGAGGGAATGACAACAATCCTTGCTGTCTTTATTTCAGCTGATTTAGCCTTTTCAGGTTCTCCATAGAAAAGAATCTGATGCTTAGAGATAGATTTGTTTCTTTTAGATACTAAGTCACATTTTAGGGTGGATGCTAGTGTCTTTGGCTTCAGTGGGCTAAACTGAAAATCATCCTAGACAAATTAAATTGATTATCTGCTTCTATCTCATAAACATCTGTGAAAGGCTTTTGTGAAAACTGAACAAATAACGTTAATTATTACTGTTGTTAACAGAACAGAAAGACTGAGGTGTTAAATCACCAGTATTCTCTTAGCCATCTTTAGCATATTCTGTTTTTTAAGAGCGATCATCTGAGTTGTGGGGTTTTTTTAATGCAAAAACTATGAAAGTGGGGGTTGCCTGAGTAACAGTCTTTTTCTTTCTA
Organism: Pycnonotus jocosus; assembly: GCA_013400435.1. Taxonomy (NCBI): domain Eukaryota; kingdom Metazoa; phylum Chordata; class Aves; order Passeriformes; family Pycnonotidae; genus Pycnonotus; species Pycnonotus jocosus. The sequence continues at coordinate 41,048 of VWYP01010960.1, read as the reverse complement.
TAAAGCCTCAGTCTTTCACATTCTGTCCATTGATCTAGTTGAAATTAATGAGATCTATGCTGTCTTTTTTTATACTTTTAGAGGCAATAGCATGCTTGTGGTAGGGTTTTTTGAAGACCAGGTGCTTTTACTTTTCCACTGATAAAACAGTAGGTCAGATGACTGCATTGTCAAATGTTAAGGCAATCGACTGTACATGAACTTCAATAGGTGCAAGGTGAAAGTAACGTGCTGTTAGTGGTTTTACATTCTTTGTGTTCTTAGGGTAATTCTGACTCAGTTTTACTTGTGCAGAGAAGGATTAGGTACCACTGAAGTGTTTTAATATACCGAAACTTGTTTCCTTTTCCCTTTTTCTGGAAGCCAAAAATAATAAAGCGGGTTAAAATGTCAAGAATGAAATAGTAATACATGTAAATTTTTGAACGGTGCTTAGATTTACATGAAAATGCCTCCAAGAATTATTTCAAGAAGAGAGAAATTAATGCAATTAGTACCTTTACAGTAACTACAGTATTTGTGTGTTTGAAACAGCAATTGTCAACAGTTGGTAACCAATCATTTTATTTTTTCCCCATGGCTTCCCATAAAAAACCCTGAATAAGCAAACAAAAAACCCTCCACAACACAAAAAGATGAGATTGAACTGCGTTTGCTAATCTTATTCTGTTGGCTGCATAACTTTTTTATTGGAATTTCTGATCCCTTGTGTCATCATTGCATGTGACAGTACTTGGACTTTCAGCTAGCCTGGAGTCTGAATTTGATTGCTTTCTTGAAAATCTGACGTTCAAAATAGTTTTCCTTCAGAACTGTTGCACCTTCAGCAGTTTTGAGTGGCAATAATGAGCACCATGCTATACTTTCTTCAGTCTTTTTCACACAGCCTAATTTGCTGTCTCATCTTTGAGTGACAAAGATGAGGCAGAGTCAGAATAATGAGACAGAAACAATGTTCACAACAGAGTACTCCATTATGTGAAGGTTCAGAGTATGTTTCGTCCTCTTGTTGCAAGGAGTGTAAGACTGGGGAGATGAAAACTGAGTACTGCTATGCATGATACTGAAATTAAGTGTAATGGGAGACTAGTGCGGTTTTAATGATAACTCGTGAACTCCTGAGAAATACAATATTCTGTTTTGTTGAGGCAAAGAAGCTATATCCATCCTTCAGAAACTGAGGGAAGACTCTACAAGCCCCTACAAGTCTGATTATGTATCCAAAGCATAACTTTTATACTGCTTTGTAGCACTAAGCAACACCATCACCTCCAAAGACGGCTTGGATTGGCACAGTATGTGGTTAAAATAATAAATATAGAACTGGGTTTTGACTCTGCCAGTCTTAGGATTTCTCATCACTTGCCATTGCCATCATTCTTGTCTTGCACTGAATGTATTGCACTGTCTGTCACTATTGCAGTTTTAAGGCTGTATGTCTTTGGTACCTGATGTTCTGGAAAAAGGAAATCTGTCAGTTGTACATTTTTGATCTGGCCATGTTTCTGTGAAAAAAATGTATGCCAAGCTTGCTCTCATGAGTCACACTAGGAATTGTAACACAGGAGGCATTTTTCTTCTCTCAGATTTGGAAACTCAGTTCTCCCTGTGTTGGCACTCCAGGAAAAGAGCTGTGTTTCAGGTCCTCTTCCTTCTTGGGGTCATGATATGTACATGCTTCCATGGATTTCCTAGGCATTCTGCACTTTCTGTGTTTCAGTATTGTTTTCTGGCATTAAGTATTAACATACACAATTCCATTAAAGCAAAGCCCATTTTTTATCTTTTCTTTCAGCCATTCAGAGGAGCTCTGTCCACCCTCTCATTGCTGCTCCTGCACACACACACTGCTTTTGTGTCCTGGCTCCTACTGTTCAAATTAGTATGGTTCTAAAAAGGAGCTTAACATCTCCTCAGACTTAACAACTATTGTGCCACAACTTTAACAATTTTTTTCTCAATTACTGGTCCACCCTGGTCCAAGCTACTGAAGTGAATTTGGATGAAAATGGAGTGGTTTAAATGGGAGGGTGAGTTGGAAATGTCACTGTTTCCCTAGGAAAAGAGTTGCCAGCAGTTCAAGTGATTACGTACCACATCCATAATGATGCCTTGGGCAATTCCAATTTTTGTTAGCAAGGGAGCTGACATTGAAGGTGTGATGTTGACAGTAGCTCTATGTGGAGCTGCTCCAGGTGATATGGCTCCCTATGGAGGACATAACATCCTTCCTCTCTCTCAGAGAATTCCAAGAACTGCCTCCCTTTGGGTAGCTTTCAAGGAGTTTCTGGCTTTGATAATAGTTGGCAACAAAATTTGCACTTTAGCCTCTCAGCTTAATCTGTATTATTCTTTTGCTCTAGAGATTTAGATTCATCTGCATATTGATACAAATTTTTCCCATTTTAAGGTGTGCCTGCACCAATTTAATGAAGCTCCTTTCAATGACTGAGATGAATATACACTGTAAAACTACTCTGATCTGATTAATATTTTAAATTTATGTCAGATTTCAAATTAAATGTCACTTGGCTATATTAAAAAGAATGGAATCCAGCCAACCTGAAAGCTGTCATTAGTTTCCAAAATGCTTTTAGGAAGACAAATATACGTTGGAACATAAAAAGTGCAATTAGAAGAGGAGCTCTGAAGAAGAGAGTTGTATTTAATATTTAAACCAATAAGTAGTATAGTAATAACATTTTCTGCCACAGACATACTTTTACTGCATATTAATGCAATTAAAATTACATCACAGTCAGATAATTTCCTTCCAGCTCTGTACACTTAAAAACAAGAGCAAAACCTGCTGATTAATGCTTGTAAAGGGAAATCTTTGTGTGAAAAGTATTGCAGTAGGGCAAAGTTATGCAACAATGGTGGGTTGTGTTTACCCTGAGCAGTTTTTCTTTTTTGCTTGCTTTTCTTTCCCATCCTAGTGTTAACTCAACCGGAAATCTTACTACTAATTTAGAGTGACACTGCAGATAAAAACACTCTCTTCCTTAAGGCGGTCAGGTAGCTTTGTATGTGGTTTTTACTGTGCAGTGCAATGCCTCAGGCATCATAAAAATTTTGGCACAAAAGCACAATTTTTGGGGTAACCCAGCCTTTGCATCTGCCTGGAATTAGGTTTAGAATGACAGTCTTGTTTCAGAGAAGCTTTTTGCATCTCTCAAAAGGAATGCAGTATGATTCACATTAAAAAGTTATAATTCAGATTGACATTTTCCCCAGATGGGATTTGCCATGAGCCTTGGGCCTAGGAAATCCCAGGTTTTTTTGAGCTCTGAGCTTGGTTGATAGGTCTCTACTTGGAGGCCTTCATCTCTGAAGTACTGTGGCTGGCAGTGTGCCTGGTTTTTAAGGTAATTTCAGGATAGAACTTTTTTAGTTTGGTTTGGGTTTTAGTGATGTCCAGAGTGAAATGGATATGGCAATCTCCAGTGCCAAAACACCATGCTGGACCTTTCCTTGCTCTACTTAGACTGTACTGTGAAATTCAGAGACATCCCTACTTTAACCATCCCCAGGGTAATACAGCCTTTTGTGAATTGCTTGCCTACTGTTTTCATTGTTCCAAAATAAATATTGCTGTAATCAGCCATTTTTTTAAAGAGAAACTTTTTTGCCATTTCTGAATTCTCCAAAGGTCTCCTGATTCTCTCTAGCTCCACTTACCACAAGTGTGATGATGTCTACTCACCAGTTTGTTGCATTCCTAAAAGCATTTCTTTTTGTAAGAGCCATGCCAGACAGACTTAAATGGTACCTTGGAGGAAGTACGGTCTGGGGAGTGGCCCTCCATTGGGCTTTGGCTTCTCCTCTCATTTTGCTGCTAGCCAACTGTAAGAGCTGGGATAATTTACTCCTTTTTCCTGTCTTCTGGTACATAGCTGCCAGTTCTGTTCAACTAGCTTACAATATGGAGACATACAGATTTAAAAGAGATTGGATTAAGAAGCAGGGTAGCCACCCAAGCCAATGAGCTGCACTGCATCAGAACAACATTATAGATTTCAGATCTGAGCTATTGTACCTGTACACATCTCATATTGGGTATCCAATAGGTTGGAGGGTTGAGTGTTGGGTCTGTGTACTGCCCTCATTTTCCAGTGTAAATGAGACTCATTTTTCAATCCTACTCTCCCTGACAGCTTTTCTGGCTTAGCAGCAACAGCTTTAATCTGCAGGGAATGACAGGGACTTCAGCATGCACTAGCAACTCAGACCTGCTCTTGAATCTTTTCTCCATGGTGCTGGTTGTGGCTGCAGGTACAGCTGACTCCATTGCAGTCAGATCTGAGGTCCCATCCTCTCAAAGATAGAGCTGACCCTCACCCACCTGCCTCAGCTTGTAGAACTCTATGGCCTGAAAGGGAGGGGAAAAGGAACTGGTAGGATCCTATGATGTGAAAGTTTGTAGAAATCAGTCCCCTGCACAGGCTACTCTTTTCCACAGCTGCTCTGACCCTTTGGGCACTTGAAAACTCTTTACTGGTGTTAAGCCTTCGATGGGCATTGCAGGCTTGAACACTTGGTGCTGCAGCCAATGTGTTACAGAATGAATCCTGACCAGGGCCTGGCACGGAGTTCTTTTGATCAAAGTAATCTTTGAAAGCTGAAGATAAGAGGTTTGCCTCTTGAGATATGCTGTGTTTACTCATGTAGGGGCTGTGAACCCTTCTCCATCCTGTGGATATGTTATCTTAAAGCAAAGTCACAACCATTTTGGCTTGCCTGCTCTTGAAATCACCAGTGGCCTGTGGCATGCTACCATTCAGGGAACATTCACTAAATGTGCTAATACAGTATTAAATTATTGAGTACTAGAAATTGCCAGGTCAGAGAGCCTCTATGACATGAAACAGAAGCTACTCTGAACTGGCTTTATTAGACTTTAATGGAACAGCAGGATGCCACACAGAATAATGCATATGGTTCATTTGCTTGGAAATGTCCAGTTTTAATGTGGCAAGGCTACAATTTCTGCAGCTTCACCTCCCTTCCAGTTTTTGCCTTCAGGTCTGAGAATAAGGTATCACCATCTCTTTGAGTCTCGGGTCATCCAGCAGGTATTCGGTGCCACAGACAGCTCTAGGAAAAGATGAAATAAATATTTCATCTCCATTTTATTAAAAAGTAATGTAGTTTGTAACAGGGTTCTGGAAGGTACTCAGTCATGCTGGAATCAAATCTGATTCCAAATTAGACGTTTTTGATTGGTTTGATTTCGCTTTTGAGAGGAGAGGAGCACAGAGAAAACTGTGAGCACCTGTTCTGCACATCTGGCCAAAATTCACAATTCAGAAATATTTCAGAGGTTTTTATTTGGGATCAGAGATCTCTTTCAGGGTATACATTTTTTGATAAATCCCTGCTCTTGCTATCTGCACTGTTTGGTTTATGAAATCTCTGCAAAACTGGTTTTATGAGGTTCTTAGATTAGAGGTTGTTTGAAGGTAAAGAGCATGCAAAGAACTATAAAATTATGAAACTGATTGAACTTCTATCTGAATGAAAATACCTCATGTTTATATAATACATATTTTTAACTATTTAACTCATTGCTATTGATATTAATAAAAGTGGAATTTTTTGTAGCTACTGTTTCTGTAAGCTGCCTCTAAATAATATTTATGCCTAATTGTATTCATTTAGAAGAGAAATCTATTTCAGCTAATCAGCTATATTTAGTAAAATACTGTAATATGCATTAACTTCTAACTGCTGTTTGTTAAGCCACACTGATTTCATTTGCACGCAACTGTTACTTTGTTTGGACTTACCTGTATTATTACCAGGATGTAACCATATTACTGAACATGTGTCTGACTACATTGCTGAGGAAAGTCACTAAAAGGCAAATCAGAAGCCTGGTTTAACTGGGGCTTAAGCAGAAGCTGAATTATATTAGTACTGGATTTTAGAGTGGTTTCTTTCTTGATTGCAGGCTACAGTCTTAACAAAATCTAAGGAACTGAAAGCTGCAGTTACTTGCTCATTTTTACATCATCTTTGATTTGAGTGTTTGGAGGCTAATGGGAAGTGTGTGCTGTGAAAGTCTAGCAGAGAGGTTACACTGCATAAATTTAGCAAGTGGGTTTGCTTTAAGAAAACTGGAAAAGTAAGATGATAAGGGAATGAATGCATATGAAATCTTTCAGGTAATGTCTTTCTAGGCTACCTCAGAAACAATTATTACTAAAGCCAACCAAATAAGATCAATTTAAATTCAAAATGTGACTTGGCTGAACCTTTTATAGTTTGATTTCATTTGTACTCAATGGTGCTTTGAGAGAGAAGATGCTCAATTGTGTCTTCCTGTATAAGGCACTAATCCAGATTTTCATTATGTAGATTGAATGGGACTTTTTTTTTTTCCTTTTTGTTCATGTGGATTTTTTTCCCAGCATTGACCAGAGTTTCTTCATGACTTATCAGATACATCCATTCCCCCCCCCTTTTTTTTTTTTTTTTTTTTTTTTTTTTTTTTTTTTTTTTTTTTTTTTTTAATTTAGCCATAAATTGGCCNTTTTTGCTAAATCCAAGTGAAATTCTGAGCATTGCCTAATTTCTCCTGTGGAGCCCATGCTCTACAATTAAGGCAGTAGGGCTTTAAAAGCACAGCTGTTTAGCAGAGATGCTGAGCAGGCCTACCTAAGGTGTTTTTCTGCTGGAGCATGTACACTTTTTCTTCCTGTGTACCAAGATGACAACAACTCTTCCTTGAATACACCTAGAAGGGGCTTTTTGATATTAAAAGTGGTTTTTTCACCATGGAGTTGGCAACTATTGCAATCAAATTCCTGAGAACTCAGTCTGAACTAAGGAGTAATTTACTTTAGAATTAAGTAATGCTTTTCCCCTCAACTTCTTTCATAAATAATTTAAGTATGTATTTAAACCTCCTGGGTATCAGCTGGGCTTGAGTATATACTGTACAGAATCAAGGCAGACTTAAGGGTGTGCTTGAGACTGAACTTGCTTGAATAAAGTCCTTGCATGCTGCAATCCTATACCATTTTGTTAATTAGATTATATACTGTGGTGTGTGCATATGTGGATTTTCTAGTGTATTTGTGGTCTTTATCAGTAAATTAAACTGCAAGTTATTGTGGAAGCAACGTGATAGACTTTGCTCATACAGAAATGGAAGAATGCAAATTATGAGATCAGCCAGTGTAGGTGTTCTGAGTATCTTTGTCATTACACTAAAATTCCTATGAGTAGGTCATATAAGTAAGAAAGCGGGCAATTTAAAAATATTTCCATGTTAAACTAGGTCATTTACAAAAGAAAGTCTAACCATTTTGCATTTCTCTTCATGACTGACACTATTCTGAAGGTTTTCAGCAAGTCTCTCAGTTTGGTGGGAGCATCTCTTAGGTGCATGCATTTGCTGTACCAACCTTTTTTGGTGAGAAGTGGGACTCTGCCTTTTTAAAATGGCATTGTGCAGGTACAGAGGAACCTGATGGAGAAGAATGTGTGAAGAGACAACTGTGTTTATGTTTGTATCTCAGCCAGCTGAGAAATCACTTGAACAGAAGAGGCTGCAAAGCCTCATTTTGTTTTCTATTATGTTTCTTTTAAATTTTTAATCTTCTCTTTATTCTCCTGAGAGACTGAAGAAGTACTGTTGTGAGAACTTGTTTGACTGTGGCAAGCATTTTTTTCTTACCTTTTCCACTGTGTTTTATGTGAATCGATTCCCTTTGGCAGTCACCCTTATTTTCAGCCCAACATCAAGTACCCATGACTTCCTACATTTCAAAGGCACAGGTATCCAAAGGGGGAAATCTCCATTAGTGTGCACACATGGTTAATGTATGTACATGCACAAGTCTATGAAGAATTCACAGTTAAGTGCCTAGTGTGTCAGTCCTAAATGGCCACCTGAATATGCACTTTATGCTCATGAAGCATCTGTACACACAATTAAAAAACAAAAACAAAACAAAACAAAAAAAAAACCAAGAAAAAAACCAAAGCCAAAACAACAAAAATTAAGTAGGAAATCCAATTTAGGCAGTCATTTATGTTTGTACAGTGGGATTTTGCAATGGGGAGTGGTGAAAGGTATCTTCTGAATTTTACATCCCCAGCTCTGTGTCCCTCTTCCTTCAGTTGCTTCCTTGAATTCACATACTATAAATACACTGTTCATGAATTGTGTATTTCATGGCCTTGGATTAAGTAGTGGGTTGTGTTTTTTTAAATTTATCTATTCATGTGTGGTTTTGGCTGGCATTGTGCCGTTTCACAGCTAGTTTGCCTGCAGTGGATGCCATATGATGATGGATTTAGCCACCTGTGTAGCACTGCAAGTGATATTGCTGTAACATATGTTTGCTCTTCACCCCCAGCGAAACCATTTCAAGGCAAAGCAATGTCAGTAGGGAACAAACACAGGCCAGATCCATGTAACCAGTGTTTTTCCTGAGTAGCTCTACCATCAAACATCTTCCAGGGGGTACAGCTAATGTTGCCCCTTGGCTGGCAAAGCCTATGCAAACCCAGAGAATATCCAAACTAACTTACTGGCAAAGAAGAATTTTGTTAGTAGAACTTTATTTGGTGAGACTTGGGATACATCTGTGTTACTTGGAGGTCACACCTGATAGGCTAAATCAGCACAAGATCAGGGCAAAGACCCTTCCTCAGGAGAGGAAGGTCTGAGACAAGAACAAGATTTCCAGAAAGGTGTATTTAATTTTTTTCCCAGAAAGGTTTGAGCAGCTCTGTATGTGTCTCAGTCTATGTACACCAACATCCTTGTTCCCCTAACAAATTAAACAGCTGTATGGGAATCTAGACTAAGCTGGAAGCAGCCACCATCAGCATTCTGTGGTTGCACTCTGTTGACAGCATTGTGTGTGTACCTCTGTGGCAAGAAGCAGCATGCATGGGGAAGGAAGGCAGTGATAAACCAAGAGGGGAGATGCTGAGTGGTGAAAAAGATGGCTCATGGCAGCTGAAATTGCTTGCAGTCATGCATTTATGTGGGACTAAAGATAGTAAGGTCCAAGAGTGTCTGCAGGCAGTAGATGTGCAAGAGGTGTATGGGATGGGTCTGTGAGACAAGGGAGCCCATTCTTGGCAGCTCTGCTGGCAGCTAACACCATAATAGAGACATTGGAACAGATTTTCAAAGCCAGGGGAAGATTGGAAAGCTCAGCACCGTTTGGTGCCCTAATTTCTTGAGTGACACCACACCATTACTGCAGGGGACTGAGAATAGCACGCTGCGGTTTCAGGAAAAGGCTCAAGCCATTGGAAATATCTGCCAGCAAAACTGAGACCAAGTCCATGACCTCATGGACACTGCTCCAGGTCACACAGGTAGAAATGAAAGGTTACACCTGGGTATAAATGCATTTGAATCTAAGCCAGCAACTGCTTTATCTGCCAAGCCCATGGTACCTCTCCTTGCTGAGAGAAACATGCACATTATCCTGCTAATAAATTCACCCTGAGAGGAAGAGACCTGTAGGCCACAGCTCTTCCTGGTGACTCCACTGAAGCCTTTTGAGAGGCTCTGTTCATTTGTAAATGCAGTGACATTTTGAGCTTTTGTTCAGCCAAGGGAAGCTCCCTGGGAGGCTTATGGCTGAATGATTTCTTCCTAGAGAGCAGTAAATGAGGTTAAATCAATTTCATCCTGCAATGGGAGGTGAATGGAAGGAGAAGGAATAACATTTCTCCCTTTAGCTCTCACAGAAAAACAGTTTTATTTACAAAACCTTTTAGTTATATTTCCATTTTAGTTTTTCTGAGTCATTCACATTTGCAGAACTGAGTAGTCTTTTGTCTTGAAATATTTCATCTTGAAATCTGTAGTAACAAATGTGGTGCTGACTTAGAACCTAAATACCAAGAATATTTCTTTCTCATTAAACCCCTGTTACTGTTACAGAAAAATCACCAATCAGTGCTTAGAAGTTTGGTAACATGCTGATATTTAATATCTTTTGTAACAGTCGCATAATGTGAGATGTATGTGACAGCTGGTGAAAACACTGTGGGAGTCAGGTAGTACCTTTGCTAGATTGGAAGAGTGACGAAAAATACCTCTCTTCCTCTCCCTGACATCCTGCCTTTGATTCCTTGACACTGAAAAGCTTTATATGTATTTTGTTTTACCTTGCTATCCTTTGCATTCAGCTGTGATGGGGTGGGAGGAGAATGTTGTGTAGCTGAAGTCTCAGTTCAGGCATCGATGTGCCCACATGGGTGTTCATGGTGAACCTGTGATTTCTGTGTATTTTTCCTCCCTCAGAGTGGGATGAGTAAGATGTAAAGAGTGATGAGAGATGAATAATGGCATGGAAAACAATAAGTGAAAGGTTCTCTGCCCCCTGAGAATGCTTGGCTTTTCCCCCCTCTGTGTTTTGGTTGTATCTTAATTGTTTAAGCAGATGAATATTTCTCTGAATGAGTTTGAAAATTCCTGGAAATCTTTCATGGCAGGACGGTAGTGCACTTGAACTATGCAGAGTGTATCTGGAGCCCTGTTGGCATCTCATGTCCATTTCTCTGAAATGGACAAATGTGTTGGCTGATAACCTGTGCTGTGTAAGTGCCCTGCAGTGAGGTTTGGCCCTGTAAGATAGAATGTAGATTTGAATAGAAAAAATAAATGGGAAAAAAAAATATTAAGTATGGTTTATTTCAGGGGTACTGGAAGCTTCCTTCTCTGATTGAAGTGCTCAAGTCCTTTGTAAATATGACTAAAGTATTTCTAAAAGCATATATATATATATAATATATGGAGATATATTTTTAAGTTTTTAGTTAGCAGTTGATAAGTGCAGACTAGAAAATATCAGTTACTTTCACTAGCTCCCTAGCCCAATAAACATGTAAACCTGAGTAATACTGAGACTGTCCTCATTTTTCTTAAAAGAGTCTTGCTTTCCATATTCCATTTTCTTAAAGCTTTCCGAGAAATTCAGAGGTTTTATTTGTATTTCTCCTTGTTCACCAGGAACTGTCCAAAGGAAAGTTTCTTAGAGGAATAGTATTTGAGGTCAGGAGGAAGGGAAAGTGTGGACAGATTCTCTCTCTACTGTTCTAATGACTCTTGCTTATTATTTCACAATGTCCTTACATATATCCTAAGATTCTGGAGGCAAAATTCTTCATGTGCAGCTTGATTGCTCCTGTGGAAGAGGAATCAGGAGCTCACAGAAGTTACACCACAGATTTCCTAGAGTATAGCTTATCCACGAGTATTTTATAACCCCAGAGCAATTCTGGCTTTTGTTTTAATTACTCCATCCAAAATTAAATGGCCCATTTAATACTGGTGCTGTCCCTTGATGCACATGGTGTTCATGTCTGTATTTAGGTCCAGTTCTTTCTCTACTGCTGGTAGACATCAGAGTAAATCTTTGTGGCTATGATTTCTGCAAATATTTTTTATCATCTTCCTTGAAGAATAGTGAAAGCAATGAACAATATTTTACAATATTTTATAATTTGTTGAAATGGACTTTATTACTGTATGCTTAACATGTGCATGATGGGCTTATTTTCCTCAAGAACCTAAACACAGGATTGAACAGAAAGGTTCTTACAATGTCAACACCGAGACTTTACTTTAAAAAATAAAACAAATTGGATGGTCTTGGGTTTATTGCAAGTGGGCTAGATATCCTCTAAACACTTTGGAGGTTGGTTTATTCTTTACTCCCACTTCTTTAGGACAATCGTCATCTGCTCTTGAACATTTTACAGAGAAGTGATGTGGTTTGGTTCAGCATCTTGCAATGCCACTCTTCCCCTCCTAGAAATCCTTCATGTTACATGGACACATCCTGAAGTACATGAGTATCAAGGCAATAGGATGTTCCAACCGTAAACAAAAATATGGGAAGAAAATTTCAGTGTTTAGATGTGATGGTAGTAAACAGTGTGTATAATTAGCAAGTGTTACATTGGATGGCTAATATCACTTCTGTTAGCAGTTGTTCAGGAAAACAGATTTCAGAGCAGATTCACCCTCAGGAAAGCAGATTTCAGAGCACATTCTACATATGTGAAAATCTAGAGACACATCAAAATAAGCTTCCATGTGCATATGGATTTACAGCAGCTCTTCTGCCTCTCCTGACTTCTCTTTGCTGTTGCTTCTTTGAGAGGAGTAAAGCCTGTGATGTGTGCTCAGCACAGGCCTGCAGCTGAGAGCCGTGGGGTGAACAGCCTTCCTCCATAATGTCAGTGCACACCATTGTGGCTCTGGGCTACCCAAAGCCCCCTGGACCAGTCAGGATATGATAGGATTTTCTTGGATTCTGCTTTTCTTTCCCCACAGAGAGTTAGCTATGTTTGAATACCGCAGCTTTATGCCAATAACAGATCTTGCAAAAAGTGACCTCTGTCTGACCAAAGATGGGCCTAGTTCAACTGCTTGTCTCCTACTGTGGCCTGTGCAGGAGACAGGGCAAATACTTACTAATCCTTTTTTTGTATGGCTTCTCAGCATCTGTTCCTTAGAAACTTGTAGGCCCCCTAAGGAAGAAGCCAGATATCTTGAGGAGAACTGGATTTTGGCTACCCAGCCCCTTCAGATTAAGGAGCCCAGGTCTTTGTGGCATCCATCACAGGCTGCCCAGGATTCCAGTTCTCTGTTTCACATCAAACTCTTCCATTACTTGTGTGGGGTTCAGTTTTGGGGGAGCGGGTGGGGTAGTAGTATTTGCACACAGTTTGGAAGTGGCATGAATTAAAAATGTGTTAAGTTGTAAATAGAAGTGTTGACAATACGTTTGGCAATAACAGATGTACTTGACAGAAGGTGTGGGTAGCTGTTTAGTGCTCAGGAGGAGAGCGTTCAGCCCCCCAGCTCTTCAGGAGTTTTATGAAATACTGTCAAAACCAGTCCAGGTTTGAAAAGCACCTTCCTGACTTCATCCAGGAGGATGTACATGCAGGAGAGTGTATGCTGGGTTGAGTACTCTGTCACTGAGCCACCCCTGTTAAAATGCACATCTGCTGAGAACAGGAAAATCTGTGTGAAGCTGGTGGTTTGTTTTGCTGTTTGTCACAGGATGCACCTAAAGCTGGGTTCAACCAGTCTATTCTTGTAACTGATGAGTGCAGTGTCAGAGACATCATCTTGCTGCTTGTTGGCCACTTCTGCTAGTGCTTCTGAGAGCCTCCCAGCCATATGTGCACTCCTGCACACATTGCTTAAATTTTCCATATGCCACCTGACAAGCTTTCCAAGGCACTTTATACCACCTTGAAACAACTCCCACTTCTCTTAACAAAATGTGTCATCTGGGAATGCTTTAGAGTTCAGAATATTTCACGAAGGCTTCAGACCTTCTCATGAAGGTGCCTTTCCTGAAAGATTTGGATTTTCAGGTTTCTGTAGTATACACTGAGTAGTCTGCCACCCTCACAAGCCAACAATATCTTGTGGTCTTTTTGGCCCCTTAGATCTTCTGGCACGTTTTCCATGCTATATTTCTAGCATTGCTGTCTCCATTGGTAACTACAGAAGCAAAAAATCTCTCAGAAGATACCATATGGGCTTCAACATGGGCATTGTATTAGTTTCTTTTTGTTGTTGTTGTGACTCTAGGAAGTATGTCTCAGCAGGTAACATCAGCACGGTCCCTTCCATCTGATTCTCAGGCCTCTGGATGGTTCACCGTAACAATCGCTTATGTGATATTTTAGCTAGACAAATTGGTATTTAATTACCATTTCAACTTAATTTTGAAATGTGTAATGGGCAGACCCTGTGCAATTTTCCCTAATGATTCCAGGGCATCATCCAAACACCACCAGCACAAGTTTAGAACTGAGTTTTTAGCTCAGGGACATCTCAGAACTGAGTAGCATGACAAAAACACCCACTTCAGAAACTTGCTGATATTTTTCAATATGTTGGCTCTTTTTCCTTTCTTCTTTTATTCTGTGATTGGTCTTATAGCTGAGGAAAAACTGCAATGTATGCTTTCATTTGGAGCTCTTTACATAAGTTACCTTCTGAAAAATAACCTGACCCCAACCTTTCATTTTCTGAGACTAGCCATTTACATAGCTGTGCCACATTGTGATATATTAAGAGTTTGAGTGTATAGTGCTGTGGGTTTGTATTGCAGGGGTGAAAAATCCAAGATAATGTTCCAAAGAATTTGTAATTAGGTGGGGTTTTTTGCCTTTGCCTTACAGTAATTCCATGCCATGTTGCAATTAAGAAATCCCATTTAAAAATACAAATGTTCCCTACAGAATATAAGCAAATGAAATCAGTGCTCCTTTTCATTAAGGTGATTGTCGTGATTAAGACAGATGCTGAAAGATCTTCTGCCTGGTGACAATTCCATAGAGGGTGTTACAGTGTTTCTAGAATACAGGTGAGACATTTTTAAAGGTTAAAAATTAGATTAAAATTCCTGTTGCCTCTATATGACGTAGGAGCAGATGTCAAGAACTGTAACTTTCTACTGCTGGCAAAATCTGTCGTCATCTATCAGTGGATTTTTTTTCCTGTATAAGCAAGTATGTTTATGGAAGTCCTTCAAAAAAAAAAAAAAAAAGCCAAAAAAACCCCAGACTTGCTGCCTGTTGGGAGTACCTAGGTCTTTTTGAGTTTCTCTGCTTCACAGACCATGCTAGTTGGAGTGGTGAAGCCGGAGTCTACACACCCTGCCTCACTGCAGTAGTTTTCAGCCCAAATGACGTGTGAAAATAAGCAAAAGCAAAGCTTTTCTGCTAGAATGAACAGTGCTCAGACATATAGGAAAATACTTCTATCATTTTTGTGTAGCATTGCTAAACAAACGCCCAATTATAGCTGTAGCAAGCAAAAATAAGCTTGATTTAAACTATTGAAATAATTGTTGTGTCTTTGTTGTTTCAGAAAGGTTTTAAAAATTCTACCTAGCAATAGCTAATTAAAACAGGATTCAAATGCTATTTAAACAGCAGTATTGTAGCTGTTGGAAAAGAAGACTTTTAAGAGTTATGGACTTTTAAGAGTTACGTTGCTGCATAAGTGTTATGAAGTGCTCCAATTCACAGAACACTTAGGTGCTTCATTACCTTTTTGCAGTCTGCTCATCCATTAAAATAGGAGAACTCTGAGCCTGCATGAAAGGAGGCACATAAATGCATTATTGAATCAGGGTTAAACTAGCAGCACTACCTACTATTCCATGAAAATTTGGTTTCTGACAAACCTTGCAAAGTCTGGAGGATTTCATATATATGCTGATAAACAATTTTCATAGAATAAACAGAGCAGCCCATGAATTAAAAAAGGACATTTTTGTAAAAAGGCACAGCTCTTGTAGTATCTGTAGAAGCACTGAAAAGCTTAGGAATGACTGACGACCGTCTTTCTGCATTGTGGATTTACATATGTTCTGAATATTGATATATCAAGCATGGATTTACTGGCAGGAAAGCAGAATTAAACATGTTTAAACAGTTTAGGCTACATTATCACTGATGTGTGTGATCTGCAGTTCTGTATCAGCTGACAAGTGTGCAGCTGTATGGATGTCCTTAAATCTTCCACCCTTGTTATATGAGTACCTGTGAGGAAATAATCTGCTGCTGAATTAGATTATAGAAACATCCCCACTGTATCTTAAAAGAGTCAGTTCTTGCCTTGAAGAGTCTATGGTTAGGAAGAAGAAATAAAGGCTGGCATCGTGGGGAGAAATGAAACAACAGATAGAGTTTATTACTCAAGTGTCTTGTTTTATAGGTTTTGGTTCAAAACTGGTTGATTTTGTTGTTTTGGTTTTTTTCATACACGGTGCATCTATCAATATTCACTCTGCAAAGTTGTGGCTCCGATGTATCTGATTCATCAAAACTGTTTGCTCCTTAAGGATTGCAGCTCATCATCCCTAATGGAATCATGGCTGAAATATTCTCTTCTTAGCTATTCTCTATGTTTTGGTACGCCTGTCCCTTAAAGATTTTGTGGCAGCAGCTTGTGCAGCCATGTTTCCATATATTATATTAACACTTAGATTCCTCTGCAACATCATTAAGCAGTTAATGGAAAAACCCCAACTTTTTTTAGTGTTGAGCTGGATTAGCGAAGATTGTTCTTCCCTGCACCAAGACTGATGCTAAAATTGAGATAAGTGATTTACATTCCAAAGGGCTCATTAACCATCAGACTGCTATGGATTAGATTACTAATGACATCCTGATGGTTGCATGCAACTTCCAGCAGATTTTTTGGTAGCTAGCATTAAATCAATTTGAATTATAATGGGGAGTTGCTAATACATATGTGCTTTTCAGCAAGACTCTGTAGCTATAATGGCTGCCAGCTCTGTTTTTTAATTTTTACTAATGGTTTCATGCTCATCCAAGATACTGTAACTCACAGGACCAAACAGGATGCTATGCTCTGGCAGTTTATGGCAGAGTTTCAAACCTGAGATACCAAAATGTAAAAGCATTAAGTCCTTGCCTACATCCCTACATGTGACCCAATGAGTCATGGCATTACAGCCGGAATGACAAAGTTGGACAAAACCAAGTTCACGCATCTCAGTGCATGGCATCAACTTTCCCAGGTTAAGAGATCATTTAAAAAGAAAGGGATTGAGAAAAATCAGTGTTACCTCCATTTTAGTTTTTTGTTATCATCCAGTTTTCAAATTACTAGATAATTCTCCTTCTATTTCAGAACTTTTCCCAAAACCACAAAGAAAATAGCTTTAATTTAAAAAAAATCAGTTATTTTTGCAGTGGGGGTCTTTATGAGAGGTACCAAAACTCATGATTTTTGCAGTTGAAAACACTGTAAAGGATGGAGAAGGTTACTGTCAGTAAGTTTTCCGTGCATTTACCAAGTCCCTGGCCTTTCTTCCATCACTCTCAGCGGCATTCCAACACAACTTGGTGTAACTCTCAGGACAATTTCATGCAATCCTCTTGCTTTTCTACCTCTGGTGCTCTCCCATGGCTCGGAGGAGCTACGTTCTCTTGTGGGAAACCTCCAAGCTGGGTTGTGCCTGTCCTACTATTCACCACTTTATATCTGACCTTCAAAAGTGCTGAGTGTTTATAGTCCTTGTTGGAATCAGTTGGAGCACCAGGAACACAGCAGCCTTGAAAATCAGACTGTACAGATCTTGATGGGAAGACGCTGAAACAAAGATGCCTGAAGTGAAAGGCCGCTGCTGAATACATTTAACCTTACAAGGTTTGCTGTGTGCAAATGCAGCAAGTGATGTTAGAGACCAAATAAAATCTGCCAACTGGTTGAAATATTAAGTCATTCCTTACCATTGATAAAATAAAAGCAAAGGTAGAAGTCTGAAGCAGACAAAGAAAGGTAAAGACCATAGGAATCGACCTAAATGAATAATTGATTGGTTGTACTCTTTTCTTCCATTTTTTCAATGTGTCATGATGAAGAAAGGCATTCTCCTTGAACTACTTTCTTCTGAGTAAATAGGAAGATTGTCCTATCAAAAAATTACAGCAGGAAGGGGTAGTTCTTGATTTAAAACAAGTTGGCCTTCTGGAGATGCAGAATGTTTGAAGACTACTTCTGTCTCTACTGTATCTGATGTGTTTTGGTATGTTTGATATCTATTGCACCTGTTTTCTCTCTGTTAGAAGCTGAAGAGAGCAGTGTGCCTGTGATAATTCTTCTTTCATACCACCATCTTTTTATTCTGCAGGAATGCAATAAGATAGCAGGATGAACCATACTGCACTCCTGGTTATATAATGGGAGTTTCATCCTCTGGCTGTCACTTTTCCCTAGCCTGTTTTTCCCTCTAACCATGGTAGCTATTCACCTGTTCTTCTCCCCATTGCATGGCACATCACTCTGCTAGAGCACTAGTGTCACTGCTTCCACCTGGCAGAAACCAAGTCCTGCTTTTGTTTCTCAGTGTGCAAGAAGAATGGGCTCCATGTGTTGGGCTGAAGTGCTGTGTTAAGATGAGTCATTTAGTGCAAGATGTTTATGTGCCTTTCAGAGCTGTCACCTGGAGCTCCAAACACATGGCAGATTGATAGGGAATGGATTACCTGCTGGACTTCTTACACATGTAGCTTGCAAGCTCCCTGTGCCCCATCAGTGATCAAATGGCCTAAGGGCTGTCTCACTGATACCTGTGTGCAGACTATACTGTTACAGCAATAGGATTAATGCAAGTTGCACCCAACATGCTGCTCCTGGTTTCTACGGCATGGTTCAGCCAAAATCCCTCTTGCACTCAGTTGCTAAAGGGAGAGTTTTCTTTTGACTTTTGCAATCATTATGAGGTGCTGAAGAATTTTCTGCACCATTTCAGAGTGTATCTAACACCGGGGTTGTTTGGGTAGGTGGCAGCCTGGTGGTGGCTTTCAGAAAAGTACACCCCAATGACAGTACACTCAGTGTACACTCACCCCTTCCTTGTTAAAATCTAGCCTTAATAAGCCCAGCCTGCAGGCTGCACAAGGCTGTGAGCTGAAACTACTACCAAGAGCATCCTCCAGTCCAGCCTTCACAGTTTTTAGGTTGGACTGTTGATACAGAAGTGCACTGCTCTAAGTCTCATCATTTGGAACAGATTGCAAGAGTGTGTTTTCTCCCCAAACATCTACAACAGAAACAGTTTTCTACAGTATTCCAGGTCTAAGGACAAACTTTGTCAAGCATTATTTACATTTCTCATTTCTGTATCAGTTTGTTAATAGAAAATGCCATTATGCGCAGAGAAGGTATTAAAATTTTTACTTGTCAAAGAGAATTTTAGAGGAGATATGTGGAGAGCAGGATTTTTTTTTTTTTTTTTAATATGGAAGCATTGTCTAAATTGCCCAAATAAACCAGTTGAAAAAAGCATGCCTGAAATATATTAGCTGTGCTGAAAGGCCAGTTTACAAAATGCCATCTATTTTATGCAAAGAAAATAAACACATTCAACACTACAGCTACATAATAGCAGTGCTGCTGATTTGCTGATTTCTGTTGCTTTTCATTTCCATTGTTTAGCAAGACATGAAAATGAATATTTGAGTTTTGTTGACTTCAACATTACTGGTATCAGGAAAAGATCTCAAATACACAAAGAGAGAACTGAAATCAAAGCTTTCTGTGGCTTATTACAGTTTTACAGCCCTTAAAAGTAGGAGAGCCTCACTGCCATATGTCGTAATTCTGTGAGTCAAGCTTAGCGTTCTCTTGGGACAAGAATATACATGATCATATTTAGCTGCATTAATTTTTGCTCTTTTTTAAAAAAAGACAGGATAAAATTCAGGATATTTTAGCCAAAATGGCTCTCGGTGATGCCTTTCAGCACTGACGCAACTCATAGATTTTCAGCAGTGTCAGCAAAATCAAATTTTAGGACCCCATGCATAAAGACCTAATGGCTTATGAATTACTTAGTAACTAATTAAGCACCTTCCACTGCAATGGTCTCCCAGAGCAGGAGGCAGGGGCAGGAAGCTTTGAGGGCTCGGAATAGCCTTGAGCACAGAACTTTTGAGCCACCAGGTTGTAACCCCAGGTGGGCTGTGCATGCAAACTGTGGGAACTGGGATGCTCTTTCACAGTCTGAGCGTGCTGAACTGCTGAGGTGTGCTGAGCATTTTGCCTCTGTTCTCACAGTCAGAGCAACCTGGGCAGTGCTTTCATTTTGAAGTTGGTTTTTTTCATGTGTATGTGTCTGTCCTGGTTAGTTTAAGGACTGTCTGTTCCTAAAGCCATCCTTAACAAGAGCCTCAGAAGGAAAGCCATGAACTACACATGGACAAATCTCCATCAAAACCTGCCTTGCTACAAGGCTGCTTCTTCATAGATTCAGTCATAGTTCAATTTTAAAGTCTTCCAGGAGCACCAAATCCTGCTGGCACTGCTTATTTATTATGGCCAGTAGTATGTTCAGTTTCACAGGGCTTCCTGGGAGTTCCATAGGGTTTGTCTGAAGGTTTCATAGATCTGGCTCTTCTGTGATGTCTTTGCCCTAGATTTCTTGTATATCTGTGTTGACCACCCTCCTAGTGGGCAGTGTCTTCCACAGGGTATTGTGCTCTCTTTGTTGGCTGTTTCACCCTGAGTTAAAACCCCTGAGTGCCAGGGCTGAAAGATCTTATGGTGGGATATACACAAACTGAATCATGGTGATGCATGTATAATTTACACCCATAAAACTGTATTTACAACATGTAAAGCATGATAGTAGGAAAGAAGAGTAGATACATGGACTACTTGCACTCAATGGAAGTACCAAAAGACTAACACTTGTCTTTTGTGATCAAATCTTATGCTCACTAGTTGAAAAAAAGTCCACATTTAGCATCCCTGCTGTTGCCAAGAGGTGTACCAAGCTGGATTTGGTATACTCTGAGCATTTGTACAGCTATGCATACACTAGTCAATTTTATACATCACAGTGAATGTAAGAGGGACTAATGTGTATGTGTGCTGCACGTATCTGATGCATGTGGACATAGTGTTTACTCTAAAACGCTATGACTAAAGTCATAACACGTTCCAGGAGGACCTGAAGCCATTACAGGAACAAGC
Source organism: Pycnonotus jocosus (assembly GCA_013400435.1). Taxonomy (NCBI): domain Eukaryota; kingdom Metazoa; phylum Chordata; class Aves; order Passeriformes; family Pycnonotidae; genus Pycnonotus; species Pycnonotus jocosus. The sequence goes on along the minus strand of VWYP01010960.1, from coordinate 20,524 downwards.
TTTGGCTACTTTTTGCCTGTGGTGGTTGTGTAGGCAAGTCAAATGTAGTAAAGAAGATCCTCGTATGTAATAAATATATCCCAGGCACCAGTCATTCTCAGGGAAGGGAAAATTGTGGTCATCTCAGATTGATCTTATACATCTTTGGATAGCACACATGTATATGAGGCTTGATTACACGGTTCTTGTTTCTCAGAAACCATTTTGAATTAGATATTACCACATACTTACAGCAACCTTAACTCACTGAGATCCTTGCAGTACAAACCAAACAGGTCCCATGTCAGGAGTCTGATAGGATGCTGTCTGCAAGACTGTAATACAACTCAGCTAAACTTGCTCTTTTCTTCTAATGAGTTCTGTACTATTCAATACCAGAATTGTGTGAGTATAACTGGGAGAAGAACAGTACCCTATTTTCCTGGATTTTGCAGTAGTTCACAGAAAGGCTTCCACTGATATTCCTCCATAGTGGATCAAGCTGTTGGGATGCCATGGCTTCAGTAAATGGTAACCCTGCTGAGAAGCTTCAAAAGATCCACATGTAAAAGAAAGAGTCAGAGTACTTTATAATGGACTTTAGTCACAACAAATCTGTTATTCTTCTAGGCTGTCATTTGAACACATGGTCCAAATTCCTCAGTTGTGTGTGAAGACTGAAGCTGGTTTAAATGGACTTTGTAAATTGTTACTTCTGGTATAGGAATTCAGGAAAAACTGGTAAAGCACAGTTTATTTTGTGTAATAGTACTTTGCCTTTCTGCTGCTAATGACTTCATGATATAATTGATTTAGCAGTTGAAATACAACATTAAAAACAAATTATTAAATCTTTAATTATGAGTGCTTCATTAAAAAATTAATTTCTTAAACTAACAACTTGACTAGGCCTATATCAATTGACATAATTAATTAACCCATCTGAGAATCTATATTAGTTATTACCTGGGTGTATGAGGCAGGAAATCTTTCTCAAGATAAATAAATTATCAAAATGCTTTTTATAGTCAGTTGATTAAAGATCGAATTACCGAAGCAGGGTAGACTTCTTAGGTAGTATAATGTAGCCCTACTGATACTCAGGAAGCAAAGAACATCCCAGCACCTGATCTTTGTCTGTTCTCAATTATATGTAAATTCCTGAGAAATTGTATCATGTTGGATTTCTCTCCCGATCAATCCCGTGCCACCATGAACACTTCTAAAGGTCTCTGTGCAGGCTTAACTGCTGTTCAGCAACAGCAGACATTGCTGTACTGTTCCAATGGGCTGGCACTACAACATTTTGTCAATCTGCTAAATCTTTTGTCCTCCAGGACATCAGGAAAGGAAGAAATATGACTGTAAATGAGGCATGTGCCCTGGATATGAGATTATCTGGCTGTACTAAAAATTAATTCTGGACGTTAGTTTTGGAGTAATGAAAGGTGGAATTAGCACATAAATGCTTTACATCCTGATTAGAATAAGTTTGAATTAATTTCTTTGTAGCCACATGATGTAGCAGAATCTAATTGTGTGAGTACAGTATTCTGTTCATGAACTGAGGATTCCCTGTCATGCAGGCAAGGTCATCTGTTACATTGTGAATTAAAAGAATATTCAAAACAATTTCATTTTACAGTAAAGAACTTAAAATTTAGCTTATCGGTAGACATTAAAATATCATCTGTATGGGGAAAAGCAGCCAAGTATTTGACACATAAAAGACTCTCCCTTCTTGGGAAGAAATAATCAACAAAACCGTGTTTCTCCATAGAAGCAGATAAAAAAAAAGAGCAACCAAATAACAATGAAACTGAAACTGCTTCAGTGAAAACCTGTATTCCCAAGGCTCACTTTCTAACCTTTGAGGGAAACTGTGTGGAGAATATATGGCTGAAGAGCTTCTAATGGCTGCATAGTGCTCTGACTTCCAGACAGCTGCCAGGCACTAAACTGCTGGCTAGCAATTCGTGGCAAGTTGGAAGTGGAGCTAAATGGTAAAATACATGAATGTTTTTGTTACCACTTTGAAGGACCAGTTTTGTCCTATACAGAAAGCCTGTGTCCTCAGCGACACGTAAATTAAGATTTGGTTGAAGCTGTTAGCATCAAGTGAAGGTTGTGGAATAGTAAATGGCCTCATATATGATATATGACATATATCATATCATATAGTCATCATAGTCTTTGAATGACTGAGCTGTATCTGGGATATCAAGTAAAGAAAGATCTAGCATTGAGGCGTCAGGGCTCAGCTTGGAGGTAGCATTCAAGAGTTTTCAGTGAAAAAATCCTCTTCTTTCTTATGCCAGTGTAATCACATCTGAGTGAGTTGTAGCACCTTATCCCATTAGTTGGTGCAAGTCATTATGCTCTTGTGCTGTTTGCTGAGCACTTGTTAAATATGCATAGCACAAGGGTATCTCCTGCCACTGTATGATGTCTATTAGATCCTTCTGTGTTGCTTATGGCTGGGTCAGGATGTGTTGAGTACCTAAGAAGATGTACTCTTTCATCCCAAAAATTCTATAGTTGTCAATTTTATGTGATTGTTAAGGCTCATAAATCTTACCAGAATAAGATAAAGGGCTTTGGCATAATCATTTCTTGTCTCTTTGATGACCCTGTAGGAGGTAATCTGGTGCAGACAAGGGTGCAGCACTCTTATTGCTAGCTGCTCCAAAACACAACTTGATGCATGGCCATGGTCATTCTGGAAGGTGTGACCTTCAAAATATCAGCTCCTGCAGCTGCTGGCCTTGTGCAGAGGGAGTCAAGGAGTTTGCTGGGCTTCCTCACTAGGACACTGTAAGTGCAGATGCTCAAGCTTCGTACAAAACATTATAAAAGAAACTAGTTATTTGGAAATGTAAGCCTAAACTTCTCAGTACCTGAGAAGGTATTGTGTTAGGTCACCTCTGAGTGATAGCTCATAGCTAATTCTGAAGAAACCTTCATGGCTTAAGCAGGGATATGGAAAAAAGGGCTCTCCACTGAGGCATGAGCACTGCTCTGTACAGTGATAGTGAGAGCCAAAAGACTGAGACCCTTTAACCCCAGGGAAGCCTACCCTGGAAGCTAAATCCATGAGATTAAATCCTTGTACTGCTTTGCAGGAATTTCCACTGCTTGTCAAGAGGTTTCTAAAATCTATTATGCATATCTGATTTGACATTCTCTCTTCAAACTTGTCCTTCTTATCTCTAGCAAGACTTAAAATGTTACACAAAACAATTCAGAATTCCAAGTGCTCTCATGTTAAATGTCAGATAATGTAAAATATCTTATGGAAAAGACAGTGCTATCTTTCTACTTTATCAAGGTCCTCTCACTTTTCAGTCCAGTTAATCATTGTTCATTGGAAAGACCTTAATTTGTGCTACATTAATGATGTGCTCTAAAGAGACTGTGCTTTTCAGGTTCACTGAGATGTTCTGCAACTGACTTTTCAAAACTGGCTTTAATATTCACAACACAGCAGCTGGTGCATTGTTCTTTATAGCCCAAGGTCAGTAGATGGGAAAAAGCTTCATGCTTTACAGTTTTTCCCCATGGCAGTTGGACTCAGAGAAGTGGCAGCATTTATGTTTTTCTTCAGTTGAAATGTCAGGGCTGGAGTTCTTTGTTATTCCACGCTTTATGTCAAATCTAAATTCACAGGAGGCAAATTAAAGTTGGCTCACAGGTTTCCCTCAGCATCCTTGAGCCCAGACTGGACAGGCCACGAGTTCACCACCCCTTCTTCCTTCCCATTGGTGCTTCCCACTACGAAGCCGGCAGACGGAGAGGAGTCAGAGCAGTGCTGGCAGCTGAGTCGAGACAGGGAGAGCCCAAGAGGCCAGGCCAGGTCAGGGTCAGTCAGTGATGTGTGTGTGTGCAATTGGGGCTCACTGGTAGCCCAGCACAGCGTGACCCCGAGGTGCTGCTGTGCCGCTGTCCTGGTGTCCTTTCCACACCCTGTAGTGGCACTGGTGTTGTTGGGGCTTGGCCAACATTCCCATGCCTCCAATGCTATGGCACTGCATTCATGTGTCAAGAAAACAGAAGGCTGCATGTGGCATTTTAAGGCATTCTTAGCCAGGAAAGTTTAAGTCATGTGGTGGGACATAGTTGCAATGAGTTTCTCTGGGAGAAGTAGTATTTTATAATGTACAGAGAACAGAATGCAGAGGCATCCATGTGAAATAACCTGTGACCTGGTGGCTCAGATGGTCCCCGATGGTGTGAGGGATGAAAGTTAGTGTTTCTGGTCTACATCAGAGCAGACAGAGTCTGGTGTCCAGGAGGAGCAGCTGGCTTCTTTTTAAACCTTTCTAGGCAAATTTTTTGTCAAGCCCTCTGTTTAGCCTGACTTCTTGTTTAACCCAAGTTCATGTTTGCACATTCTTTCCCTGTAATATGCCTGATCATCTCTTCGCTTAAGGGACACAAGCTATGACTCACTCCCTGTGATGCAGCTGAGTCCCAGTAGTTACCAGGAAAACAGTTAAAAATCCAAGGGAATTACGTGGAAGTCCAACAAGATAACAATTTGTATCTGTTTGCTTTCATACCAGTCCATACAGTGACTAAAAATTATCACTCTGTCCCAAAATATTTGGGTTTCATGACATTAAGCTGAGAAAACTTGGTGTTCTCTAAGTCCCAGAACTATTTGAATGAAATGAAGGTGTTTCTTTCCAGAGGAGAGTAAACTAAAATCAGGTAGCTAGTGCAGTCAGGAACAGTGTGACTGTGCATTAATGCACTAGCAGAGCTCTCGCTTTTTTTCTCTTGTATATGAGCTTTCCAAAAGGACAATGAGTGGGAGGGATACCCATGCACTTTCCAGTATTTTTATGCAGCCTAGAAAGCTTAGACCTATCAAGGTAATCACTGATGACAACTGCTCATGGTCTGAAAACTAGAGGGGACTGTTGCAGCTTCCTCAGAGATCTCTTTTGTTTCAGAAAACCCTTGGCACAAAGGCTCTTAACCAATTTAGGTCCTGCTTTCATCATACTAGGGACTGAGCAGCACTCTTTCCAATCCCATGAAACTCCCCCATTCTTCTCCTTAACAAGGTTGCCACGATTTGCCTGGCACTAGAATTTACCTGTATTGCACCCACAGGGTTTTTTGTGTTCTCTAGCTGTGAGAGCTTGGAGTTGCTCAGATGAGACTCTGAAACCTGCGCAAGCTTCAAGTCTGACAGGGTTCAGTAGAGGCTCTCAAGTGCTGATACTGAGTGACTGTGCAGTGGCTGTTAGAGCTATTGTGTAGGTTGTTTCTGAGCAAATGAGACAAACTACATGCAAGTACCTATCAACAATCTTATTTCTCTCTTCTTTTAAAAGCTATGAGCATATAAAGCAACTCCATCCGTGAACTTCTCACAGAAGATTTTTGCATAGTGTACATAATAAATTATCCACTTCCTGCTTCAAAGCAATGAGAAGTAACTGAGCAAGTAAAAGTAGTCAAGCAGAGGCTGTTAGCAGAAAATTGCGCTTTCTTAATTAAGAACTTTTCTACTAAGAAATGCTAATGTAAATTTTCTTGTAATTTCAGTTGTCTGGGCTGTTTCTGTGTATTGGTTTTCCTGTGCTGGAAAGCAGGTCCTCATGACTGTGACTTAGAGGTTTACAAGCTATCTAATACTTTTATAGATACACAAATAAAAGAAATGCATTGCAAATAATTCTAAGACCATTTACATTAAATGCTTCTCTTCAAGCCAGCTTGTAGCAAAAGGTTTCTGCTGACATTGAGAAGATTTTCTTGGTCCTGAGCTCTACAGCCTGAAGAGAATTAACAATCTACTAATTTCTTTCCACTCTTTTCAATCATCAATTAAACTGAAAACAAGGGCTATAAGTTATGTGACCTTTGCAATAACTTATCATTTGTGGGATAGAAGTGTGATGCTGTGAAAGCACTGTGAATCATAAAATATATATTATTAACTTTCTTGGAAACCAGCAAGCAAAGTGTAAATTGCTTTCTGCTTGGTATCAAATTTTCATGTAAGGTACTGTATCATGGAAATTTTCAGTCTTGTTAAGATTCAGATGACCTAAAAATAATGCTGCCCCTTCACCTCTGTACTTTTTGTCATCTCAGCTGACAAATGTGATTCTACTAGATTTAATCAGCATTTTGTAATGACTTCTACAGAAAATAGAGCCTGTTGGTTTTCCTTTGTTGGCCTCTAAAAAGTATAAGGAACAATGGGTCAATTTGTTGGACTAAGAAATTGCTAAAAATGTAACAACTACAAAAGCCACATTCTGGCTGCACNTCCCTTTCATGGGTTGGGGGTCCCAAAATGAGGAAGTAAAAGAAGTCTTCCTCTCCTGACTTTTTAACCATTTAGCAGTACGTGACAAGTGAATCCTGTTTTTCCAGGACTGTTTGATTTACAACTGTGTTGTGTTCTTGGAGTCTATTGATTAGTTTCTCTGTTTATCAGAATACACAAACATAAGTTGACAGGCCCCATGATTTATCAGTTCCTTAAATCCGGCTTCTGTTAACAAGGGGAAGCTTATTTATCTTACCTCAGCAGTATCTAGTTTAACTAAAATCCTTACTTCTTCAAAACTAATGTCTCACACACACATTCTCTGTTTAATGGAATTTGCATTTTAATGGCTCTTCAGCTAGGTTTTTACAACAAACACTGAATGAACTGCAGCACCTGTATGAATTTTCAGACCATTGTTTTGTAGACTAAAAATCTTCCTTACTTCATGAGGCAGCTATACCATTTCATGAGCCTGATTAAAAATTCCCCCCCCAAAATTGTCCTTTTGATGAGAACACCGTGAATTCTTCATGGCCCTGGGCTTCTTCACCTCAAAGATGCCAAGAAACAACCTGTGAAGATGTGTTTCTTTTGTGCTAGTTGCATGTTTGCTAGAAATACAGTGGAGAGCAGATAGGTACCAATTATCTGTGTGGGACATGGAGTTCTCCACATCACTGATCTGTGCTAAACACTCAAGCGTGGCCTGGAGGTGCAGAGCTTTGGGTCCTGTAGACAATTTCCCATTTTCCTGATTCCCAAGGATATGATGAGAAAGTTGTTTTTATGATCACTTGAAAGTCCTAGATACCAGGTGACTCTAAGCTTCTACATAATCCATGTTCATCCCTGTACATGCAATAGCTCAAACTTCATCTAATTTTGATAGAATATAAAAAAGTCCCCCTCAGACTGGATCTTTTTCCTTGGCTTCAACTAGTGGTAGAAGATGGAGTGGAGATCCTTAGTCAATACTTCAACCATTGAATTACTTCTTTGTTAGTGATTTTTTTCTAGGATAAAGAACTGTTTCCTCACTGAAGATACCATATTTATTACAGTTCTACAAAACTCACTGCTCTTCAGCAGCTCACAGACAAAAGATATAAACAGCATAAGAAGCCTGAATTTTAGCATTTGTTCATCTGTCCTTTGTGTCTTCTTTAATTTGGTGCTATCTGACTGCAAAGACAGTTTTGCCGTTCTTCAGCAGTGGTGGTGGGCAAACTGGGAAAGAGGCAAATATTTCTGACAAGTGTCCATCCATGTCACCAGTACACAGAGAAAACAGCTTTCAAACTCAGCTTCCAACTCCCTGAGAGTTTGACAAGGGGATTCAGAAGGCCCATTTTCTTTCCTATATTTTAATTCCTGCTGTTGTGATGGCACTTTGCACTGTGGATGCCAACTTTGGTGTTTGTATGTCATTCATAGTTCCCCAAGGGGAAGCTCAAAGGGTGGCTGCATCCAGATGGGCCTGCCAAGTAATCCTGGCTACTCAGCAGGGTGCCACCTTCTGTGAAGTGACAAGGACCTAAAGAGATGAAGAGGGAAAGCAGTGTGAGTCCCTCCCAGGAGGTGAAGATGCAAGTCCTTTTCTCTGTTTAAATTGTCCTTGAAGGGAAAGTGCAGATGAAGCTGCACCATGAAGCAGATGTTTGGATCGTGGTGTCAGATGAACGCTGCTCTTTTTGAGGTCAGTTTTACCTCTTGACACAGTCCAAAGGTGCATGTAGCTGTCAACTGTTTCTTTTGAAAATTTGTTCTGCTTCAGTGAGTTGGAGAAATTCCTTGTTCTAGCAAAGTCCCAAAATAACAGATGGCTCATATGTCAGGCATCAGCAGATCGTAAAGTTGTGGACATGACCCCTGTCCATGTCCTGTTGAAAAATCTGCCTGTTGTCAGGATTAGGGTTTTCTATAACAAGACCAAAAGTGTACGTTCCACTCATTTATAAGATGCTGTTGTTGGACTTTAAAGCTGTCTTCCCCAAAAGTAATGGAGATTTAGTGTTATTCATTATGTTTTGGAAAACGTTCATGATGAGAAATTGCAACTTCCTGAGTGCTCAGTTAATGAGGCTGGGCAAAGCTAAACTGTGTTTTCTTGAAGCATTTGAGCATTCATCATCCATACAAATAAAAGTGCTGTAAGTGATTTTGGGTGACATCAGGATTAAGGGCATATGGCTTGAGGCTGACATCTTGTCAGACTGCTATGAACCTGTGTTTGGGTCAGCATGGAGGATGACACCATATTCTTGATTGACATTAAACAGGTCCTGCAGGTATTAGGATAACTTGTGGTCAAAACCAGGTCAGGGGTTTTTTTCATTGTTTTGTTTTGTTTTTATAAGTGTCTGCAGCCCTGTAGATCGTGAACTTTTTGATGGTTAGCATGAAACTGCACTTAGCGATAGTATTTCTACCAGTTTTCATTAAGGTTTCACACTCATCCAGCATTTCTAAAGAGAGTGTTAAGGCTTTATGATTGAATATGAGAGCAAGAATACTCAAGAAAGAACAGTCTTTAAAAAGTGGCAGGAGTCAAGTGAACATTAGACCTTGTGTTTATAAGGCATCTCCTAACCAGGGTATTCCGTGAGAGTTGGGGAATTTTTTGAGCTGCTGTTTGCCATGGCTTCTTCATCACAAGTCATTCCAGCTGGTTATCAGTGCTCAGCCCTCCTGCACAGTAATCAAAGCCAGGAAATGGAGCCAGGCTTCCCATGCTGAGGATGCTTCCCGACTATCTAGCCAGGGAGTAGGGCAGCTGTGAAATATGATGACAGAGCAGACTGGAGGCAAGGTAGACTAACAGGGGTAAGTGCTATAGCTGATGGCTGAGAGAGTCACAAAGAATTTTATATTGCTTGTGGAGGTGTTGGCATTGCTTCTTTCGATACAGATTTTTCTCATGTAATCCCATGCTCTGGCTTGATGTATCATCTCAATAATATGGGAAGACTGGGGAAATACAGTGAAATGGCTGTATTTCAGTACAGTGTCTGTGAAGGGGATGTCAGTCAATCATGGGCTGGAAAAAGCAAACAATGTCTTATCTTTGTATGAGACTGAAATTCTTAATGTCCCTGTGTGCAGACCTGTGCCTCCATTTTCAGGCACTTTACTCCCTTGAGCAGCCACATATTTAACCGGTGTTGAGTGCAAGTGTAAATCTTGATGTATTTCACAGTGGAGAACCCTTTACAGCAGAAAAGAAGAGATGAGGTGAAACAATAACAGAAATTTCAGTTACTGCCTGAGATCTGCTGTACCGATGAAGCAATTAAAATGATGCCATTGGATTAACAGTTTATACACAATGAATGACTTTAGAAGATTGCTGTGGCTATGAAAAAAGATTTTAAACCATTCATTTAAATGTTTTGATTATTGGGTCTGCTGAAGCCCTAGTTCATGAGATGACCACTGTTCTGAAGTGAATCAGATCACTTTTCACTTAGAAGAGGTCTCAGGAATGTCTTAGTGAACTGATTAGTCATCATTATCTGACATAAGAAATATTTCTCATTGTAGCAGTAATGGTGATTTGGAGTCATACTGATTGCTAGTGGAGATAACTAAAAAATTTTGAGATAGACCAGCCTCTGAATGAAGGTAGCTGGTATCCTTTAGCACCTTATATTATTCTTATTATTCTTTGCATGACTGATATCAAACCCATCATTTTCAGCTAGCCTATGCAAATTTAATAAGAATGAATATGTAAGATTGCTTTCCTCTTTGTGATAGTCTCATCCTGGCATGGTCAGAGCACATTGGCACAGCTGTGTGAGAATTCAGCAATGGTAACACTGGCTTTGTGTCTATTCCATGAGCGGTAGCATCTGTTTGATGATCAGCTAAAGGGTTTCGGCTGTCAGAGCTGTCAATCTGACACCTTTGATGAACACTAAAATAAACCTGTTCTACGAGGAACTGTTCATTTTTTACCCTGCTGTTGATTTGCTTGACTCTTTGTGTCCTTCCCGATAACTACTAGAAAGGCCAATGCATTATAAACTCTGAAAAGTGAAGCAAGCGGCTGTCATTTTTTGCACAACAGATGTTCCTGATCAGGAATCAGACAAAGGATCTCATCACTCTTCCTCTGAGCAATTTAATTTGTCTGTTCCATGGCATACCAGCTACCTCCTATCTAGTGACTGATGTGCCCAAGTCCTACTTCATTTCAGGATCAGTTCCTTTAATCTTACAGAATTATTAAGGTTTTTTTCTGTGCCAGGGCAAAGAGAGTGGAAAAAAGGAAATTGCTTCATTGCTTACATTGTGACCAATGATGCATCATAATGAAAAACAGCAAAGCCTATTTCAAAAATAGGAAACCCAAGTACTACATCTTAAGAGAATTAGAAAGTAATCTATGAGCACTTGTTTTTAAGAAATAGCAATATAGATTTAATGACGTTTCTTCAGAAGCTTTAAGACTCAGAGATGAGAATAAACAGTGTATAACCCTTCAGATTCTTGTGATGCAACTTAGCAGGATGGAAAATTTTATATATTTTTAGGAAAAGCTGTTGCTGAGGATCCAGTTCTCCACTCCTTAATCATGCAAATTGTCTGAAATGGGTAATTACCGGTGGCATTACTCTCTTTTCCATTTATTTTGATGAAACCGTATCACTCTGCTGCTTTTTTGAAGTGATGGATGGGTACTGCTAGAAATGTAAATTCTGTAGTTATTCTATAGTATATTTCCCAGTTATTGTGCTAAAGACTTTCTGGAAGGGAGAAGCAAGGGGAGGTGGTTTCATCTTGTGTTTGTGGTCAACCCAGCACGGAAAGGGCAGCTGCTGCTGACAGTACAAACAGGACTGTCCATGGCCACAGTCCCAGCTGTCAGTCCTGATAAATGAGCAAAGTGCATTCGAGGAGCTCATGATTGTCCATCACTGGTAGAAAGAGAAGCCACTCATGCGACCTCTTTTTGATTTGACAGGTTGACAGGACCGAAGTGATTCGAACCTGTATAAATCCTGTCTTCTCCAAGCTGTTCACGGTGGACTTCTATTTTGAAGAGGTGCAGCGGTTGCGGTTTGAAGTCCATGACATCAGCAGCAATCACAACGGGCTGAAGGAAGCAGATTTCCTCGGTGGCATGGAGTGCACTCTGGGACAAGTACGTGTCACTGCCATTTCCCCCCTTGTTGCTCATTTTTTGTATATATATGAAATGTGTTTGTTGAGTGATGGGTGGCATTTGTCATTTGTGGCAAAATTCTTAATCGGTGCTTTGAATGGGATAACTGAGAACTTCTGCTGCTTGGTTTTACTGCTGTAGTACAGCTTCAAGTCAGCCAGTGCTTACAGGGAATGGAAGATCAGTGACTGGCCTTGGACACTAAAAACCCATGCTCATTACACCAGCATTGGAAAATAGACTTTGATTTTGAAGAAAGTTATTGTTCCTAACATTGCATGGGATTTAAAGCAAGTTCCAAGTCCAAGAAACACTTAAAAATATACTTTATTCACATAGGGTTGTGCCTGGTGATGTGGCAAATAGAGAGATAGGGTTGGATTCATCTCCCTGACTCTCAGTCATCCAAAAGCTAGGTGTCTAGACTGAGTTACTCTTCTGATTTCCATCTTTAGTTCAGTGGAGAGAGACAGACAGTTCCAGCCATTGATTCATTCTGCCTGAGACACCTATCATAGATTAGGATAAATTGTCTTCAGGAGATACCTGTCTTTCCTCATCAGTTGCCAAGAGAGTCTAGACCGCTGGCTTAGGGGAGATACTCAACTTTTTGGATTACTAAATTTTAGGGTGATGAGTCCTACCCACAAGATCAATATCTAGATGTCATCATAGCCAACTCTCTGGTGAATTCCCATACTGCTGCCTGGTGGCACACTACAGTGTCCCAAGCATAACAGTTTATTTCAGACCAGCAATGTTTGTCATGCAGGGTTTCATAGCACAGATTTCTGCTTTGTCCATAATGGCAATGCCAAATTTCACTGAGCTGAGTGTAAATTTGCTCTCCATGCTGTGGTATCCTCTGTGCCAGAGCAGGAAGTGCTTTTGTTTAGATTATCCTTTGCAGTGCTTCCGCAAAAGTTTGTATTATGAACAAGATAGCATGTCATGGAAGATGCTGCAAAACTTTGGCTCCCTGTTTTCTCACCCTTGTTGCTCTTCCCTCAGCTCCACCACACAGGAATCCCTTTGATTTTCTTCCTACAGGTATTATGCCAAACATGCTGGATGAGGAAAAGTCCTCTCAGCAAGAGAATAGTATGAAATGTATGCATTTACTAAATTGGAACCTCAAAATAAAGATGTTGGTACTTAGCAAATTTACAGTGCACTATAAAGTCTGTTTCTCTTGACAGAGTTCTTGTGGTCAGGATCAATGAAAAAATGCTATCCTATAACACCAAGGAGAATGGGAAACAAAGCAAAATGTAATTATAATGTTCTTCTTCCTTAATTGGCTTGAAAAAGAAGAGAGGGGGAAAATGTCCCTGCTACTGCCTGTAGCATAAATATCTTTATAATGATTTGATCTCTATAAATAGCACACAGTTGGATTATTTGCAGCGTAATTTTAATGGTAACCAAGAAAAAATAACAGTGTGAATTCTGTTCACAGTAATGTAGCCTGGGGAATGCTGATCTCATATTTAGTCTTTTTTTGGTAGTGTTCCTTCCCCCCCTTTTCTAGTTTTTTACCTATTTAGGATTTAGGAAACTCCAGAATAGTAGCACCAGAATTGTCATCCAAGTCAAGCCTTTGCGAAGACTTCAAAGTTGAAAATCCTACAGAACAGGCTGTACATATGGAGCTTACACTCTTGCTTGGATGTATGGTGTAATTACAGCATTCTTTTAATGATGATAATAGACCCATAGCTTTTCTTGAGACAATTTTGACATGAATTTGTTGTCTACGTCACTTTAATGCCTGAATAAAACAGAATTTTGTGTGAGAGTGTCTGTCTGCCTCCCAACTCACTTTCCTAGTGCAAGTAGGTCTTACTGAGACATCCAGGAAGGCTGTAGAATTAATGCATAGTCTGAAAGACTGATGCCCTTCCCACCCCCCAAAGAAGCGCCAACTTCTATTGCTCTCTTTTAGGTAATAGTTGATCTCTAAGAGATTCACTGCTACCTATACCTGCTTGTAGATCACTTATATCTGTGATCTTTGCCCAAATCATGTAATACTTCTATCGAAACCAAAATGAGTACAAATAATAAATACTGGGAAAGACAATAGCACAGTTACACAGTAAAATCACAGAGAGGAGTGAATTTTATCTTTTTTCTGATCTCAGTCTTACATGTAGCCTACCCAATGTGTACAAGTTTTTCAGAAATCTGGGGTCCTGGATGCGAATGCTGAAAAAATGCATTCCTTTGGAAGGTCTCACTAATCTCCTTCCAAATGCTCTAATAAATATGTGTTCCATGAGAGTGATGAGGGCAGTGACTTATAGACTGTGAGATCCTGGGCCATATACTGTCTAGAGACATCTCACTGCATTATTTTCAGCATGGCTTGTTTATACTGCTCTTGCCAAGACAAGTTGATTCTGTGCCTCTACTGGTAAAATACTGTGGTTACCATCATCCTGGCATGCAGTCAGTCATACCTGGATGTGTAGAGCAGATTCATCAACAGGAATTTCCTATGCCACAACATTTAAACATCGTAGAACAAATGGTTGTGGGTAGACACCTGATGAGTGTAATTGCATAAAGGTCAATGTACTAAATAGAGACATTTCCTTAAAGTGATTTGTTTTGTCCATCACACTCAAAAGTTTCCCTTCCAAAAAAATCAATAGCAGATTATTCTCTTGAAGGGTTTGACAGGAGCAGGCTTAGTGTGAGGTATTTAGGAGGGATTTTTTTGTTGTGTTTTTCAGAACTAAAAGTCTGTTCCTTCTACTGAGAAAGGCACTTCCTAGATTCTAGTTTCACAGTTTCTTGAGTGTCCTGGTAATGTGCAGATTGGCAGAATATTAACAATCATGTTCTCTGCAGTTGGAATTATAACCAGATCAAACAAACCCTAAAATATTAGAGAAGGTAGGAAAGTTGAAAGTGCAAACAAATTTATCCCAGGAGCATAATCTTAAAATATGGTCTGCAATTACACATAGTTTATAAAATAGAGTTTCTCAAGGAACTTCACATCAAGAGAATGTACCATACTACAAGCAATTAAGTTGTCTGTGTTGTATTGTTTAAATAAAGTGACATTGTTAAATGGTAGGTTACGGTGCATAACTAAAATCTATAATTTTAAAGAATATGTTATCATTTTAAAATTTGCATTTAATTTGTAACTATATTCATAAAACTAATATCTAATAATATCAGTATTTAACAATTAAATTTTATGGTCATATGGTAGCTATTTAATCAAGGAAATTGTGCCATGTTTTGCTTGTAACCTCAAAAAGATTATTCTTAATTGGCAGCATATTTGTGAAATTAGATTCATAGAATACCAGCAGGGTTTGGTTTGAAGGGTCCATAAAGAACATCTAATTCCAACTCCCATGCTACAATCAGGGACACCTTCTACTAGACCAGCTTGCTTCAAGCCTCATCCAGCCAGGCATTGAACACTTCCAGCAACAGGGCATCCATAACTCCTCTGGGCAACCTGTTTAGTGCCTTACTACCCTCATAGTGAATTAATATCTAGTCTAAATCTACCCTCTTTCAGTTTAATGTCATCAGTCCTTGTCCTGTCACTCCATGCCCTTGTAAAAAGTCCCTCTGCAGCTCTCTTGCAGCCCCCTTTAGGTATGGGAAGGTGCTGTAAGCTCTCCCCAGAAGCTTCTCTTCTCCAGGCTGAACAAATCCAACTCTCTCAGCCTGTCTCCATAAGGAGAAGTATTCAACCCCTTTGACCCCCTCCTAATGGCCCTTCTCTGGAGACCCAAAACTGGATGCATTGCTCTGGGTGGTGTCTCTGGAGCAAATCTATAGTGGGGTTTACTTGAAGTACCACACAAGGAAGTAGCATAGACACTTGGGAATGTGTGCTCTTCCTGTTCATGTCATAAATTAATTTAAGTGAGGATGGATCCCTGGGCTCTCCAGTTCAATCTGATGCTCAAAACAGGTAAGACCAGATTGCTCAGGGCTTTGTCCAGCCCATCTTGAACATTTCCAAGGATGGAGTTATCACAGCCTCTCTGGGCTTCATCCCAGTGTTTGGCACCTTCACAGCAGTGATGGCTTCCTTTAGATGCTATGAATCAGTTCATGCCTCATCATGGTTTTAGAGATGTCTGTAACTTTGGAGAGTAGATTCTTTCCTCTTTGCTCTTTCCTCTTTGATTTTCCCCTTCCCTGTGCCTAGAAAAAGTGTTCAGGCACTCTGTTCACCCAGATTTATCACTTCCAACTGATTCCTCACCTAGTGATGGAGGGTTTTGTGCTTCTGTTGCTTTTTGGTTGCTCACAAAATCTCTAATTGTTTTGAGTATCAGGAGATGGACTGATTTTTGTTTAATGGGTCAGGGTTTTATGTCCATGAAAAAAGCAACGGGGGAAAATATTAGATGGAAAAGCACAGTCAGAGATTTAACAGTCTGATTTTCATGGTATTCAACTGGGATAGTGTGGTGGTTTGACCTTGGCTGTGGTCCATGATATGGAAAATCCCTTTGGTTAATTTGGGTGAGCTGGCCTCCTAGGGTCTTGCCCATCCTCAGCTCCTTTATAGGATGGGGGAATGTTGAGAGACAGAACTGATGCTGTGCCCACCCTGCTCAGCAGTCACCAAGCCCTGGTGTGTTATCAACACCTTTCCAGGTACCAATGCACAGCACAGACCTGTGAGGGCTGCAGTAGGAAAATAAACCCAATACAGACAGCAAAACCCCAAACCCAGGTCCTATTCTGTTTATAAGTTGGTGCTCTCATGTGTCATGAGCTTCTAATGCTCTCTTATTGGAATCATTCAGATTTATATTCCATGAATTTTATAGAACATTGAAATTGCATCATATAGTACAGTAAAGGCTCAAACTTTCTAATAACAAAAGTTAATTTCTTAACCACACAGTAATTTTTAGGTGGCTGTCTTAGACTTTTTTCCTCTGAAGTTTCACTCAGAAATTTTAGTCTGTTCTTTAAGAGATCACAAAAACTATTTCAATGAATAACCATTTTCTGATGAGAACTAAACAAACTCACATTGCCAAGACATTCTTAATTACCATTCAGCTGTGCATGCAACATCATTAAATTATGGCAACCAGTAAAGTTTTTATTTCTTAAATGCTGTGAACCACCCCAGCTCTGTGGGTTGGGACATATTTTGTGGGAATAGCCTTTGTGGCTATTCTTCCATGGCTTTTCTTCCAATACTTACTGTGGCTGGTCTTTGCTGTTTTCAAATTTGAGACTCCATCCCTTGTTTAGTTTCTTTCAATTTATAGAACTGTTAAAATATTGTTACTCCGTTATTAGCTCAACCAGTAGCAGAAGAAAACTGCAGAGATGTAAATCTTTTCCTGTCAAAAACATTTTCAAGTAGTATTCTGAGATTTAGTATTACCCATACACACATTTGTGTACAAATTGGATTGAAAATCTTCCTTCTCAGTAATGTTTTTCATAATATATGTGTGTTTTTCATAATATATGCCATTAGCAGATTATGCACTTGAAAAAGCTGACTGATTATTAGTTCAATTTCAGCCATTGCAAATCCCCTTGCTCTTGAATTAGAGAAAGGCTAAAAGAGTCATGATTAAACCTGAATTAATTAAACTGAAACAGTTTGCATGAGAATATTTGTTTAATAGACTGTTGGCTGCTTCTGTGATGCAAAGACATAGAACCAGCTTTTTTTCACGGTATTTCAATTCCTAAATCTCATTAGATGTCTGTGTACCTCCTTAGGTATCTAGGTACCTTTAAATACTTGGCCTTTGATCTCCTTCAAATGAAGTTGCTCAATTCATTAGTGGGATGAATAATGTACTTTATTAGATGTGAATGTCATTTTATACCAGCGCTGACTCAGAGCAGAAGCAAATAATAAACGCAGCGCTTTGTCTAACCCCTTCAGCACCTCAGTTATCCCCAGAAAGCTCTTGGTTTGCCATTGCAGCATGATCTCTGAAGCTGTAAGATTTTCTAGATGAATCTTGCCATAGTTAATAGAATTTCTTGTACAGTTTGTACTGCTTTGTTTTCACATGCTTTATCTTTTTGTATGAATTACTGTAGCAGTCTTTAGAAAAGTAATTTAAATTTTGTTTGCTATTATAAGGAGATATTATTATGACTAATTCTAAAAAGACTGCTACTCTACACACTAATTAAATTCAAAGACCTTTTTAGCTATTGATAAGATATTTCCTGTAATAACATTATGCTTCTTGTGATAGGCATATCTTTTTTTCTCAGTGTTCTGTTTTGATTCACTGTTTTCAGGTATAGGTCTTTAACAAAGACAGGGAGAGGTATAATTCAGCTGTAAATAGACTCTGAGCTGAACAATACTATAGCAAACAAAAGAAATCTTGAAGAGTGATGAGTATGATACAGAAAGAATCGTATGTACAGAGAGGACAATTATAGCGCTAAAAGTGGCTCTACAAAGGAATAAGAATTCTGTGATCAGTTAGACAGAATAAAACTTTCTTCACTATGGACCTATACATCTGAACTTGATCACTTGAAGGGATTTCTCAGTATCTGTGACCCATTCCCCAAACCTTTTTCCCATGAGAGTGAAGTACAGTCACTGACATTTCCATAACATCTGGTCTCGCTTCATGTTGCAATATATCGTGCTTGCTGCATCTGCAACTATGTGCCACCATTCATGAAAACTATTTGGTGGGTGCAAAAACAGTTAGGGGATAGATAGTAAGATAAACACAAGCATGTCAGAGTTGTATAAGTCTTGCTTTGTCACAAACAAGGCTGAAGAGGAATGCGTGAAGAAGGAGAGAGTTTTTACTCTGTGTGGCAGAGCTGCTTCTACTGCCTGTGCTTAAAACTGGTCTTTCATTATTCACCTATACAGGTGAAATGTCATTAAGGTCTGACATTATATTTGTGGGTGCTTAGAGGCTTACAGTATCTGACTTGAATGATTATAGTAAGAGTGCACTAATATTTTAATTTACAAGCTTCAGAATATATTTTACAAATGTTGAATCTCCAATCATTTGTCTAGTCACTCCAGTTGCATCATTGCACTTACAGCAACATCATGAAAGTATTGCTGTCCTTCATTTGGGAGACTTTGTAGCAGTGAAAAAGGTGCTTTAAAGGTTGTACTTTTATGCTAGAAGGGAAGAGCTTTAGAGAGCATATAGCATAACTGGCGAATACTTTTGATATGGTTATGTCTCAAGTTTTACCACCACAGAATCCTTCTCTTGCTGTGCATCGAGGATTAGAACTATTTGGTGAATACAGTCAAGTAATTTTGATTGTACATGTTAAAATCCCCACTCAAACTTGACAAGATAGCAGTTGTTTTAACTATTAAACTGTTATTGTCCCAACCTGTGAGTTTTTATCACTTTTACTCTTCTGATTCTCTCTTGTATCTCTGGGCTGGAGTAAAGCAGTGACTGTGTGGGGCTGAGCTGCTGGCTAAGGTGGGGTTAAACCATGACACAAGGGTTGGTGCAAGATTGGAGACATGGTTTTGTTTGTTGTTTTTTTTTTTTTAAGAGTGTGATTGCTACTTTTCTTTCTTTGATATATAAACACAGTTCTAGCAGATGCTGTTAGAAAAACACTCTGTTTCTATATGTACCACTGCTGTTTGGTGGGAAATTGCTTTCCAGGCTTGAAGTGTGTTTACCACCGAGGGCTCTGCACTTAAATATATTTGATCACGAAGGTTCAGTCTGTGAAAAAGGCATTTATTTCAATAAAGGGAAAAATGCTACTAAACTGTGACTAGGTGCTCTTTGCAGTCCTGAAAAGAGTTAGATTAGCTAGAAGAAAGTTGAGCAACTATGAAAGTCCA
Source organism: Pycnonotus jocosus (assembly GCA_013400435.1). Lineage (NCBI taxonomy): Eukaryota > Metazoa > Chordata > Aves > Passeriformes > Pycnonotidae > Pycnonotus > Pycnonotus jocosus. The sequence goes on along the minus strand of VWYP01010960.1, from coordinate 1,252 downwards.
GACAACAGGAATAACACATCTGGAAGAAGAATTAACATGGAGGTGGTAGGAGATAAAATTCATTTCTCTGGCTATCCCTGACAGCAAGGAAGAAAGACTTGTTCAAGTTGTGTACTGTTGTGATTGAGGGAAACTTGTGCCTAATCTGTCTGTGTAAATAACTAAATTTGGGGTTCCTGTAAGAAAGTCCAATGTGCAGAAGAGTACAGTCCAAATACAGAACTTGAGATGCTTAACCTCTGGCTCAGGGTGGCACCTCGCAAAGCTGAATCAATGCTGTTGAAATAACTTGGTCAAAAAGCCGTATTGAAAACTTGTTGGCTTGATTTTTGAGCATTGGGAATTCTACACAATATTATTGGAAGTTATCCCTATATTTGGTTAAGAAGGGACCACCTAGAGAAAGACATTTTAAAAGTTTTTTAAACAAGTCAGGTAAAACAAGTCATTATATTTCACAGCTCATCTTACACAGTGCTGATTAGTCACGACTCAGGCACAGGAGAGAGGAAACCTTCATCAGAGTCCTTGTCTCTGAGTGACTGCTGAGCAGTGCTCGGTACACAGCTGGTGTCAGCGCCTTGGTGCTTTTATCTGGAGTCTTGCATCTGTTCATACTTTTAAAATAATGGAAAAAATAGAAGTGCAAACCTTCTTCTAGCTATTTTAAATTGGAAATACCATCAAATGGAGATGTAAGTCCAGATTTCTCTACAACAATATTGAACATCTGTCCTTAACTTATAAGGGCTTGTATGTAATAAGGAAAATTAAGATCGTCTTCAAGGGAATTTCTCATTCCCATCTTACTACAGGGCTGACATCCCTTATCACTGCAGACCAGAAATCTGGCTGAGATGATGTTCTGTTGAGATGATTGCATATCTGATAAATAGGAATAACTTCATGTGCATATCTTCCCTCTCAGAAAAAGAGCAGTGGCTTTTACATTCTTATTTCCACCTCACGCAAACACATTAATGTGACATTTTTATTGGACATGTGGTGCTCTTAGACCAGAACTGGGTAGTATTTTATACGTAGCTCAAAATGAACTTGACTTCACTTCTCTTATATCTTTTAGATGTACCTTTTATATCTCTGAGGTCTGGTCCTTGTACAAGTCCCCCACACTGTGCACCAAAAAGGATTGTTGTTGTTTAACCCCAGCTGGCAACTAAAGAACCATGCAGCTGCTTGCTTACGCCACCTTTTCCCTGTGCCTGCCACAGTGGGGAGGAGAATCAGAAAG
>VWYP01010954.1:203916-220437 GCA_013400435.1 Pycnonotus jocosus | reverse complement strand
ACTGGATGTTTTTTTGGACTCAGTGGCCTTTAAGTTGTCTCCTCAACAAGAACCTCTGTACAATTGTATGAGAAGCTTTCCTGGCCCTGAGCTGTGATGGGGATGCACAACCGAAAGCCAGGCAAGGTACCCGCACACCAGGGCAAGGTGAGGTGGAGCTGGGATCTCTGGGATGAGCCCTGGGATGAGCCCTGCAGCCCCTCTCACCTCCTGCTCCAGCTCTCTGCCCAGGGCCAGGTAGTTGCTCTTGAGGATGATGAACTCCTGGGCCAGCTCCTGCCGGCTGCTCTCCAGGGCCCGCAGGCGCTCCCGCAGGGAATCTCGCTCCCCCGTCACCCTGGCACTGCTCAGCTCCAGCTCCTGCACCCGCCCCTCCAGGGCCTGCATCTGCACGGGGGGCAGCAGGGTCAGACCTGGCCCAGGCCAGCAGCAGCAACAGGGAGATGATTTCATGGGAGCTCCTCGGGATCTGGGCTGCTGGGGGGGGATTCAGCTCCGTCTAAAGCCAGGAGCAGATGCCAAGCAAAGTAAAGGTGGGTGTGCCAGGAGCTGCAGAGCTGGGTGAGGGCATTGGCAGGGCTGGGTGAGGGTGTTGGCAGGGCTGGGTGAGGGTGTTGGCAGGGCTGGGTGAGGGTATTGGCAGGGCTGGGTGAGGGCATTGGCAGGGCTGGAGCTGGCTGTTCTCAATGTGGGTACCGTATTTTTCAGTTTGAAGTTCTCTGTCTCATAATGCTCCTTCATTTTGTTTGTCTCAATCTGGAGATCCACGAGGTCTTTGGAAATCTGGGACAGAGAAAGCCAGTGAAGGCCATGGATGGATTCTGAGGCCAGTGAGATGTTTGAGCACAGCACAGCCCCCTCTAGAAGGAGGAATTTCCCTCCAGATTTCCCACTGTGGATCTGCTGGCCCCACACGGCTTCACAGCTCAGCTCTCTCCAAATCCCAAAGTTTTACCTTCAGTGTTTCCTCTTCACTGAGGGCCACCCTGGCTGGGAAGTCTGTCTTGGAGCCAGGCAGCTTCCCCATCTCCTCATTCCTGTGCTCCAGCTGCACCTGGAGGGGCAGAGCAGCTCCAGCTGAGCCCTCCTGTCCCCCTGCCACTGCTGCTGGCAGAGCTCAGCATCTCCAGCTTTTCAGAGCCTGAACAAATCCCAGCCAGGCTTTCCAGCTGCCATTTCCTCCCTGCAGTGAGGATTCCCTTGGCAGAGTGCTGGTTCCATGACCTGGGGAGGGGCTGCAGACCTTCACACCTGGATTATCAGTCACAATACTCACATCCTCACTCTCTGCAACAATGCCAAGGTCCATGTGCTCAGAGGCCAGGATCTCTGCACGGTGCTGGGCAGGCAGGGACAGAGCAGCCAAGGAAGGACACCAGGATCGCTAAGGAGCTGCTCCCGCGGGGTCCAGCGCTGTTGCTACCAACTTTGGTTACCAGAGGGTGCGGCTTCCACCTCGGCTTTAAGGTGGCTCCAGACCTTGCAGCCGCCCTGGGAGCTGCTGGAGGGAAAGCAAAGGCACTTCCCAGGAGGATTCTGTATTCCCAGCTCAGCCCACAGCAGACACTGCAACAAACAGCTCAGGAGCATCCCCAGGGCAGCAGCAGTGCCCAGTGAGGGGGGACCAGCCCTGGTTATGGATCATTCCTGACCTGGCTGCAGGGATGGCTCCATCTCTAGTGCAGGGATGTTCCAGTGCTCTGGGGGCTGACAAGAGAGAGGGAGAGGGACTTTTTACATGAGCCAACATTGACAGAACAAGGGGGAAGATTTTACAGTAACAGAGGAGAAATTTAGAATTAATAAAGAACAGGGATAGATGGGAGATTGGGCAGGAATTGTTCCCTGGGAGGGTGGGCAGGCCCTGGCACAGGGTGCCCAGAGAGGCTGTGGCTGCCCCTGGATCCCTGGCAGTGTCCAAGGCCAGGCTGGATGGGGTTTGGAGCAACCTGGGATGGTGGAAGGTGTCCCTGCCCATGGCAGGGGGTGGAACTGGATGGGCTTTAAGGTCCCTTCCCACCCAAACCATTCCATGATTCCAAGGTCTGATTAACCCAGTAATGAACCCACTAAACCAAGCACCTGCTCCAAGCCCATCCCATCGTATCTTGTTTCCTTCCAGGCAACTTCCTCTTGATCTCCACAGTCCTTGAACCTCCCGTGCCAAAGGGTCCCAGGATCTCAGAGTTCTGGCTGGCAGGAAAGACCTTTCCCAATTCATCCCTTCCCATCAGAGCTGCTGTGTGGAAAAAGATGTTTTAAAGCAAAGCATGCACTGAAACCAGCCTGGATTAGCCCAGAGAGTTCTAAATGTGGGTTGTGCTGGTCTGGGTGCTGCTGCTGGCTCCAAACTGGGACCTGCCAGGCTGCAATGGGACAAATCCCACAACCAAAAGTATCTTGGGAATCTCCAGGGTCAGAGGGAAAGTTACTGGGAGTGCAGGGCAGAGTGGATAGCCCTGGAAAACCTTGAGCAGGGGTAAAATCAGATGGACTGGGAGACCTTTAAAGGTCCTTTCCAACTCAAACTCTTCCATGATTCTAAAATGAATTCCAGCTCTTAATCTCCTCATTTCAGGCTTATTATTGCTGCTATTTCTGTAGAGTGGGTGAGTTTAGGTAAGAATCTGTCTCCCACAGAAAAAAAAGCTTTGACAATATAATGTTCAAAAAAGCCCAGAGCTCTGAATAACTCCTTGGGATCTGTCAGAGCTCAGCAGATGAGAGGGAGAGGGGCCATCCTGACAGAGGCTCCATGACAAGCAGAGCTCCTCACCTGTTCCAGGCTGCTGGAAGAGACCCCAGAGCCCCTCGGTGAAGGTGCACAGAGACCAGAGCCGGGGGCCGAGCGTTTCGGGGGGGTCAGGGGAAGGAGAAGCGAGCAAACCGTGCAATTACGGCTTGTTTTTCTGCAAAAGAACTTAACAGACCTGAAGTAATTTTATTAAGGTAATGAAAGTGTTGATGAGCATTCACAGTCTCTTCACACCCGGCGCGGAGCCGAATTCACACCCTGCCCACGGCGCCGGGAGCCGCGGAGGGGGCTCGGGCACACGGGGGAGCTGAGCAGGGCTAAAATCAGACCCGGACGAGGAGACAGCTCCACACGGACAGCCCGGCCAGGGCACCCCCACCCCACAGCCCCGGGCTGCTGTCCCGGCCCCCGAGACCCTGATTTGGGGGGGAACAGCCCCACCCATCGCAGGGGTGCTCCCTGAGCCGCAGCGAGCCCGTCCCGGGGTGTGCCGGCACCAGCAGTGACGGTGAGAGCCTTTCCCGTGGCGTGGGAATGCTGTCCGCCCGGGCAACACCACAAAAAGCAGATTCGGGCTGAGGAATGAAGTTTTGGGGTGTCCCCGCAGCTCGGAATCTGCGCTACCGTTCCGGACCAAACCGCACAATCCCCCCCGCCCCAAATGGCAGCCGTGTCCCGAGGGTTCGTCACTGTCCGTGGCAGGGACACCTTAAACGCGTGCGGCTTCAGCAGATGGGAGCGCTCCCAAACCCACGGGAGCTCCGGGGAAGCTTTGCAGCGAGCCCGGTGTGTGTTGTCACCTCTCCCGCTGCCCTGGGCAGGGTCACACAGGGCCCTGTGCCCCCAGGGGGACCCCGAGCGGGGCGGGGGAGCAGCCCCGGCCCTGCCGAGCTCTCTGCGGAGCCGCTCGGCCTTGGCGCAGTGACGGGCTCCATCTGGCTTCCAGCGCCAGCAAAGGGAATTCGCGCCCGCTCCCGGATCTGGCAATTCCTGCCGGGATGCTGGGGGAGCATCCTGCCCCCCGGGACGCCTAAGGAGCCCGAGCCTCAGCGATGGGGAATCCTGCGGCTCCCACCGATCTCCCCACAGCACATTTTCTCTTTATATCCAACTGAAATCCACCCTCTTCCAGTTTGAAATCGCCACCCTTTCTCCTGGCTTGAGGAAAAGCTTTTCTCTGTCACTTTTCTAAGCCCTCAGGCTGCCACAAGGTCTCATCCAGGCTGGACAGCCCCAGCTCTCCCAGCCTGGAGAAGGAAGAGGAGGAGGCAGCTACACAACCCCTCTCAGTTCCCCCAGAAAGAGCAGGAAAGGTTCTTCCAGCCCCCCATCATCTCCAGGGTCCCCTCTGGATCTGCTCTGACCCATCCAGGTCTGCCCTGTCCCAGGATCCCAGGGGTGGATGTTTGTGTGCTCCAGGGGGTTGAGGGGGAGAATCACCTCCCTGCCCTGCTGAACCCCTCTTGTGATGCAGCCCGGGAGATGTTGGCTTTGTGGGTTGCCAGCACCCATTGCCACCCCGTGTCCCATTTGTCACCCCCTGTGTCACCCCCTGGCATCTCCAGGTGCTTCCCCACGGGGCTGGGAGGACAGCTGGGATGGGGCAGGCCCTGGCAGATGGGGTGGGGTTGTGGCCTTGTCCAGGTGTGGAGAGCTGACATGGGACATCCCATGGGACATGGCAAATCCCATTCCCCTCTCCCTGTGTCCCTGGCACTCTCATCAGGATGGGCTAGGCACAGTGGCTGCCTCCCTTCCCTGCTCACTGCCCCAGTCCAGTTTCACTCTGCTCTCCTGCCATTCCCCCAAATCCCCGCTCCCAGGGCCCCCTCTTTTCCCCACCCCTCAGTGGTTGGGAATTTTCCCATCTTTACCCCCAGCAATGGCCCTGGCCACCCTGAGTCATGTCTTGGGGACATCCTCACCTCTCCCAGTCCAACCAGTCTGGCCAGGCTGGTGCTGAGCCAGCAGGGCAGTAATTGGCATCCCTGGGAGCTGCCAGAGCCTCAGGCTCCTTTCCCAGCCTCCCACAGGAGCCTCTGCAGCCGTGGCAGGACAGCAGGTGGCACTCAGAGGTGGCACTCAGAGATGCCCATGGGGACCTTGACCAGCAGCTGCCACCAGCCCCCAGTGCCATCTCCAGTAGCAGGGACCAGGGTCACCAGGGTGACCAGGGTGACTGGGTGGTCAGTGAGCATCAGGCAAAGTGCCACTCCTGGGCCTTGGTCCCTGCTGGTGTCCCCAGGAGTGTGGCACAGGCCCCGTGGTGCTGGTGTCACCCTCCCCTCTTTATTGGGCACGTTTTTGGTCCTGAACGAGGAGCTCTGGTTACCCTGGCAACGTGAGATGCTCTCCTCCAGACAGGGACAATATTTGGAAAGATTTGCTAAAAATACTCCTCAACTCAGCTGTGACAATGCCACACTGTCACCTGCCTGCCCCTCAGGGCTCACTGGGTGGGTGCTGTCCCTGCTGGTGCCCCTGGTCACTCACCAGGCTGGGTGGGGATGGCCCAGGGATCTCCCGGGGTCCCACAGCAGAGGTGGCCCAGCACTGTCCCCTCCCCGGTTCAGGCAGGCCAGGGACAGAACAGGGACAAACAGGGACAGCTGGTGGCATGTCCCACCCAGAGGGACTGGGAAGCTCCCTGGGAAGGACCTGCAGGCACAGGAGGCTGCTGGGGAAGGTAAATGATTCCTTAGAGTTTAAATAGGTTTAAAAACTACTTTTGAATGATTTTGCTGCTTTTCCTAATACCATTACAGCCCTCTCCATGGCAACCAGGGGAGGGGCTCAGACTTTGGTCCCAGCCAGGGGAGTTTATCTGCCAGAGCTGAGGTGGGGGGGATCAGACAGGGGGGTCCACACTGGCCAGGGACACGCTGGGAAGGGGACACCCGTGGTGGGGACCCAAAGCAAGGTCCCCAGGGTGGCTGTGGAGCTGTGGGGCCTGGGGGGCAGGGACCAACACCTGCAGGGTCCCAGCATCTCCTGCCACAGGGGATGGGACACATCTGGAGAGGCTGCCAGGGAGGTTTGGGAGTGGAGCCAGGCCTGGAGGAGATGCCCCAAGGGTGGAGATGGGTCCAGCTCCTCCCTGCACCACAGCCACACTGGGAAGGGATTTCCTGATTTACCTTCCTTATTTTCCCATCACATCTCATTTGATATTTCCCCAGGGAGGGCTGCTGGAGGCAGGGATAAACCTGCTCCCAGCTGCAGGCAGGGCTTGTTTAAACTTCCCAACGAGGTTTTGTGGGTTTTGGCTGGCTGACCTGTGCTGGTTCAGCTCTTTTTAGCTTCCAGATTGATTACACCTTGTGTCAATATGTGCTCAGTGCCTATTAGTGGGTGCATGTATCCCTATCCTTCACTTCTCCCTGCAGATCTATAAATTCCCAGAAGACAGGATTAAAATAGAGGGGGAGGAGAATTCCACTCGGGGCCAAAAGAGAAGAGAGAAGACAGAGCCTGTGGGAAAGTTGGGTGGCAAGGCTGGAGCCTGGATGTCTCTGTCCAGCACCTCTTCCCATGGGCATGGCAATGCCTGGGGAGGAGCCCAGGTGTGCCCTGTGAGCTGGAGGAATGCCAGGGAATTTCCCATGGGAAGGGGCAAGGTGGGAGTGTGTTGAGGTGGCCGTGGTGTGGGAATGGTGGGGGAGAGAATCCCTGCTCCCCCTGCAGCCCCCAAAGCAGCCTGGGGGAAGCAGGGCTGGGAAGAGCAGCCCCAGGGCAGAGGTTCCTGTTCTGGAGGGGTGGGTGTGAGTGCTGCCAGCCTGCTGCATCTCCAGGGAGGAGTGGGGCCACCAGGGCACGGCAAGGTTCAGCCACGGCTTTGCTGTCTGGCACCTGCTGGCCACAGGGTTCCTCTTGCTGGAGCTTTTTCTTTCTTTTTCTTTCCTGGAAACTGGTAAAAGATTCCACAGGAGCTGTGCTGGAGCCTGGTGGGGAAATAACCTGGGACACGGGATGGGGTCAGTGGCCTCCCTGGGCTGGTTTTGATGAGCTGGCAGGGGCAGAGTGTGATCTGCCAGCCCTGGAGCATCACCCACCCTCACACCCCTGGATGGGGGGCTGGCAGAGCAGCAGGGGAGCCCCACGGCCCCCACCTCACCAGGGGCACTCTGGCTTTGCTCTCTGGTTCCCATTTGGCACAGAAGCACTGGGCAGAGCAGGGGGCAGAGCTCCCAGCACCATCCCCACCCACAGGGCAGGAGAGGAGGGAAAATGGGAAAATGCCCAGGAGGGGCTGAGGGTTCTGCCCCTGAGGTTTTTAGTGCCACACAGGGTTTTTTTCCCGTTTCCTAACTCATTTCCCACTTGCATCGTCATCAACCCTGAGGTGTTTCAGCACATCTCGCACTAAGGCTGATCCCCAAACCTTCATTCCCTGTGTCCTATGGATGCTCCAAGCCCCAAAGTGTGGGTTTTGTGTCCTGATGAAAAGCGAGGACCCACTGCCAGGGCCTGTCCCGGGAATCCTCGGCAGAGCAGGGTGGGGAAGGGTCAGTGCTGCTGCTCAGACCCTCCAGGAGCTCAGGGCACGGTGCTGGGACACCCTGTGAGGTGACCCCATTCCTCCCTCCACGCTCAAAGCCCACACAAACCCCATCTCTGGCAGGGTCCTCATCAGGTTCCCGGACATCTGGTTCCATGCCCTTATCCCGAGCTGCCCTAAAGGCAGTCCCAGGGCCGGGGCAGCAGCGAGGAGCCCGTCCCGGTGCCGCTGTCCCCGGCCAGGCTGTCCCCGGGCCAGCAGCAGTGGGGTTAAGCCCGGCCGGGCGGGCGGCTGGACAGGCGTCAAGGTGGTTGCTCCATCCATCCCTGCGCAGTCGGAGCGGCCGCAGAGCGGAGCGGGAGCGGGAGCAGGAGCCCTGCCCTGCCCGCCGCCATGAGCGCAGGCAAAGGTGAGGCTGAACTGCCCTCGGCCAGGCTGGGGGGACAGGCAGGGACAGGGGGGACACGCTCACACTCTGCCCGGGCTCCGGTCACCCTTTACTCTGCTCCTCCTCCACTGCTCATGAGACATTTGGGGGGGCCCGGGCTGCCTGGGGGGCTGCAGGCACTGCAGGGCAGAGCCCAAACCTGGCTGGGGGGTGCAGGGATGGGCAGGGTCCGGGGCACTGAGACCCTTCAGCGCTGAGGGACCCAAAGGGGGCAGCTGGGGAGGAGCGGGGAGAGGGGTCTGGGGGCCTTTTTCTGTGAAAGGGAGAAGCTGCCGCTGCAACATAAAGACGAATTTCGGGGGTCCCTGCCCCCGAGGGGTCAGAGCTGTGGCAGAAGTGGGGGGAGGTATTGGACCGTTTCCCAAGGGCTCCAGCCTCTGACAACTCCCGCAGCTGCCCCGTGTGTGCATCGGGCTGGGAGGGACCCCTGCACCCCACCCCGAGCCCCAGCGATGCGAGCACCCGGCCCAGGGGTCCCAAGGGTGTCCCAAGGGTGTCCCCTAGAGCAGCCTCAGCCCTGCACTGACTGTCTCCCACTTTCCTCCACCCCCAGCAGGCATCCCCCTCCTGCTGCCCCTGGCCCTGCTGCTGGCTGCCGCCTCCCAGGCCCCCGGGGGAGACCCCCCGAAGGAGCCGGGGGACGGGGAGGGCTCACGCTGCCCCAGCCCCTGCGCCTGCAGCCTGGACGATTACAGCGAGGAGCTGAACGTCTTCTGCAGCGGCCGCAACCTGACCCGCCTGCCCGAGGATGTGCCCTCCAACGCCAAAGCCCTGTGGCTGGACGGCAACAACTTCACGCAGCTGCCGGCCGCTGCCTTCAGGAATTTGTCAGCCCTGGACTTCCTGGACCTGCAGAGCAGCCAGCTGGGCTCCGTGGAGCAGCACGCCTTCCACGGGCTGCGCAGCCTCTACCACCTGCACCTGGAGCGCAACCACCTCAAGCAGCTGGCCCCGCACACCTTCCTGCACACCCAGAACCTCGTGTCCCTCAGCCTCAACAACAACCACTTCAGCAAGGTGGAGGAAGGGCTGTTTGCTGGGCTCTCCAACCTCTGGTACCTGAACCTGGGCTGGAACTCGCTGGTGGTGCTGCCTGACAAGGTGTTCCATGACCTGCCCAACCTGAGGGAGCTGATCCTGGCTGGGAACAAGCTGCCCTACCTCCAGCACCAGCTCTTCTGCAGCCTCACCGAGCTGAAGGAGCTGGACCTGAGCGGGAATGCTCTCAAGGGCATCAAGATCAACGTCTTTGTGAAGCTGCAGAAGCTGCAGAAGCTGTACCTGAACCACAACCAGATCAATGCCATCGCGCCCCGTGCCTTCATGGGCATGAAGTCCCTGCGCTGGCTGGACCTGTCCCACAACCGCCTGGTCTCGCTCTACGAGGACACCTTCCTGGGCCTCCTGAGCCTGCACGTCCTGCGCCTGTCCACCAACTCCATCACCAGCCTGAGGGCCAGGACCTTCAAGGACCTCCAGTTCCTGGAGGAGCTGCAGCTGGGGCACAACCGGATCCGGAGCCTGGCGGAAAGGACCTTCGAGGGGCTGGGCCAGCTGGAGGTGCTGAGCCTCAACAACAACCAGCTGCAGGACATCAGGGCCGGCGCCTTCCTGGGGCTGCACAACGTGGCCGTGATGCACTTGTCTGCCAACTGCATCAAGGTCCTGCCCGACTTTGTCTTCAAGGGGGTCACCAAGCTGCACAGCCTGCACCTGGAGCACAGCTGTGTGAGCAGGATCCGGGCCAGCACCTTCTCGGGGCTCTCCAGCCTGCGGCGGCTCTTCCTGCAGCACAACAGCATCTCTGTCATCGAGGACCAGAGCTTCAGCGAACTGCACGAGCTGCTGGAGCTCGACCTGAAGCACAACAGGCTGAGCCACCTCTCGCCACGGCTCTTCGTGGGGCTGAGCAACCTGGAGTACCTCTTCCTCTCCTCCAACCAGCTCCTGGAGATCTCCCAGGACACCTTCAGCCCGCTCCAGAGACTCTTCTGGCTCGACCTCTCCCACAACCAGCTGGAGACACTGGACAACAGCGTCATCTTCCCCCTGGCCAACCTGCGGTACCTCAGCCTGAGGAACAACTCCCTGGAGACCTTCTCGGTGGGATTCCTGTGCCCCCCCTTCGCCCTGGAGCAGCTGTGGCTGGGGGGCAACAACTGGCACTGCAACTGCTCCCTGAAGGGCCTGCGGGACTTCTCCCTGCAGCACCCGGCCGTGGTGCCGCGCTTCGTGCAGTCGGTGGCCGAGGGGGACGACACCCACGTCCCCATCTACACCTTCAACAACCTCACCTGCCTGCACCCCCCGGGGCTGGCGGGGCTGGACCTCCGTGACACTGCCCAGGAGAGCTTTGCTCACTGCTGAGCCGGGCTGGCCCTCCCAGGGACCCTGATCCGCCACCCCCCCGGCCCCGGCCCGGCCTCCCCGGGGCAGCAGCAGCAGCAGCCGGGGCTCTGTGGCCGCCCCAGACGAGCAGAGATTTGCCACCACCTCCAGCAGCCGCCTCGCTCAGATGCTGGAGGGGAACCGGCCTCCCTGGGCTTCAAACTGAGTATTTCAGTCCTTCAATATTTAAATGGCAGCCTCCAGGGCAGAGCACGGCTGCTCCCAGCAGGAGCATCTCTGGATGGGGGAATGCTGCACCCCCAGCCCCTCAGCCACAGCAAGGGGCAGCCCTGCCCAGGCCAGGACTTTTATGAGAAAAAACAAAATGTTCTCCTGCCATAGAGCAGTGGAGAAATCCTAAAAGCCCCTCCGAGCTTAGGGAAGGGGGCAGAGGACTTGCTGTAATGATTCCTTGCAGCAGCAGGTGTAGGCAGGGCACAGAAAGCCACTCGTTGCTCACCTGATAAATGGCAGCAGACAAATAAACCTTTGGAGCTATTGCAATCCACCTTCTAAGTTATGTTTTTTCCAAAGCTCGTGCTGCCCACAGCCAGGATTTCTCCCCAGAGCCCCTCAGGGTGAGGGGTTCAGGCTCCAGGGGGCTCCCAGCATTTCCTGCAAGCCCTGGGTGGGTGGCACATTCCCAGGGAGGGAGCGAGAAATGCCCAGCTATCCCACAAAAGCCAACAGCCCTGACAGATTCCAACGCTACTGCCCAGCTCTCCAAATCCCAGATAAGTGTCCAAAGGTCAGACAAAATTTTCCTGGAAAATTGCATGAGGGGAAACCTGCTCGGGTGCGGGTCCTTGTGCAGCGGGAGCAGGGCTGGATGCTGCTCCTGCTGTCCAGGCACTGCCTGCTGTAATCCAGTCTCCTTAGTGGAAATCCAGGATTTCCTCGTCTTCCCAAAACCTGACTGTGAGGGTGAGTGCCAAAGGTGGAGAGGGAGGCAGGCAGGAGGGGCTCAGAGTCCAGGAGGGAGGGAGATGAGATGCAAGGCCAGCACCTTCACTGCTTCTCCAACTTAACTCAAGCCTCCAAGAGGAGGGCAGGTCCCATGGGAGCAGCAGCCCATGGGAAGAGGTGCAGGGAAGAGGACACTGGGAAGTGAATGAAGCAGGAACCACCTGGGAACACAGAGGAGCCCCAGGATGGGGTTGGAGAACAGCTGGAGCAATGCATCCCATGAAGGGCTGCCAGGGCTGCCTCACAGCAAAACAAGGAACAGGCTGAATCCACACACTGTTATAGGGGAGATTCACCTGAATTCCAGCAAGGAAACCAGGGAAATGCAGGAAGCACCTTGCTGCAGGGGAAGGGCCAAGACTCAGAGACACAGCGAGGCCTGAAGCCATGGGGAAACAGAAGTGGCAGACTTGCATTTTAAAAAAAGTGTTTACTGCCTGGAACCTTGAAAAATATTCCTGAGTCACACAAGCCTGGCAGGTCCAAGGCCTGGCTTCCAGCACGATGGGATGCAGCTCCCAGACAGCTCCTGAAGGCGTTTCCTCAGCCCAGCCCACGCTGTGCCCTCACTGGCCCATCAGGAACCAGTGAGCCAGGAATTCTGAGCACGGGGGCCTGGCCTGGCTCCACATGGGAGCACCCAGCATGACCCAGCCACTGAAGCAAGTCCTGTGTGATCCATCAGGCAGGGGCAGCAGCACATGGAGCCATGATCCAGCTGACCAGAGCCGTGTGGGAACGCTGAGGGAAGAACAGCACTTGACACTGCAGCTCCAGTCTCTTTGAGTCTGAGGGGATGCAGTTACTTCCCTCTGGGACTGCCAGCAGCAATCTGTGCTCCCCTCCCTCCCTCACACCCCAGTGAGACAGTTTGAGTTAAACAGCTCCTGCATCCCCTTCTCGCTGCTGGGGCTGCCAGTCTGGCACCAGTCCAGCTCCACACCCCCCTCAGGAGCTCCTCTCTGATGTATCCAAGATCTGCTGGGCAATGTGAGTCAAGGCAGGGAAGGCAGAGCTCTTGGGAAACTCTTGGATGAAGTCTCTGCCTTCTTCCAAGCTCTGGCTGAGCTGGGGGTCCAGGGGGACGCAGCCTGTGGGACAGGGGAGGGGACAGTGAGAGTTTGCTCCCTGTATGGCCAAGGTCTGCAGCCAGGGATAAAAAACACACTGCCACAGTCAGCTCCAGGGAAAGGGGTAGGGAAGAGCCACCACTGCCCTCCCTGAGCTCTCCAGGAGAGAACTCTCACCTGCAACCACTTCCTCTGGGTCCAAGACCCCATCCCACTCTGGTGCTTCATGAGAGGGGCTCTCCCCCCTGATCCCAGTCCTGTCCAGGGACAGGGTTTAGCCCTCAGCCCCTATTTCTCAGGAAGGCTCCAGACATTCCAACATGGTCCTCATGGAGCTCCAGGCCTGTTTACACTGTCACCATGATGTCAGCAGTCAGAGCAGGCTGCTGGCATCACCATCTCTGTCCCAGCAGGGCCAGGGGCCCACTGTGAGGAGTCTGGATGGCAGAGAAGCAAAGCACCAACCTCAGCTCTGCCCAGGGCTCACAGCCCAGCCCACCTGCCCCTGTGATGCTGCTTCTCTGTGCTCAGCCCTCCCAGAGCACCCAGAGCAGAGCTGTGCCCAAGGCCACTCACCCAGGAAGGGCACCCCGGCATGCTTGGCCAGCTCCTCACCTCCCCCTTTGGAGAAGATGTTTGTGCATTCCTGAAGGAGAAAGAGCAGTGAGTCAGGAAGGCCAGAGCCCTGTGTGACAGGGCAGGAGCTGCCAGGCCCTGAGCAGAGCCAGCTCCCCTCCACCCTGCAGCCCCAGGCATTCCCTGTGCCCCCGCCCTCTCCCAGCGCTCCTCAGGAGAGCAGAGCCCAGAGCTGGCAGCGTCTCCTCTCCCGGGCTCACAGCATCACCCTCGTGGCATTTCCCAATTCTCCACCCAAGGCTCAGCACCCCACTACCACCAGGAAGAGCCCACACCAGCCCCAAGGGTGGACAAGGAGGTCAGGAGAGCTCACAGAGCAGTGGGGGCACACGAAGCCGCTCATGTTCTCCACGATGCCGAGGATCCGCAATCCTGCCTTCCTACAGAACGTCAGCTCCCGCCTCACGTCCCCCACGGACACAGCCTGGAATTGGGGGGGAACAGCAGGAATTGGGGGGAACAGCAGGAATTGGGGATCCCTCTGGCCACGCTGACTGTGGCTGCAGAGCAGATGTGCAGAACAAGCCAGCCCTGGGGTGCATTTTCCCCCCTCCAAAGCTGCTGCCTGCCAGGCATTCCATCCTGTGTCCTACCTGAGGAGTGGTGACCAGGACTGCTCCGAGCAGCTGGTGGGGCCTCAGGGCCTCCACGGTGGAGAGGTGCTCGTCGGATGTGCCCGGTGGCGTGTCCACGATGAGGAAGTCCAGGTCCCCCCAGGCCACGTCGGTGACAAACTGCTTGATCAAAGCTATGGAAATGAAAGAGGCAGATAAAAAAACCCAAACCACGACAGGTTTCAGCAGGTGGCTTGGGAACCACGGGACAGGGCCCCAGGGAGAGGGGACAAGGCTGTCTGTCAGCAAAGATTTCAACCCATCCTTGTGGAGCAGGAGCTTCGTTCCCCTCTCCAGGAGGGTTCCCCCAAGAAATAACCTCTCCAGGAGGATTCCCAGGAGGTTTCAGCAGCAGCAAACCCCAGTGTTACCATTTTTCTTGGGTCCCCTCCACACCACGGCGTCGTCCGGCCGCTCCAGCAGGAAGCCGATGGACATGAGGGCGATGGCCTTGTCCTGGCCCACGAAGACGGGGACCCAGCCGCTGTCACACTGGTGCACGGCGCTGTCCTGCACCCGCAGCATGCGCGGGATGCTGGGGCCGCACAGGTCCACGTCCAGGATCCCCACCTGGGCACAGGCACAGCCCTTCAGACAGCCCAGCCAATCTGGGCTGCTCACAGCACTTCCACAACAGCCTCTGCAGCTCAGCAGCCACAATTGGAACACAAATGCTTTAAATTTCATATCCCTCCTGAGCTCCCTCTCCCCCAAGGAGCATCTCCTGGGTGTTTCCAAGTGCTTTATGCCAGAACCCAAGAACTGGCTGCACAGAGCCTTTAAAAAGATCCTCAGGGGATTCAGTCTGTCTCCTGCCCACACATTTCATTTTTATCCCCATTTTAAGAGTCCTTGAGCTCCCCCACTTCACCCCACAGAGGAAGTGAGGGTGACTCCACAAAGCAAAGTCATGCCCCAGTGCCCATTTCAACAACAAATATTGGCTGATTTAATAAAATAGATAAAGGAGAAATGAACTGCAGTGCCTGAGCCAGTTACCTGAACTGGATCACACTATCACAAATTCACTCACCAACCTCAGCTCACACGCTGCCCACCAAGGACATCCACATGGAAAGGGTGGGCAAAATCCATCCCAGGTGAAGGCTGGAAAGGAAAGGCCAGAGCTGAGCACCCCAATCCCTCACTCACCTTCTTCCCAGCGCTGCGCAGCGCCAGGGCCAGCTTGGTGGAGAGGGTGCTCTTCCCCACGCCGCCCTTCCCCGACAGCACCAGCAGGATGTGCCGCACCCCGGCCAGGTTGGTTCTCTCTGCAAGTGGATCACAGAACCATGGAATATCCTGAGTGACGAGGGACCCACAGGGATCATCCAGTCCAACCCCTGTCCCTGCACAGACCCCCCAACAATCCCACCCTGGGCATCCCTGGCAGCGCTGTCCAAACACTCCTGGAGCTCTGGCAGCCTCGGGGCTGTGCCCATTCCCTGGGGAGCCTGGGCAGTGCCAGCACCCTCTGGGGAAGAACCTTTTCCTGATATCCAACCTAAACTTCTCCTGACACAGTTCCAGCCGTTCCCTGATTCTGTCCCTGTCACAGGGAGCAGAGATCAGAGCTGCCCCTCGAGAGGAGCTGCAGCCCCAGTGAGGTCTGCCCTCAGTGCAAGGCAGTGGGAGAGAAGAGGTGGATGTGCCACAGACTTTTTGTCATCACAAAAGGGATAACGAGAACAATGGCAATAAACACCGCGTGTGGGGAGCAAAAGCTTGTCCCGGTGACCTCAGCGGCAATTTGGGCAGCAGCGCAATTAACACGCACTGGGCTCACGAGGCTCAGCCCTGAGGCTGCCGGTGAGCTCAGGCTCTTGGCGTTTCCTTCCTCCGTGCCTCACCAGTCTCTTCCTGCCAGTCCCGCTCCTGTCCAGCCTTCCCTCCATTCCCTGCTGTGCTGTCAGCGCTCCCGGCTCTGCTTTGGGCTCAGCTCCCCGGAGCAGGGAGCGCTCGGGCCCGCTGTCCCCGGCCCGGGGCGGCACAGGGGGCGGCGGGGCGCTCCAGGCACAGCCCCAAACAGCACCCGCCCAGCCGGGGCCGCGTTCCGGGCGCCCCGACAGCACCGGGCACGGAGCCGGGCTGGCCCGGCAGCAGAGCGGCACCGGTGGCATGGAGCCCGCACACACCATGGCAGAGCTCATCCGCGCCTCCGCCGACGGTAAAGGCCACGGGCCCCACAGCGGGAGGGAGTGAGAAGGGGCCCGGGGAGGGGCGGGACGGGGCCCCGCAGCGAGATGCTCCCGGTGTACAGCCCGGTGACAGCGGCAGCGCCGGGCCCGGGTACTCGGCATTGTCCGCCGCCAGAGCCAGGCGCGGGGCCCTGGCAAGGCTCAGCGTCACCTCCCGATAGCCGGTGCCCGCCGCCTCTGGGAGCCCGGCCCTTCCCGGGGCTCTCCTCACCGGGAGCCGGGCCGAACACCGCGGCACCGGCTCTGCCCGAGCACCTCGGCACTCCGCGGAACCGAGTGTTGACCCCCGTTAGGGTCGGTCATGCCGGTTGGGACGTCTCCCGCGAGGCGGGTAGGGCGCCCCCAGGCCGAGACCCCGGATCCCGGTGCCCCCAGGCCGCGGCCTCTCGCCGCTCACCCCCGGCCGTCTCCTCCATGTTGCCTCCCCGCATCGCCCGCTTCCGTCTTCCGCCGGCCGGCGGCCCCGCCCCCTCAGACTGACAGGTGCTATGCCCAATCGTCGGCCGCGCTCTCACCAGGGGATCCGACCTCCAGAGCTTGGCAACCAATCGACTTCTCGTGCTCCCTTTGCATCAGCCAATGGGCTTAGTGCTTTCCCTTCGCGAGAGGCCGCCCAATGGCGCCACTCCCTGGCGATTGGCACACAGAGCAGCCAATAGTGCCGGGCTCCCTGAGGCCCGGCTCCCACAGTCCTCCTGCACCTGTGAGTGACAGAGCGCTTAGCCAATGGCACAGGGGCGCGGCGCAGCCGCAGCCAATAGGCGCCTGGGGGCGGTGCCGGGAGCGGATTGTTTATGTCCCGGGAGGGGAAAGTAGGTCAGAGCGCCGCGGGGCCGGGGCAGTGCCGGGCTGGGCCGGGGCAGGTGGGCCGGGGGCTCGGGGGACGGGCCGGAGCCGGGAGCTGAGGGTTGGGGTTTGGCTCGGGGCGGGCCGGGGCTGTGCGACTCA
>VWYP01010954.1:121035-203813 GCA_013400435.1 Pycnonotus jocosus | reverse complement strand
CTGACAGGAGGGGACAGCTGGGGGGGGTCGGGCTGTGCTCCCAGGGAACAGGGACAGGACAAGGAGAAACAGCCTCAAGTTGTGCTAGGAGAGGTTTATGTTGGATATTGGTAAAATTTCTTGATGGAAACGGTGGTCAGGCACTGGCACAGCTGCCCCGGGCAGTGGTGGAGTCCCCATCTTTGGAAGAATTTAAAAGCCCTGTGAATGTGGCACTTGGGGACATGGGTCACTGGTGGCCTTGACAGTGCTGGGGGAATGGTTGGACTCGTTGATCCAAGAGATCTTTTCCAGCCATAATGATTCCATGACTGACTCAGCCGCCAGTGCTGGATTGTCTACAAGGCTCTCTGTGCTGACTCTAAGCCCCAGCCTTAATGAGGGCCTGGGGGAGCAGAGCAACTCTGTTGGGCTGCTGTAGGTGCTCAGCAACGCTGCGAAGGGATTTCTGCTGTGGTTTGATGTGCTTTCCCAAGTAGCTGTGTGAGCCCTGTGATTTCAGCAGGTGAGATTTCCAGAGCCCTTCAAAGCATCCATGGGCAGCTGCACAGCTGGCTGTGGCTTGGCCTGTCCTGCTTTTCCAGGAGCTGCTGTCCCACTGGGGACTGAGGCACAGGAGGAACAGTGCCAGGAGCTTTAGGGCAGGCTCTGGCTCGGAGCTGAGCTGAGGAAGAGGGTTCAAGGGTTACAGCCCTGAGGGTGCCTCAGGGTGGGGAGTGGAATCCTGCAAAGATAAACTTCAGGCAGATGAGATTGGAAGCTGAGGTTTCCCTGTCACATCCAGTGCAATGGTCCTGTGTGGGAGCTGGGAGCACAGCTGTCAGGCTGTGCACAGGGGAGGAGCCTTGGGAAATCTCTCTTTCAACAACATCCCTGTTGAGCTGGAGACAGGCGGCTGCTGCTTCTGCCTGTTGTCCTTGAGGCAAGCTGGGACAGGTCTGTCACAAGCCTGGTTTCCTTTCCTGGTTTTCTCTTCCTGTCCAAGCACTGAGAGCAAAGTCTTCCATCAGAGGGCAGTTGCAGGTGGACAACCTTCCCTGGAGACAGCCGGGCTGCAGGGGGGCCAGGACAGCTGCTGGAGGGTCACTGGCACAGGGAGGCTGTGTCTTGGAGCAGCCTGGGCTAGTGGAAGGTGTCCCTGCCCATGGCAGGGGCTGGAACGTGATGAGCTTGAAGGTCCTCCCAATCCAGAGGACTCTGTGATTCTGGCAGCCCTGAGGCTCCCCAGGCCAGGTGAGAGGTGGCTGCTGGGTCCAGTTCCTGCAGAGGGGCAGCTGCTGCCACCCCTGCTGGATATTGGGAACGTTTCTAGGGGCCAGTTGAGCACCTGGCACTGGGAGAAGTTGACCCTGGCTGGAGAAAGAGGTTGGAGTTTGAGATCCTCATGATGCGTTGGCTGATCGTGTGCTGTCCCCCGGGGGTGTCTGGTGGCCCGGGGTGTCCGTGGGTCAGTGGCAGCGGTCAGTGTAACCTGTGTTCCTCTCCCCAGCCTACCTGTCCGGGGCCAGCATGGCGCGGCGCCCGCGGAGCAGCCGGGCCTGGCACTTCGTCCTGAGCGGGGTCCGGCGCGAGGCCGACGGCCGGGCCGGGGCGCGGGGCTGGGGCTACGACTCCGACGGGCAGGTAGGCTGGGCTCGGGGGCTCTGGGCAGCACAGGGGACCTTCTCCTTTCCCTGACACCTCGCCTGAACTGGCCAAAAGCAGAAAGGATTTAGTAATGGTCAATATTGATACTATGCTAAATGCTTTTTCAAGCATAGAATGGGTGTGTTGTACATAAAGTACATACTTTTTTTTTTTAAGTAGAGCTCTAGATAAATGTTTGAAGTTGATCAGTTCCCTGATCTGGCTGGCTGTGCTCCCTCCTGGGCTGTGAGGGGCTTGGAGATGGTGGTGGAGATTGTGGGGCAGTGTCTTCAGACTGAAATGTCCTCACATTTCCTGCTCTGCAATGTGAACATCACTTCTGAACCTGGTCCAGGTGTGCTGGACACGGGAACACAGCAAGGAGAGCAAAACAGTGCAAGGAGTGACTGATTCGCCTCTGCCATCCTTCCCTATTTCCCTAATTCTTGAGTGTGTGAGTTGAGTTCCCTGTGTAGTTAGTGGTGGGGACACGAGGAGCTGCTCCAGGAGCTTCAGAGCCACACTGAAGCCAGGAGGCTCTGCCAGAGCACAGTGTCCAAACCCAGGCACTGTGCTCCCAGAAAATGAGCTGTTTTCTGTTTCTAGGATTTCTAGGTAGCAGTACTTGGAAAAGTTAGAAGTTAAGAAAGTCAGAACCCAAGCTCTTGAGTCTGCAGGCCAAAGAAGGAGGCCTGGGAAATAGGTATGTTAGCCCAAGCAGTTTAAATTCCCTGTCTTGCACAGCTGCAAGAACATGAGTTTAAAGGATTTTTGTCATTAAATACCCCTGACCATGGGAGTGAATAACAAGCAGGTACACCTGAGCAGCACCTAAACCTAGAGTGACTCTGCAACCAGTGATAAGAGAATCCCTTAGGCAACACCATGGCACAGGAGTGAAACTGGGCTGTGTCTCTCACAGTGTCCAGTCCAGAACCACTTTGGTCTCTTGGCACTGGGGAACAGTAAATCAGGTTTTTGTGTTTATGAAAGTAAACAAAAGCCCTGTAATCCTGCCCTGGGTTCCCTGTGGGCTTGTCTGCAGTGCTGGCCTGAGGAGCTGCAGCCGTGCTGCTCAGCTGGCTCCCTTTGTTCTGCCCCCTCTCCCTTGTCCTCCTTGTGCCTCCCAGCCTCTTCACAGCCTCTCCAGATCAGTGCTCAGCTCTGCTGATGGCTGGAACCTGCCTGGTGAAAGCCAAAGCTTTAGCACAGAATTTCCTTCAAAATGCGTGTGCTTCAGACTTGTGCCGTCACCCTGCTGTGACAGCTCCATGTCCCTGGCAGGCACAAAGAGTGCTGAGAGGTCCCTGCAGCTCACAGGCACCATCCATGTCCCAAAGCAGGGTAATTCCGTGGGCTCAGCCTCCCTGTGTGACAGGCCATGACACGAGCCTGGGGTGTGTCCCAGCACAGCCCTCCCAGAGCTCTGCCAGCCCAGCGTGCCCAGCAGTGAGTGTTCCCTGCTCTCCCCAGCAGCACAGCGACTCAGACTCGGAGCCAGAGTTCTCCTCCCTGTCTCCCTCCATCCCGAGCGCCATCCCTGTGACTGGAGAGTCCTACTGCAACTGTGAGAACCAGAGTGAAGCTCCCTACTGCTCCAGCCTGCACGCCCTGCACCGCGTCCGCGACTGCCGCTGCGGGGAGGAGGACGAGTGTAAGAGGGGCTGGGGCTGGGGGGAGCCCGCAGTGTCCCATTCCTGTCCCAGCAGTCCTTTGTTTACATCCCCAGGCTGTAGGAGGATTACCAGCCCGTGCCTGCTGTCCTGTTTCCGGGCTCAGGGCTGATGCTGTTACGGCGTCAGTGCTCACCTCTGGGACCTGCTTTCCGCTCTGGCTTAGGCCCCAGTGGAACAGAGCCGGTGCTTAGGGCCCTCCTGATCCTGCAGGGGCTGGCAGGATGCCTGGCTCAGAGCACAGGGTGGGCTTGGGCTGGTGGGGAGAGCCTGGGATGGCACAGCTACCCCTTGATCCCATGAGGAGTGTGGGGAGAAGGGAGGCTCTGCCTAAATTGAACCTGTGAATGCTGACAGCTTTGGAGCACTGATCCATCCCTGGCAGGGCACTGCAGAGTAGTTCAGGCCTCAAGCAGTTCTCTGATGTGCACAGCTTAAGATTTATCCTCTTAAACAATAAGAGAAATATAAAAAAACCCACCAACAAGCCTTCAAAACAAACTCCTGCCCATGCTTTGGCTTGGGGCTCGTTCCCTGAGGGTCTTTGCCCATCCTTGTCCCCTCTGTGCTTCCTCAACAGATTTTGACTGGGTGTGGGATGACCTGAACAAGTCCACGGCCACGCTGCTGACGTGTGACAACCGCAAGGTGAATTTCCACATGGAGTACAGCTGTGGCACGGCCGCCATCCGCGGCAACAAGGAGCTGGCAGAGGGGCAGCACTTCTGGGAGATCAAGATGACCTCCCCGGTGTATGGCACTGACATGGTACGTGTGGGGCACACAGAAATGCCCAGCAATTTGGGCAGGGCTGGCAGGATGAGGTTTGAGGCTGTCTGGAAGTGCACAAGTCCATGGGCACCTGATGAGATGCATCCCTGAGATCTGGGGGAACTGGTGGATGAAGTGGCTTAGCCACTCTCTGTCATATTGGAGAAGCTGTGGCAGTCTGGAGAGGTTCCCAGGGACTGGAAAAGAGGAAACATAACCCCCATTTCTAGAAAGGGAAATGAGGAACATCTGGGGAAGTACAGGCTGACCAGTCACACTTCTGGGCCTGGCAGTCATGGAGCACATCCTTTTGGAAACTGCAAAGGCACAGTGGATGGAATGAAAATGGATGTGGATGATGGCATCCATCATGGCTTCACTAAGGGATTCAGTGGCCTTCTGTGAAGGGTTTGCAGTGTTGGTAGAGGAGGGAAGAGCAACTGATCTCATCTACCTGAACTTGTGCAAAGCATTTGTTGCTGCCTTGCGTGGCATCCTTGTCTCTAACCTGGACAGACATGGATTTGACAGGGAACACTTGATGGGTATGGAATTGTCTGGATGGTCACATGCAAAGAGTTGGGAGTCAGCAGAGACCAGTGACCAGTGACATTGCTCAGGGGATGGCACTGGGACCAATTGCTTCACATCTCTGCTGGGGATATGGACAGCGGGGTCAATGCACCCTTGGCCAGACCAGAGCTGACACCCAGCTCTGTGGGGAGGTGAGGGATGGAGCATCCAGAGAGACCTGGACAGGCTGGAGAGGTGGGGCCATGGGAAAAAGGTTGAACGAGGCCCAAGTGCCAATGCTGCACCTGGGTCAGGGCAATCCCAAGCACCAATCCAGGCTGGGCAGAGATTGGAGCGAGAGCAGCCCTTGGAGAAGGATAGGGAATGTTGGACATGAGAGCTGGACTTGCCCTGGCTGTGAGCACCCAAAACCCCCCATGCCCTGGGCTGAGCCCCCAGTGTGGGCAGCAGGAGGGGGGGATTCTGCCCCTCTGCCCTCTCAGGTGAGACCCCACCTGCAGAGCTGCCCCAGCCCTGGGGCCAACAGCAGCAGGACCTGGAGCTGCTGGAGAGAGTCCAGAGGAGGCCACGGAGATGCCCCAAGGGCTGGAGCCCCTCTGCTCTGGAGCCAGGCTGGGAGAGCTGGGGGTGCTCACCTGGAGAGGAGAAGGCTCCAGGGAGAGCTCAGAGCCCCTGCCAGGGCCTAAAGGGGCTCCAGGAGAGCTGGAGAGGGACTGGGGACAAGGGATGGAGGGACAGGACACAGGGAATGGCTTCCCACTGCCAGAGGGCAGGGATGGATGGGATATTGGGCAGGAATTGTTCCCTGGGAGGGTGGTCAGGCCCTGGCACAGGGTGCCCAGAGAAGCTGTGGCTGCCCCTGGATCCCTGGCAGTGTCCAAGGCCAGGCTGGATGGGGCTTGGAGTGACCTGGGATAGTGGAAGGTGCCCCTGCCCATGGCAGAGTGTGGAATGAAATGAGCTTTACAGTCCCTTCCAACTTAGACCATTCTGTGATGCTGTGAACAGGACAGTGACCTTCTCCAGCAGTTCAGCTGGGCCTCCTCACTTAGGAAAGGAAATTGGAGCAGAGAGCCTTCAGCTCCACACTGAAACTTCTGATTTGGCTTCACCAACTCCTCTGAGTGTTTTGGGCTGAGCCAAGAAGAGGAGGGAGGAACTGGAGGTGGAATCTTGGTTGTGTTTTATTGCTTGAAAAGACACTGAGCTTGTGTTCTTACTGCCTGCTCTGCTCTCAGATGGTGGGGATTGGGACGTCAGATGTGAACCTGGACAAGTACCGCCACACCTTCTGCAGCCTGCTGGGCAAGGACGAGGACAGCTGGGGCCTCTCTTACACAGGTAACACGGACAGGGTGGGCAGCAGTGGCACAAGAGATGCCACCAGACCTGTGAATCCCTTCATTAAGGACACCAGAGCAGCTGCTGGCAGCTTGCAGCCCTTAGAGCATCTCTCCTGGCCCACTTTTTGCAGAGCCCATAGACGCAGTGTGGGACCCTACCAGGGCATCAGGGTACTACTGTCACATCACTGCTTGGGGTTTCAGGGCTGCTCCCTGTGCTCTGGAGTTATAAAACCTCAACTTTCCCCTTTCCACCAGCCATTCTGGGATGAGAGGGCAGGGGTCAGAAATGCAGGGATGTTTTTGGCACTGAGCAAGGCTGTACCAGCAGCATGGGAGTTGGGATGAATTCCTGGAGTGCAGGCTTTCCACAGAATGCCATGTTTTGGGTGTGTTTTCAGGACTGCTCCATCACAAGGGGGACAAAACAAACTTCTCCTCGAGGTTTGGCCAAGGCTCCATCATTGGGGTGCATTTGGACACGTGGCATGGGACACTCACATTCTTCAAGAACCGCAAGTGCATAGGTGAGAGCCAGGGATGGGGTGGGAGGAACTCGAGTCTGGCTGCAGCAGAAAACACTGGGAAAGCAGAAGACCAAGGTGTGAAGTCCAAGGGAGGAAGGTCACATTTGTTGTTTAATAGATTGGGATTTACAGAAGGCTTTTCTCAACAGCTTTGCAGTTAATGGGTTTGGGGTAGGTGGGAGGGGGGAGATCCCTCTGTCTACACTAACATGCCCTCCCTGGTGCTGTGCCCTGGCAGGGGTGGCAGCCACAAAGCTGCAGAACAAGAAGTTTTACCCCATGGTGTGCTCGACGGCGGCCAAGAGCAGCATGAAGGTGATCCGGTCCTGCACCAGCTGCACGTCCCTGCAGTACCTGTGCTGCTTCCGCCTGCGCCAGCTCCTGCCCGACTACGTGGACACGCTGGAGGTGCTGCCCCTGCCCCCGGGACTCAAGCAGGTGCTGCACAACAAACTGGGCTGGGTGTTGAGCATGAACTATAGCACGTCAAAGCCTTCCTCCTCCTCATCCTCGGGGAGCGACTCGGACAGCTCGTGCGGCTCGGATGCGGAGGCCTGCCAAAGGAAGAGGTGCAGGAGGACATAATGGCTCCCCACGCCAGCTGGGTGGGGTTTGTTGTGTTGTCTGCAAGGGCCAGTCAAGCCTGATGCACCTCTTCCTTCTGGAGACATCCATTTCTATGTGTTGGCAAAGATTTTTCCGGTGCTGTGGAAATCTTTGGCCTCGACATCCATCGCAGGCATTAAGAAGATTTGCTGGCTCCAAGAGATGCCAGTTCTGACACAAGAAATTTGTGGTAAAATACCTGAGCTTCATCTTCTGACTTGCTGTGGAAGCCAGCACCTCTTCCTGAAGGATCTCTCTTCTTCCTGTTGGCACAGACAGCGTTTAAGAAATTGGACTTGATGACAGGAGTTGGACTTGATAATCTTCATGGCTCCCTTCCAGCTCAGGATGTTCTATGGTGATTAAGGCGGCCTCCTGGTTGGAGTGTCCTGGATTCCAGTCAGAGAACAGACCTGACTCCTGGAGACAATCCCAGGCCAGTCCTCTCCTCTCTGTGTGTGCAGGTTTGGTGTCTGCCATGACCTTGTCCTGCTCTGGGGCACGACAGAGCAGCAGCTGGAGGGAAAGGGCCCCCAGAGACACTGCTGGGAGCAGGGACAGGAGCTGAGCTGTGGGTGGGCTTCCTCGAGCCCCTGGGGACTTTTAATTGCTTTGCATGTTGGTTCCTGCTGCTTCTCCTCTGTCCAAGACTCTGTTAAACTGTAATAATAAAAGTAGAAGCTGTCTGTTGTTCCTCTTGGGGCCCTTGAAGGCAGGAGGCTGCAGGTGTTTGTCAAAAGTAGCCTGGGCAGCAGCGTGGAGGGGAGGTTTTGGCTGCAGCAGTTGTGTCAGAGCTGGAGGAGGTGAAGGCAGCAGAGATGCCCTTGTCTCTGCCCAGGGCTCTTGTGCTTCCCACCAAACCAGTGGCTGGGGTGATGTTCAGTGGAGCCAGGCTGATGCCTGTGGCTGTGCACTGCAAAGGAGGCTGCAGGGTTTGTAGTGTCTGTTTTCTGGCACGTCACGCTGGGATAAACACCCCAACTTCTGCTGTCAGAAGGGTCAGAGCATCCCACTCTAATCCTGCTCCTGCCCTTCTCAGTCAGGAACAGCAGAAAGCTCAGGGGTGTGGGGGGAGGGAGAACTTGGTGAGCTAAAACAGCTCCCTGAAGGATCAGACAGCAGAAGAGCAAGGAAGGTGTGGGGTACACCATGAGGAGAGCTTGGTGTCCTGTGGAAAGCCCCCACAGCTCTGGGGTGACACATTTTCTTCCTGAGGGGCTGTAGCTGTCAGACTGCAGCAGCAGCCACTGGGACACCAAAACCAGAGCTGAGAGTGAGCAGATACTGCTGGAACAAGGCTCTGGTTCAATCACACACAAGGCTTGCTTCCCTGGGGAACTGGTGGCACATTCAGGGCTTGTTTGCTCCATCAACACAGAGCTTTTGGTGAGGATGCTCATGACAGTTCTCCCTGCCCTTGTCCTCCAAGCTTGAACAGGCCACAGAGGCCTTTGAGGGCTCACCTGTAGCAGGGGAGGGGTTGCTTTTACCGTAGCTGCTGCTGCTGCAGGGCTGACTCTGTTCTGCTGCTGGAATTGGAACTTCCACACTTGCCAGAGTCCAGGGTTGTCCTTCTCTTGCAACCCCTGACCCTGGAAGGGCAGGAAGGAAACTCCTGCAGCTGTCTCCTGCAGAAAGAGCTGGGAGCAAGGTCTGAGGCTGGTGTGTGCCCAGACTCTGCAGCCCTCCCCTGGCATTCAGCTCTGGGCTTCTTCTAAAGCCTCTTTCTGCTAAGGGCTAATATTTTTTCCCACTCAATCTTTTTTCCTTTCCAGACATCTCCAGAGCACAGGGGTGAAAAGATTTTCCTAAGGTCATCTTCCCTCCTTCCCTAGTGCTGAGTCACCACTGCATTCAGTGAACAGACTTTCATCTGCAGAGACTCAAAAGGATCTTGAGAGACACAAATAATCTGGGCCGTTCCACTGACAGCATCAAGGACAGCCACAGACAAACATTCCTGGAACTTCCACTCAGGTTTCTCAAAGCTCTGGGCTTGGGATGTGAGGGAATGACTCACTTGTCCAGGTTTTGTTGTTGCCCTTGTCAGAGAGGTGCTGGCCAAATTCCTACCACACATCTAGGAGAAGTGACAGGGGTGAAACGTGTAACACACCGAGCAAAGCTCTGGGGAACCGGGATAGCCCGAGGGTCTCATCTCTTCACCCCTCCTAGCGCTGGTGTCACTAAAGTCACCGGGTGAGAGCAGCAGGGCAGTGCTGGAGTCACCATCCCTGGGAGTGGCCAAAACCCAGTGGATGTGGTACTTCCCAGAATGGCTTAGGGACACTGTGGTGTTTGGTCAAGGGTTGGACTTGATCTTGGAGGTCTTTTCCAACCTTAATAATTCTGTGAAAGCACATGGGTTGGACCCTTACCTGGGCGAGATGAGGCCGGGCTGGGCTGGCAGGGCAGGAAGCCGGGATGGCAGAGGAGCGAGCCGGGATGGCAGGAGAGGGAGCAGGGACGGGACGGCAGGGAGCCGGGATGGCAGAGGAGCGAGCCGGGATGGCAGAGGATGGAAGGGAGCCGGGATGGCAGGAGAGGGAGCCGGGATGGCAGAGCAGGGAGCCGGGCCGGCAGGGGCAGGGAGCAGGGATGGCAGAGCAGGGAGCCGGGATGGCAGGGGAGGGCCAGGCTGCCCAGAGCTGTTTACTCAGCTACAGCAAAGCTGCTCATCTTTCTTAGCTCCCCGTAAGCCGTGTGAGTCCTAACCCCCTGTGGGGCACACTCAGGCAGGGCAGGAATTTAGTTCAAGGGATATCAAGCCAGGGTTTAGATGGTGTTTGACCCACTTTGTGACTGCTGTGGCATCACAAGGAGCACTGCTGGGGGAACACGGGCTCTGCAGGGCAGGGAACTGAGGGAGAACCAACAGCCCCTTTCACAGCTGAGCAGCTCATGGTGGATTTGGAGAGGGGATGCTGCATTCAGACCCCTCTGAAGAAGGGCCCTAAGAACAAGGGGCTCCAAACAGTGCCTCAAAGTTTGCAGTCCCTCCTGGATCCCACTGCCAGCCAGGGTGAAGGTGTAAGCAAGTGGACGCAATCTGATCCAAGCCAGCCAGCACCTCCCTGGCAAAGCATTCCTCCACAGACCTCACACACGTGGGACTTTGCCATCAGCCCAACCCAAGTGACAGAAAACTTCATGGATTGTAAATTTTACCTCCAGTATCTCCTCGTGAGGCAAAGGGAGCTCCCTGGGAGCTGGGGCTCTGCATTCCCAGGCTCAGGGGCTGCTGCCTGCCCTGCTCTGGGCACAGGGCTCATGCAGGAGCCCCACACACTCACAAGAGGGAAAGGTCCGCCTTAGTCCCACTTCTGCCACCTCTGATCTGACTCGGAGCTGTAAATAAAGATGTGGCAGCAGCTCCCCCGTGAGTGAGAGGAGATCCCAAACCATGGTGAGACCCACTGGCTGCCTCTGCTGGCAGAACTCCACAGGCCACAGCTGGGTTTTTGTAAAATAAAATTTATCCTCACAGGTGTAAATGTGCTGAGGAGGTGTTTCTCAGGGGCTGTCCCTGAGAAATCATCCCTGGTGCTCCAAGGGCTGGAGCCCCTCTGGAGCCAGGCTGGGAGAGCTGGGGGTGCTCACCTGGAGAGGAGAAGGATCCAGGGAGAGCTCAGAGCCCCTGCCAGGGCCTAAAGGGGCTCCAGGAGAGCTGGAGAGGGACTGGGGACAAGGGATGGAGGGACAGGACACAGGGAATGGCTTCCCACTGCCAGAGGGCAGGGCTGGATGGGATATTGGGCAGGAATTGTTCCCTGGGAGGGTGGGGAGGCCCTGGCACAGGGTGCCCAGAGCAGCTGTGGCTGCCCCTGGATCCCTGGCAGTGTCCAAGGCCAGGCTGGACAGGGCTTGGAGCAGCCTGGGACAGTGGGATCTGTCCCTGCCCATGGCAGGGGAGTGGAATGAGATGGATTTTAAGGTCCTTTCCAACCCAAACCATTCTATGTTCTATGAAATACTCCAGACAGAACAGGACAGACCAAGCTGCTCCAGCTGCCTCTGTGCAGGAGCTTTGGATGTGATCCCAGCATCAGCACAGAGGAGACTCCTCTGCTGTGCACCTACAAGGACAGGAAGGAGCCAGGACTGGGAGCAGCACACAAGTGACACACTCAGAGCACACGACAAGGGCTCCAGGCCCATCTGCCTGTTCCAGCCTGTCCTTCTCTAGTCTTGGATGGGACTGGATAGACTGGGAATTTCTCAGGGAAGAAGCACAGGCTGCCCAGACAGGTATAAATAAAGTGCTGTAGCACTGCCCAGAAGTGAGAACTAACACAAACCTCTGCTTCAAAGCGCACATGTTTCCCTGGGCTGTGTACCCTGAGTGTTTCTTTCAAGGAAATCTTTTATGGACTCCAGGAGGATGGAAAAGCCAAATGCAAAGAAAGGCAAGTCTGGCCTGAGCTGTTCCCTCTGAGGCTCTGAAATCCATATCCCCTGCATCCAGCAAAAGGTGCTTAAGAAAATCATCCGGCTCTACTGACCCTGCTTTATCCTAAAAGGTGAAGTATTTCCAGCAGGATCAGTGGGCCAGTGTGAAAGCAGACAGGTCTGCACCTGTGCAGAGCCCCCACTGTGAGAGGCACCAGCACTCCAGGCTGTGCCAGTGCTAGGGTGCTGAAAGACCATGGCTGAACTGAAGGTAAAAATGCTCTCCAAACAAGCAAAAAGGTGCAAAAGGAGCCTGAGAAGGAAGGCAGTGCCAACTGCAGAAGTTGCTAATTGTGATGAAAGGAGACAAAAAGCCTTTGTCTGCACAGCAGTGTTGGATGGCCACGTTATCTGCACCTACATGCTCTGGAGTCTCTTACATAACCACAGGATCTGCAATGTTCTATCCAGCAAGAGCAAAAATAGAGTTCTGCCTCCGCCTGAAATTCCTGCTGTGGGGGCGAGCACGGGAACAGCCCCCCCAGCCTCCCCTGCCACACTGGGATCCTTCCACACCGAACCTTCCCGCTGACATCAGAAGAGATTTGGTGCCAGAGGGTGCCTGACCTTCCAGGTTCCCCGTGAGGGGTTCAGAAAGGGATCACTGGGCTTTCCAAACGAGGCAGCAAATTTGTTCAGCCCCTTCCAGATGTGCAGCTGTTGCCTGGCACCATTCCATGCACACATCCTGGCTGGGAATGCTGAGCACCCAAGTGAAAGCTCTGTAGGAAGGACTTGTGGTCCCATTCTTGCTTACTGCAGCTTCCTGTGCTCACCCTGGATACACACCTGCCTGAAACTGGGCCTAAAAGACACTGGCTCAGGAATAATCTTCCTGGGAATCAGGCCCAGCTCCATTTCCCAAGCTACTGGGCACCAGTAATCCGCATTTCTGGGGCTCCTATGGAGGGAAGTCAAAGCTTTCTCCCCACAGCACATCAGTGCCAGAGATGGGAAGGACTCGCCCAAGTGGAGAGTGTTTGACATGTTTCTCCTCCAAGTTCTGCTGCAGGGAACTGCCTGAGGCTCAAATGAACATTTACCCACGTGCCTGCACTGGGATCTTTGAGGAGACTTGTGGAGAATGACAGAACTGGTATGAGAGGATGAGGTGTTTCATCAGCAATAACAAACAACAAAAATAAAACGAGTATGAAATGAGGGATTCTGCGTGTGTGGAAGCCTGGCTGCCTGCAGCACACACGGGTGCCGCCTGGGCTGGGGACTGAGCTGTTCACCCCTGACACCTCTGCAGGCACCTTGGATAAATCCTATTAAACTGACAGAAACATCATTACTTTTGAAACAGCCCTCTGCGAAGGAAGACAGATCAGCCATCAGGCTGGAGTTAGGAAGCTGGGTTCCACCACCTGCCACACTCCCTTCAGCCCCACTGCTGCACACCAGGCTGGACACACACAGATGTCACCGGCAGCACACGCAGAATGTGCTCTTAATTAGTGGCTGTGTGAGGAGCTAATGAGAGTTGACACCATCTATTGGGCACCTTTGTCAGAGCTTTCTGCAACTTTTCTGAACCGTGTGAGGGCTGTTTCCTTTCACAGACACCTGTTCCACACGGGATTTGTTTGAGATGTTTCAACAAGATAGCCCGGCTGTCCCCAAGAACACAAAGAGAGGGCTGACAACACGCTGCTTGTGCACCTTAAAATCCCAGCATTGTTTTAGGGGAGTCTCCGGGACGGACCCTGCGCTCCCTCTGCCGGCACCAGAGCTCCGGAACTGCGGGGAAAAGCCTCTGGGACCGCCCTCACCTCCCGAGCCGTATCCACCACGGACAGTGTTTATCCTACAAAAGCTTTTCCACGGGCAGAATAATAACAACCACAGCATGACCGTGCTGGAACAAACGGAGTCAACTTTGCACGCTCTGGACCTCCAGGATACAACCATTAATTATTTATTGGTACAAACGCGGGAATAATTTACTCAAAACTATGTTGGATAAAGCAGCTGGATCCCTGCTGTTCGGGGACAGACCCCTGCTTGTCCCAGGCAAGACCAGAACAGAGGAGAGGGAGTGGAACACTGTCTCTGAACACGAGAAGCAGGATGGAAGCAGACCCAGCACTCCATGAGGCACCTGAACAGCTCTGAGAGCAAATCCAGCCCTCCACAGGGCACCTGGCGAAGGTATTCCATGTGCTGGTATTTCCAGAGGCTGATCTGGGAGGGAGCTGAACCACGGGGTGAGTTCCTGAGAGCAGGAAATGGAGCCCTGCAGTGCAGGGATTCTATCTGTCCCTTCCTAACGATCCCTGAGGCTGAGAGCACGCTAACAACCGCGATCTTACACTCCAAAATTCAATCAGCAACATGTGCTCTGTACACAGGAGCTCCCCAGCTCTGCCCTTCTGCTCCTGCAGCGCGGCCCGGGGGAGCTCAAAGCTCCTCTTCCAGAGATCCCAGCCTGGGCCTGCCCGAGCTAGAGGGGCTGGTCAGTGCCACAGCAGCTGCCCCATAACCGGACCAGTGTAACCACGACTTGTGTGCAGCCCCGACCTCAACGACAGAGACAGCGACGGCAAAACAGCCTCGTAAACACCCGGGACGCTGCCGCTCCAGAGGGGAGCTCAGAGGCGGCAGCAAGGAGGCGGCGGCGGGGGACACCTCGCACAGGTGGGGCCCGGTGTCCCCCGCCTCCATCGGGACCCCGCGGGCACCAGGCCCCGCCCGTTGCCATGGGAACGGGCCGTCCCCCGGTGTCCCCGTGTCTCGGCCCCGCCGCTCCGCGTCCCCGACACGATGGTTCCGCGGGGGGCGGTGACACCCGGGGGGAGCACGGCCCCTTTAAGAGCGGCGCCGCCATGATCTGCCTGGTGCTGGGGCTCTTCGCCGGCCTCTTCCACAGTGGTATGGGACGGGACGGGACCCCTGGCCATGGGTTGGAGGACCAGGGACCCCCACTCCCCTTGTGCCTGAGGGCCAGGGGCCTCCCTTCCCCGGGAGAGACGCCGCGGCTGAAGGCGCCGGGCCAGAGCCCCCCTGTCCTCGTGCCCTTTGCGCCCGACGGCCGCGGCCAGGACGGCCCTGCCCCGCTCTGCGGGAACCCGCGAACCCCTCTGTGCCCCCACGGCTGAGGGCCTGCGACCCCCGTGTGCCCGCCTGGCTGAAGGCCCGGGGGCGGCTCCTTCCCCCCTCAGAGCTCTGCCCTGTCCCTGCAGCCTTCGGCGGGGTCAATGAACGAACCTTCGTGGCCATCAAGCCGGACGGGGTGCAGCGGCGCCTGGTCGGGGAGATCATCCGGCGCTTCGAGAGGAAGGGGCTGCAGCTGGTGGGGATGAAGCTGCTGCAGGTGAGCGGCTGGGCCCACCCAGCCTGGGGGTCCCTGGAGCCGGGGAGCCCCTGCAGCCCCCCAGGCCCCGCCTGTGCCGGTACCTACTGGGGGTTCTGGCTGTTCAGCCTGCTGGTGTCCTTCCAGTACCAAATCCTCGCAGCTCAGAGGAGAGTTGGCCCTGGGAGGGTGATTCCAGCTGCGGGGAGCATGTGTGCCCTTGGCTGTGCCCGTACTCCAGGGCTGTCACTGTAAGCTGGCAGACTCCTGTCTGTGTCAGGCTCCTGCTGTTTCACTCCTGGAGTTGAACATCTGTGCTAGAGCTTAATTCTCTTAATTTCCTGCATCCCTGAGGCGCAGCCCTCGCCCAGATGCCCCTTTGGGAGCAGACTAAGCTCTGTGCTCTCTGCAGGCCTCGGAGGAGCTGCTGAAGGAACACTACATCGCCCTCCGGGACCGTCCCTTCTACGGCCGCCTGGTGAAGTACATGAGCTCCGGGCCCATCGTGGCCATGGTGAGTGCTGGCCTGGGCCCTGGCCTGAGGAACAGGGACAAAGTGCAAGGTGTGAGCAGCAGGGGCTCTGAGCACAGTGGAAGTAAGGCAATTCTCCCCTCAGAGGGTCTCTTGAAGCTGTACTGAGCTGCAGGGATGTTTCCTGTTGTAAATTAAATAAATATTGAAAGGTTTGGGTTGGAAGGGGCCTTAAAGGCCTTCTTCCACCCCCTGCCATGGGCAGGGGCACCTTCCACTAGACCAAGGTTGCTCCAAGCCTCATCCAGCCTGGCCTTGAGCGCTTCCAGGGATGGGGAGAAATCCACAGACAATTTGGATTATTTTTCAAAATTAACTTTGGAAGAATAATTTGGAGAGATCCTTTCCTGTCTCTCTCCCGGGTGGATCCAGTGGGGAATTCAGAGGGCAGGTGTGACCTGCTGGGGCAGTTGTGGAAGCTGATCCTGGGTTTGCTGTCCCGTAGGTCTGGCAGGGCCTGGATGTGGTGAAGACAGTTCGCACCATGATCGGGGAGACCAATCCAGCTGAATCCAGGCCTGGCACAATCCGAGGAGACTTCTGTGTTGAAGTCAGCAAGTGAGAGCTTTTCCTTCTTCCCTCAGTGTTTCAGGGCATCCTGTCCAGGCATTCCTGTGCCAGGCCTGCCTGAGCTACATGAGTCTGCATTCCCAGAGCAGAAGTTCTCCCTTTTGTGCTCAGACCAGAGCTGAGCTCTGCTTCCCGGGGTTGGCTTTAGTAGGAGGAAGAGCCTGGGTTGTGTCTTTCCTTCCTCCTGAGTCCTCTGTTGAAAGCAGGTGGGGTTTGCCTGTTTTCCTCTGGTAATTGGGACTGTCAGGCTGTAAAGAGTCAGTCCTTTGGTGTGAGCAGGTGAATATCCATGGGTGGTCCCAGCCTGACTTGTGTTAGACACTGAACCATCCTGGCTTAGATCTCTGTTTCCTGGTGTCTGATACCAAACCTGCTTTGATGGAAGGGAGAAAATCTGGAGACACAGCTGGAATCACTGACATAAAGATGCAAATCCCAGAGCTGCAGCCACTTGCAGCTCCTCCTGTAGCAAACAAATGGTTCCTCAGCATAGGAGGAGGGAGTGCTGGGAACTGGCACTGCTGGAAGGATGAGGGGTGTGTGATAGGAAGGGATGTTGTGGGACAGGATTGTCTCCACTGGTTTAATGAAATTGGTGAAGGGGGAATTTTCCAGGCTGCAGCATCCCTGTGCCACCTTTCTCAGGTTGGTTAGAGCTGCTCCCTTCCTCCTTGCCCCCAGGAATGTGATCCACGGCAGTGACTCGGTGGAGAGTGCCCAGCAGGAGATCTCGCTCTGGTTCCGCCCGGAGGAGCTGCCGTGCTGGGAGGACACAGCTGCACACTGGATCTACGAGTGAGGAGCAATCCCAAGGGATTCATCCTCCTGCTGGGACACAGGACATTTCCATCCATTTCATGGCAGCTGCTGGGGCTGGCTGCAGAGCCTCTGTGGGATTCCTCTTCTGCCTGTGGGATCCTGCAAGTTGGGCTGCGTGTGGAACTCTGTGGTTCAGCTCCTGCCAAGGGGAGCTGTTTCTTTATTTCTCTCTCTGCTCTAGTAAGTAGTTGGTATAGTTGCTCTGTTTGCTGCAGCATCTTAAATCTCAAGTAGCTCAAGCTGATTCATTGAAGTAAAACTTGGGCTCTTGGCCCATTCCTGGGTGTTCTCGTCCCTGCCTGGAGCAGGAGAATGCATTTTCCTTGCTGCTGGGAGAGGTGCTGGTCACAAGGTGATGGGCTTGACAATTTACCTGCATTTCTAGAAGGCTTTTCACCAAAGGGTTTTAAAGAATTGGGCTGCTCTAGGATAAAGGTGCAAATTCTCATTTTGGAGTTCATTCCAAGACAAGGAATGAAGGATGGGACAATTCTCTCTCCCTTGGTGGGAGCCCTGTGTGCTGGCACAGGCTCACCCAGTTTCAGATGTGATGAGTGAGCCCATGGAAAGATTTTCCAAATGCTGTTCAACGCACAATTCCTCAGGCTCTGTTTCCTGGGCTGTGGCTGCTGGGAGAGGGAAGCAGCTCCTCCAGGTTTGCTCTGGTTCTCTGGGGCTGCATGGCCCTGACCCAGCCTGACACCAGACTGTCCCTCTGTGGTCACTGATGTGAAGGAGCAGCCACAGGAATAGAAGGTGGAGAGGGAGGCAAGGAGGGATTTGTGGATCTGGAGCTCAGGAAGGACTATTTAGGGGAGTATTTAGTTCTCTCTTGTGCACAGCACAGGCTGTGGAGTCCTGGCACTGAGCTCTGGCAGATCCTGCCATCTTCCTTGTCCCCCTGAGAGCTTGCAGTGGAGCTTTCCTGCTGGAAAGGCATCTGGAAACCAGATTGTAATGGGCTGGACACCACCTGTGAGCTGTCCCTGGGCCACCCAGCTGCTGTGTCTGAGCTCCCTGTGCAGCCTCACCAGAGCATAAGGACAGGGACAGTGATTGGAATCCTGCCATGGAACAGGGACACAGTTAAACCAAGGGAAGAGGATCCCCAGGGCTTTCCTGTGTGCAGGATGAGTTTGACCTGTGCCCTAAAAGCCTGTCCCTCTGGGTCCTCAGCTTTGTAGGTGCTGGGGAATGAGGGCAGCTCTTGGGGAGCAAAGTCACCCCTTCCCCCAGGGTGGTGGGGCTCAGCAGGGGTGGGAGGGTTCCCTCCAGTGAGTGAGGCTGTCCAGCTGCCTCAGCCAAGCCTCCTCCTGCCTTGGGGCCTTCTCCTGTGTCCAGCTCTAAATACCTGACGGATCCTGTTTGTTCCTGGAACTTGTCCACTTGGCTGAATTTGGAGTCTGGCTGCAGCAGGGCTGCAGAAGATGCTGGTGAAGACCAAGGAAGCGAGTGGGAGGAAGGCTGCATTTGTTAACAGATGCACTGAGAAGAGCTGCTGGCACCAAGAGCTGCCAGCTCTGACACAGGAAAACTCTGCCCAAATACCTGAGCTTCATCTCTGTCCTTGTCCCTTCCTGAAGGATCACTCTTCTCCCTGTCTACACAGACGAGATTTAAGATGCTTTCCTGGTTCCAAAGCCCACTGAACTCCAGTGAAATAACAGACCTGACTCCTGGAGACAATCCCAGGCCAGTCCTCTCCTCTCTGTGTGTGCAGGTTTGGTGTCTGCCATGACCTTGTCCCACTCTAGGGCACGACAGAGCAGCAGCTGGAGGGAAAGGGCCCCCAGAGACACTGCTGGGAGCAGGGACAGGAGCTGAGCTGTGGGTGGGCTTCCTCGAGCCCCTGGGGACTTTTAATTGCTTTGCATGTTGGTTCCTGCTGCTTCTCCTCTGTCCAAGACTCTGTTAAACTGTAATAATAAAAGTAGAAGCTGTCTGTTGTTCCTCTTGGGGCCCTTGAAGGCAGGAGGCTGCAGGTGTTTGTCAGAAGTAGCCTGGGCAGCAGCGTGGAGGGGAGGTTTTGGCTGCAGCAGTTGTGTCAGAGCTGGAGGAGGTGAAGGCAGCAGAGATGCCCTTGTCTCTGCCCAGGGCTCTTGTGCTTCCCACCAAACCAGTGGCTGGGGTGATGTTCAGTGGAGCCAGGCTGATGCTGCAGCACCACACACTCATGGCAGCAGAAGCAGCAAGGTCTGTGCTCCTGCAGGACTCACAAAATCCCAGAACAGTTGGGGTTTGAAAGGCCCTCTGGAGATCATTCTGTCAGAGCAGGGTCACATGGAGCAGCCGTCACAGGAATGTGTCCAGGTGGCTTTGGAATGTCTCCAGAGCAGGAGACTCCATGTCCTCCCTGGGCACCTGCTCCTGTGCTTTGGCACCCTCAGCGTTAAGAAATTCTTCCTCATTTTCAGGGGGGACTTCTTGTTTCAGTTTCTGGTCGTTCCTCCTCCTGTTGCTGGGCACCACAGGCAGAATCCTGCACCATCCTCTTGGCTGGATGCCAACCCCCTGTTAGACCCTGGGGCTTTTCCCTGGATTTTGAGCAGTGCATTTGCCAAGGAGTTAGATCTGAGCTGGTGCTCTCAGCCAAACACAGAGTATTTGAAAATGAAAGAGGGTTAAAAATTTCATGGGATGGGAGATGGCTTTTGAGCTGTTCTCTCCATAGTTTTTTTCCCAGNATCTGAGCTGGTGCTCTCAGCCAAACACAAACAGAGTATTTGAAAATGAAAGAGGGTTAAAAATTTCATGGGATGGGAGATGGCTTTTGAGCTGTTCTCTCCGTAGTTTTTTTCCCAGCACTGTTAGTGGGAACACAGAGCTCCAGCCCCAGTGCAGAGCAGGACAATCCCTTCCCTCAGCCAAGCTCCACCCCAGGACACAGCTGGCTCTTCTGGCTGCCACTGATGGCTCGTGTTGAAGTTACCATCAACCCCCAGGTCTGTTTGCTGGGCTGCTCTGCAGCCTCTCACCCCCCAGTCTGTGTGTTCAGCCCTGTCCCAGGTGCAGAGTCCAGCATTTCACACAGCTTGTGACTGCCCAGCTCCCTGTGAGGGCCCCTGCCAGTTCACTGCTGTTGGCAAACCTACGTAATGTACATTAAATTCCTGAATCTGGATCATTCATAAAAATATTCACCAGCCCTCGAACAGAGCCCTGCCTAACCCCACTGGTGATGTCCTGCTGTGATCCCATTTACTGTCACCCTCTGAGCCTGCCCTGGCACTGGCTGCTCACCACGGAAAGGGGAACTTGTGGGGCTGTGTGAGGGACAGTTTATCCAAGAGAGCCTCAGAGATGGGATCAAAGGCTTTGCTAAAACCCCAAACCACCACATCTACTGCCTTAGTCAACACAGAGCTGGGAGGAGTGGCTGATACCTCAGAGGGTTGTGTGGCCCTTCAGAGGGACCTCGACAATCGGAGAGGGGCAGAGAGGAACCTTCTGGAATCCAGCACAGGCCAGAGCAGGGTCCTGCATCTGGGGAAGAACAACCCCAGGCATCAGCCTGGGCTGGGGCTGCAGCTCTGTGGAGAACAGGGTGACACCGACTGTACCTGACCAGCCTTGGGGCCAAGGTGGGGGGTCTGGGGGTGTGAGGGAGGGGATCCTGCCCCTCTGCTCAGCCTGGGAGGCACATCTGGAATGCTGTGTCAGGACAGGAGGGCCATGGAGCTCCTGGAGCAGGTCTGGTGGAAGCTGTGAGGTTGCTGAAGGGCCTGGAGCACCTCCTTGTGAGGAAAGGCTGAGGGAGCTGGGGCTGTTCAGCCTGGAGAGGAGCCCCAGCTGAGAGGGGCCCTCAGCCCTGGGTGTCCCTGTGTGCAGGGAGGGGCAGAGCAGGGCCCAGGCTCTGCTCTGGGGGCTCAGCAATGACACCTGAGGAACAGGCAGGGACTGAGCCCAGGAAGCTCCAAATGAACACACTGAAAAACTTTCTCACACACTGGAACAGGCTGCCCAGAGAGGGAGTGGAGTGTCTGTTACTGGAGATCTTTCAGAACTGTCTGGACACAGCCCTGTGCCCTGGGCTGACCCTGCCTGGGCAGGCAGGTGGGGCCACATGAGCCCCTGTGGTCCTTTCCAGCCTGAACATTCTGTGACTTGGAGGAATCCGTGCCTGAGCTCCTCACAAATGGGAATGGAGCAGGACCTTGCCCCTGTGAACCCGCGCTGGCTGTGACTGTTCACTGCGTTGTCTCTCAAGGGGTTTTCAGCCACTCCCTAAATAATCTCCAGGATTTTTGAAGTGGGACTGACAAGCTTGTAGGATGCAAGGTTTTCTTACTTAAGTATGCTTGAGAACTGGGACATTTATCACCTGACACTCAACAGAGACCTGCCCAGACTCCCCAGACTCTGGAAAATAATGGCGAGGTCCCACGATGCCATCAGTCACTTCTGTCTGTACCCTGATGGGTCCCATCGTGTCCCGTCCAGCTGGAGCAGCCGGTCCTGAACAGGTTCAGGTTCAGGGTCTGAGGCGAGTTTGTCATCTCCAGTCAAGATCTTTCAGCACAGGCCTGCAGCCTTATCCACATGAGCCACTGTTGAGATATACTAGATTACTCTGTTGCCCTTTTTCGTTACACACACTCCCTAAGTTGCATTTCATTCTGTAGAAGAAACATGAGTTTGTTTAAGCGACACGAGGAGCAGGACGAACGCAGCTTCCTGGATGCTTCACGCCACTGATTCCTATGAGGCTCCACCATACGCTGTTTGGTGAATGAAGAGGACGCGGGCAGCCTCTCCGAGAAGTCCCCACCGGACCTCCGCCTCTCCCTCAGGGGCCGCCGCCATCTTGCCGCCCCTCCCGCCGTCACGCGCGGGCCGCCGGGACGGGGCGGTGCCGGCGGCGGGGATTGGTCCGCCACGATCACGTGGTGAGGGGCAGCCGTCCGCGAGCTGTTCCCGCGAGGTGTGGCCGCGGCGGCCGCCGCTGATTNCGGTGAGTGAGGACGGGCGGGCCCGGCGGCACCGGCACCTCGGCCTCGGGCCTCCCCTCCGCCCCGCGGGCCGCGCTCCCTCCGACGGCACTGCCACTCCGGGCCCCGCTCAGCCCTGGGCCCCGCTCAGTCCCCGTAGGGTGGCTGTCCCAGGGACAGTGGTGTCCAGGCCTCCGTGCAGCGGGAGATCAGGCAGCCGGAGCGCAGCCCCCGCCCCGGGGTGCAGTCCCGGCCTGGGAGGTGCAGCCTGGCCCGGTGTTCGTGCCCGGGGCTCCTGGGCCGCGTCTAAGTGAGTCTGGCGGGCTCGTTTTGTTTCCCCGGCAGCCGGATTTCCTTCAGCCGTTACTATTGAGCGGTGTGGTGTGAGGAGAGAGACCTGCAATGGACTGGAGGGATAGCGGGGAGCTTTCAGTGTTGGAGGGAAGACTGCTACAAGGATTGACTTCTTTCTTTCTTCTCTCTAATGATTGCAGCAAGCGCTCGCAGCACGGCCCTTTGTCACTTCCCAAGAAAACTCCAAAAGCAAAGCACTTGTTCTACTGCCAGCATCCTCAGTTACCCTTAGTGAAATCCATCAGCGCATCCCAACAGACCTTTCCTAATGCAATGGGAACGATGCCGTGAGGCCTGGTAAGAGTTGGCCATAGCCATGACAGAGCCCCACAGGGTTTCGTTCACCACTCTGCATGGGCCGCTGAGCAGCAGCTTCCTGAAGAGGTCTCGGAAGGAGGATGGGGAGCAGCCCCCGGAGGCGGAGCCGGCGGCCACGGCCGTGCGCATCACTCTGACCCTCTTCGAGCCCGACCACAAACGCTGCCCCGAGTTCTTCTACCCAGATCTGCTCAAGAGCTGCCGAGGGAAAGTAAAAGGGAGTTCTTCAGGTGACAAGGTGAGCGTCCCTGAGGGCCTGTGGGAGCCTGTGCTGTAGCTGAAGGTCTCAAAGGCTGTCTCAGCATCGCTGTTTTGAGAGTTGGGTCTGTGTTTGCTGTGAGGTGCTGCACGGTGGGTGAACGTCCTGCAGGCAGGAGAACTCACCCACAGGCTGGAGTTCTTGTCAGGCCACACTGTGTCACACCTTTGCCCTGGCTGGAATCTGGTGTTGGGAGGATGTTATGCTGGTGGCAGGTGTGGGATGTGAAGCTCATTTAGTTTGGAATGGCTGGATCTAAAGTGAGTTTTGGTACCTGGGCAGCTGGCAGTGATAAGGAGCCGTTTTCCAATGAGCACCAAAGGAGACATGAATGAAAGCTCCTGTAGCATCTAAACTTTGAGTTAGGAATGTTTGTCTATGAAAAGAAATTTACTGGATTCTATTCCTTTCACTGTTTGCCTTCAGGACTGTTAGCAGTCACTTGATGTTTTGTGCCACTTAATTGTTGGAGGGTTTTTTTTGAGGGCTGGAAGAAGCAGAGGCAGGTACAAAAATAACTGGAAAAGCACCAAAACCACAGAGACACTCTCAGAATTGCAGCATAGTTTGGCTTGGAAAGGGCCTTAAAGCTCATCCCATTCCACCCCCTGCCATGGACAGGGACACCTTCCACTATCCCAGGCTGCTCCAAGCCCCATCCCAGCCTGGCCTTGGGCACTGCCAGGGATCCAGGGGCAGCCACAGCTTCTCTGGGCACCCTGTGCCAGGGCCTCCCCACCCTCCCAGGGAACAATTCCTGCCCAATATCCCATCTATCCCTGCCCTCGCGCATTCCCTCTTGTTCTGTCCCTCCATCCCTTGTCCCCAGTCCCTCTCCAGCTCTCCTGGAGCCCCTTTAGGCCCTGGCAGGGGCTCTGAGCTCNGGGGGGGTTTCTGGGTGCTCATGGCTGGGCCATGTCGAGCTCTCACCCTCCAATACCCCAAATCCTTCTCCCAGGGCTCCTCTAAATCCCTTCATCTCCCAGCCTGGATTGATCCCATGGGTTCCAGGTACAGCAGCAGCATTTGGCTTTGTTGAACCTCATGAGGTTCCCTTGGTCCCAGCTCTCCAGCCTGTCCATGTCCCTGTGGATGGCCTCGCCATCCCTCAGGTGTATCAGCCACACCACACAGCTGGGTGGCATCTCCAGACATGCTGAGAGTGCCCTGGTCCCACTGTCCATGTCACTGGTGAAGATGTTGATCCACACTGTCCTAAAGGTTGATTTATCTGAGCCTCTGCCCAGCTGCTCCACTCAGGATGAGTTTAATTCATGGGGTTTTGGTGGCAGTGTGACTGGACTGGCTGTCATGGTTTTACCCCTGTTGTTTCTACAGAAGAAAGACCTGGCTGATCCCTTCAATGATGAGGAAAAGGAAAGGCATAAAGTGGAGGCTCTTGCTAGGAAGTTCGAAGAAAAATATGTAAGTGTTCCTTCTTTAAATTGTGTTGTTCTTTAGGCTGGGCAGTGCTGTTCAGCCCTCAGGCAGTGCTTTTAATGCTCACTGGCTCTCCAGTTCCTGTTCTCCTCCAGTCCTTTATCCTGGCTGCCACGTGCTGGTTTTTATATTCTTTTTCTGTCTCAGGGCTGCAAAAATAGTTCAGATTCATTCTTAAATCAGATGAGTCTGATTAAAGGGAATGACATGAACTAAAGTGAGCGGCAAATTACTTACTGTGATTGATAAAACTGAATTTCCTTAAGCAAAAAGTAATTTCTAGGCTTTGTTGCTGTGGCAGGATGGAATGTGGCAAGTCCCTGAGCATGGGGCTGTGATGAGTCCACTGCCCTCAGGACTCTGCTGCATGGATCTGTCTTACCTGTTCCTTTCTGTTCTTCCTTTTGCATTATTTCTGTGGTTGGCAATAAAACCACACTGGTTTTTATACCCTTTGGCACTTTGGGGTAGCAAGTTGTGTGTTGTTTTGTGATACAGATTTGGCCCATGGGTCACCCTGACACACTCTGTGTGTCTTTGTTGTCTGTAGTACTGACTCCATACCCACTGGAGCACTTAGGGAAGAGCAAGCCTTATGGAAGAGATCCCTGGCAGGAATGTAGAAGGGATGCAGACCCAGTTCAGTGTGCAGTCTGGCTGGCAGTTTTTCATTTGGCTGCACTGTTTTGTTTTTGTATGACAAAGCTTAAAACTGGATTTACCACAGCCTGGGAGTGCAGTGTGATGGGAGCCAGCCCTGGTCTGGTTCTGCTGTAGCTTTTCTGTCCTGGAGCCAGTGTTGCTGTTGTGTGCAGAGTATCTCTGAGGTCCTGGGAAAGAAAAGTGATCACAGTGTCCATGTTTCCTTGTTCAGGGTGGCAAGAGGCGCAGGAAGGACCGGATTCAGGATTTGATTGATATGGGGTATGGCTATGATGAGTCCGACTCCTTCATCGACAACTCGGAAGCTGTGAGTGCTGGGGCTGTGAGAGTGGCTAAAGGTGGCTGCCTGGGAGGCTGAACCTGCCCTGGGAGTGAGCCAGGAGGGTGCCAGGGCCAGGGAATGAGAGCTCCTGGGACAGCTGCATGCAGGAGATGCTGGTAGGCATTCCAGTGTGCTCTTGGGGGAGCACGATGTCCTCAGCCTCGTGACGAGGGACAGGACTTGAGGAAATGGCTGGAGCTGAGTCAGGGAACTTTAGCTGGGATATCAGGAAAAGGTTCTTCCCCCAGGGCCTGGTCAGGCACTGGAACAGCTTTCTCAGGGAAGCAGCCACAACACCAAGGCTGTGTGAGCTCAAGAAGCATTTGGACAACGCTCTCAGGCACAGGTTGGGATTATTGGGGTATCTGTGCAGGGCCAGGGGCTGGACTCAGTTGTGATGGGTTCCTTCCAACCCAGCATGTTCTGTGATTCCATGAATCCCACTGCATCTTCCAAGCAGCTGAGCTATGGAATGAAGTAACCAAGCTCGCAGTGCCAATAAACTGTTCTCTGTTATTTCCAGTATGATGAGCTGGTTCCTGCCTCGCTCACTACAAAGTATGGAGGGTTTTACATCAACTCAGGAACGCTGCAGTTCCGGCAGGCCTCTGAGTCTGAGGATGACTATGTCAAAGAGAAGAAGAAGAAGTGTCCCAAGGTCAGCAAGGCAGCTTCCTCAATTATTCCCTCTGTTACAGCTCAGAGTTTGCTGCATGGAAGTGTGTTAACATCCAGGGTGGGAGAGATTCGTGACTTGGTGTGGATGGAATAGGGATAAACACTTGAAATCCCATTGTATCCTAAAATTTCTTAGTAAAATGGAGCATGTCTGGCATGGATAAGACTCTGGTGGGGTTACCTGGTTTCCAGAGCAGAGGTGACAGCAGCTTCTGTCACCCTGGAAGTCACAGCATTATGGGGATGCTGTCAAATGCTGATGGCAACGTGTGCCAGAACC
The DNA here is from genome assembly GCA_013400435.1 of Pycnonotus jocosus. Classification (NCBI taxonomy): domain Eukaryota; kingdom Metazoa; phylum Chordata; class Aves; order Passeriformes; family Pycnonotidae; genus Pycnonotus; species Pycnonotus jocosus. Next base: position 177,826 of record VWYP01010954.1, on the reverse strand, counting down.
ATGGTGAAGGATGTAGGAGGGTTGGGTTAATGAGTCCTGTGTTTTCACATTCCTGGGAGAGGTCCCAAAATGGCTCTGGGAGCGCTGATAATGTGGTGGGAAACTGATTGTGACTCGTTTTTAACCCTCTGCAGAAGCGGAAGTTGAAAGATGGGGGTGAAAAAATAAAGAAGAAGAAGAAGGATGATTCTTATGACAAGGAAAAGAAATCCAAGAAGTCCAAGTTTCCAAAAGCTGGGTAAGGAGGGGAGGAGGGAATTCTTGCTGCTCAGCACCTTGTTTCAGGGTCCCAGGTGGCTGCAGTGGGAACCTGTTGCAGTGTGGGGTGGCTCAAATGCACCTTGCAAACACCAGCAGGAAAACTCCCGTTGCTTCCAAAGTGGGAAAGAAAGGCAGGGGATGATCAGGGAAGGAGCACAGCTCCACAGCAGCAGTGTGTGAGCAGAGAGGGGCACAGCTGGCTGCAGGAGTGGTGTTTTTGGAGCTCTGTTTAGGCACAGACTGTGGGAAGAGATGTGGAGAGCAGAGAGAAAGATAACAACTGTTGGGATGAAGCTGTGGGAGCAAAGGCAGGTGGGAAGGGCTCGCGGCTGTAGCAGGGTCGGGCTGGCAGGGAGGGAGAGGTTACAAGGCAGGCTGTGTTACTGCTCTTTCTGGGCAGTCCTTTGTACTCCTGCCCAAAGTATTTCTTGGATGAGTGCTCAGCTCTTTTATAGCTTTTGGGCTGTAAAATGGAGTGGTTTTTCTTTTTGTTCTGAGTCATCTTGTAGCTCTGTCCTTGCTTTGGTCTGCCTGGCCTGTCTCTTTCAGTATCTATATTTGTTGCTTTTCATTCATTTCCTATATTTTCCTCCTAAGTATTTTCCTTCTTCCTTTAACTGTTCTTTGTAATTTATTTTCTCCTGCATGGATCTGCTTTTGGGCAACAGCAACCCATGTGTCTGATGTGGTATCATCAGTGTGTGATTCCTTCAAAGTCAGCAAGGAAAGGAATTTACTCTCCTGGTTTTAACACAGCAGAAAGCTTCACACTAACTCTGTCCTGCCTCAGTTCCTCTGTACTAATTGTGCATTTCCCAGCCTTCCTTGCTGGAATAACAGTAATATCATGTAGCTAAATGAAAGCAGAGCTCTGTGGAGGTGGTTTAAGCCCAGCACCTCTCTTCAGTGAGCCAGGAGAGTCTTCTCTATGCTGAGATGAGCAGCCAGAACCTTAAGACTTTTAGAATCTGTAAAATACTTTTTGTGGTGTAATTGGTTAAGGGGCTAAGACTTTCCAGTTGTGCCTGAAGTGAACTGGGGGGAAGGGACCTCTCTGCTCCTTGATCTTGTATTCAGTTCTCTTTCCCCCTCTACACTTTGTTTGCAGCTTCACAGCATTAAATGCAAGTAAGGAGAAGAAGAAGAAGAAATACTCCGGAGCTCTCAGTGTCAAGGAGATGCTGAAGAAGTTTCAGAAGGAGAAAGATGCTCAGAAGAAAAAAGATGAAGAGCAGAAAGCGGTGACTCCTTCCCCAGCAGATCCTGCAGCCCCGAGGGAGGCAGAGGCCATGGCAGACCCTCTGCTCTCCCTCTTTGGGCACGCCAGTGACAGTGACCTGCTGCAGGCAGCCACAGCCATGGACTCCCTCAGTGACCTGGACCTGGAGCGGCTCCTCAGCGAGTCCCCCGAGGGCAGCCCCTTCCCCGAGGTGGAGGATGGCAGCAACCCCGGTGCCACGGGCCTGGAGCAGGAGTTCAAGCAGCCTCCATCCCTCCCCGAAGGGCTGCCAGCCCCCCTGGAGAAACGCATCAAGGAACTGGCTCAGGTACAGCAGCTCCTGGGGGCTGGGGGGCTGGGGGTGCTGGAGGGGTACAGCTCTGCTGGGGGTGTGTGGCAGCACCCAGGGACAGAGCACATTCCAGAGGGAGTGTCCCAGATGCACTGGGATCACACCTTTGTGTCATCTGGTTCCTCTAAGCCATTTTCTTGAAGGCCCAGATGTCAAGTGATGTCCAGGTGCTGGACCTTGTTAGGTCCTGAGTGTGACACTGAGATCACACCTGGTCAGGATTCCTTCTTTACTCCTCTTGGAAAAGGATGGACCTGATGCAAGAAGTAATTCCCAAAGTCAGTTTGACATGAAGGAACTGCAACATGAATTACTGAGGCTGGAGGGCTGGTTTGGGTTGGCATAGAGGTAGTTTTCCCCACAGGGGCTGTTTTGGATTGTGCTGTGAAGAGAGCTGATAACCCAGGGATGTTTCTATTCCTGCTGAGCAGGGAGTGCTCACCCAGTGCCAAGGCCTTTGCTGCTCCTCACCCCACACTGCCAGCACAGGGCCTGGGGGACACGAGGAGCTGGGAGGGGACACAGGCAGGACAGCTGATCCCAGCAGGGATATCCCAGGCCATTGGGGTCATGCTCAGCATATAAAGCTGGGGGAAGAAGGAAGAGGGGGATGTTTGGAGTGATGGCATTTGTTTTCCCAAGGAACATGTTACATGTGATGGAGCCCTGCTGTCCTGGGGATGGCTGAACACCTGCCTGTCCATGGGAAGTGGGGGATGAATTCCCTGTTTTGCTTTGCTTCTGTGGCTTTTGCTTTCCCTGTTACACTGCCTTATCTCAGCCCATGAGCTTTCTCACTTTTACTGTTGTGTATTCCTGCCTCATCCCACCTGGATGAGGGAGAAAGCAGCTGTGTGGGGCTGAGTTGCAGGCTGGGGTTAAACCATGACAAGGACAATTCCAGCAGAATATTTTTAATGTGCTGTGCTGGTCAGGACAGTGAAGGGGTGCACAGTGTTCTGTGTGTAAAATAAGAGGGTGCAGCTGGAAAGCATTGCCACAAGTTCTACACTGGGAAAAGCCTGGAAAGCCCTGTAGATGGAGCTTGAGGATTTGCTAGAACCGTTTCTATGTCACAGGCAGATCCTTGGCTGAAGCTTGGGTACCACTCGAGCTGCACCAATTTGGCAATTTGAGTCCTTTAGCCTTTTTTAACATCTTGTTGTTGGGGTACCATTTAGGGAGTGGAATTATATTAATGTCCAGAAGGATAATCCTGTGTGTTTTCACCAGTAGCTCCTCCTGCAGCTGACTCCTGGGGGACTCACCCATCTTCTTCAAAATTTGGTCTGCTTTGGGAAGCTCCAGTCTTCTTTGGAGAAGGAAAACATTGGGTGCTGCTCAGGGACCCCCTCCTGGCATGTCAAAGTGTGCTTTCAGCCTTGTGGTGTGAGGGCTGTCACCGTCAGCCTGTCACCAGGTGCTGGGAGGTTTTATTCCTGCTGCTGGTATGGCTTTAAACATTGATTTTAAGTCATAGACGTGCACTTGGAGCTCTGTGGTGGTTCTGCCTCCACAGGGAGGGACACTTCAGTTTAGAGCACCTCTTACTTAAGAGATGCTGAGTAACTCCTGTTATTAAAGATAAGCTGCTCTTCGAGAACTGTTCTGCTGAGTTGTGCAGTGGGGCTGAGCAGATGGGAGGGGAGGAGGAACTGAAGCAAGTGTTGCCACAGCTGATAAAAATAATGGGCTCCTGGTGGATGTTTCTGTTTCAGAAAACACCAAAATAGCTGTTTCTGACTCTTATCTGAGTTAAAGGAGATTATTTTGGAAGTTCCATGATACCAGGTTAATTGTTACGGTGTTTGAAACAGTTGAATAGCAAAGTCCCCCCTGATTTTCCTGCTTAGGTTTTCCTGCTGCTGTGTCTCTTGTTGCTGGATTGTGAATGTTAAGAAAACAAACAAAGTGAAACCTCTGGGTCAGTTAGGACTTTGGGACATGAACTCAGGTGGGAATGAAGAGGTGCTGTACCTCTGCCTGAGAGCCAAATCTCTTCATCCCAGAGGTGGGAGCATCTCCTGAGTTAAATGGAGCCTCCAGGCATTTCCTCTTCTACTTGAACTGCTTTGACTTTAACCCTCTCCTTCCTAAGTAATTTTCCTGTTGAGGATTCTCCTTAGCACTGAGCCTTCTCCTTTGATATCACCTGCTGCTGGCAGGGAGGAATGTTCACCCTCTGGGCACAAATTAATTGCTTGCCTGCCTCCACTTTGGAGTGGTAAATCATGGGATTTCAAAATCCTCTCCTGGTCTCCTTTCCCGTGCAAGGAATCACTAACTCATTGTGATGCCTTGTGCCAAATCCCAGCTTTGTTTATATCCCCACTCAGGAAAAACTGAAAGCTCTTGGCAATTTGCTACTATCTCATTCATCTCTTGGAATTATTTTCCTGCTGGACATATTTTTCATGGGTGTGATGTTTTTGGGCAGCACTTTGTGAGCTGCAGTCATAGCTCAGGAAGCTTCCTGAACAGGACTTTTTTTTTGTTTCCATGGTGTTGACTGGGAATAGCACATCCCCTGTGGCTGTGACTCTTCTCTGTTGGAGCCTTGGCTTAGTTTCCAGATTGATCTAGAAAACCTGGTGATGAATCTCCTCAACCTTCCTAGGATGTGATTAGGATGAGCTTTCCTGCTCCAGGGACAAGCTCTGTGCTCATATTCCTCAATCTACTGAGAAGTTAAAACCATGCTCTGAAGCTGTTGTTGTCCCCCATGGCACGTTTGCCAAAGAAGCCACCAAGCCACCTCCTTTGTCCCACGAAACAGAGGAATCTTCACTCCAGAATGGTAACTCCAGTGCCTCTGGAGAGGAGAATCCAGACTGGGAAGGTCACCAGGTGTGCAGGACATGGTGTTACCACGTCAGGCAGGGTTGGACTTGAACACTTCCCTTGAACAGGGCACCACCTCACTGCTGCTGTGACAGAGTTTCTGTAATAAAACTGTGCCTTGTTTTGAGGTAGTTCTGTGGTGGTTTTGAAGACACCTGGCTGCTTGTGCCAGCTGTGAACTGCTGATGATTTGTGTCATTTCCTGACTTCCAGGCTGCCAGAGCTGCCGAGGGAGAAGGCAAGCAGAGATTCTTCACTCAGGACATCAACAACATCATACTGGAGTAAGTGCTGCCAGCAGAGAGGTGTGGGAAAGGAGAGCATTAGGCAGAGCATTTTTGGTAAATTCACGAGCAGGTTCAGCAGGAGTTGTGGGGTTGTCCTTGTACAGGACTTCCAGGCAGAACATGCCCACAATAACATCAAAGTCTTCTAGAAATGGCTTTCAGCTGAAATCTGATGAGGCAGGAGAATGTTGGAGGGGATGCATCCAGGCCTCCTGTTCTCAAGATGCTGCCTGATATTTATGTGCCTAAATTTGGTCACTTGACCTGTGAGTTTAGCTTGATGCAAGACCAGGAAATCCCTCCCTGTGAGAGATGTCAGGTATGTTTTTGCTAATTAACTTACATGCTAGCTAGAATTGTTTATGGCTGCTGTGTTCAAGTGGTTCTCTGGGAAAACTGGAGGAATTCCATTCCTGCTCTGTGTTTTGAGGCCCCAAATTACAGAGTGCCAGTGTTGCTCAGGCAGCTGCAGATAATGGCTTCATTCTTCTGCCAGAGCCTGGAGAGGGCTGATGAATGCACAGGGCTTTGTGATCAGTGCAATAATACTGACACCCAGGCTTTAATTTCATTAAGGTTTATCTAGGCACTTACAGGGAACTGCCAAGGGAGGTTTGGGACTCTGTTTCCCTCTCATTTCCAGGGCCGATTCCCACCTTCCAGCATTCCAGTGCTGGCTGCACAAACAGTCCTTGGCTGGTGTCAAACCGATCACTTCAGCCACATTCAGAGCAGATTCAGACAGATTTGTACAATTTGGATCAGGGCAACCCCGGGCATGAATACAGACTGGGAGAAGAACTCACTGTGAGCAGCCCTGGGAGAAGGATTTGGGGTGTTGGAGGATGAGAGCTGGACATGCTCCCACCTGTGAGCACCAAGAAACCCTCCATGCCCTGGGCTGAGCCCCAGTGTGGGCAGCAGGAGGGGGGGATTCTGNGAAGGCTCCAAGGAGACTTCAGAGCTCCTTCCAGGGCCTAAGGGGGCTCCAGGAGAGCTGGAGAGGGACTGGGGACAAGGGATGGAGGGACAGGACACAGGGAATGGCTTCCCACTGCCAGAGGGCAGGGCTGGATGGGATATTGGGAAGGAATTGTTCCCTGGGAGGGGGGGCAGGCCCTGGCACACAGAAGCTGTGGCTGCCCCGTGATCCCTGGCAGTGTCCAAGGCCAGGTTGGACAGTGGGGCTTGGAGTGACCTGGGATAGTGGAAGGTGTCCACTAGTGGAAGGGCTGGAATGGGATGAGCTTTAATGTCCCTTCCATTTCAGAGCATTCTGTAACTTTAATGATGGTGATGATGAATCACTTGGCATTTTTTTTACACTTTCTGACACCAAGAGGTGGCCTAAAAAGCCAGGCTCCTAATTTCTATTTAAGTGTGTAGATGGGTTTGGCATATACTGATCTCTCTCATCTACTCACTTGGAAGTTGAAACCCAAGGGATAAAGTTTGATTTTGTATTGTCCTGAATTCCACTGCCACAGCATCTGACATAAGCAGTGTGCACTCCTCATCTCACTGCCTGACCCTCCTGCACGCAGCTCCCAAGGAGAGCTGCAGAACAGACGAGACTGCTGACTTCCATTTGCTCCTTCTCCAGCTACTCCCAGACCAGATTCAAAGCACAGCTTGGGCTAAAATCTGTTGATTCTAGAATCCAAAGAACCTTCACGCAGTTTGCCTTGTCCCTTGTCCCTCTGCCCCTGCCCCCAGCTCCCCTGAGGTTGCCCAGGGCTCCGTGGCAGGGCTGGCTAACGCTGTGTTTGTCCCGCAGCATCGAGCTGCAGACGCGGGAGCTGAGCAGCCAGGTACGCTCGGGGGTCTACGCTCACCTGGCTGCCTTCTTCCCCTGCAGCAAGGACACGCTGCTGAAGAGAGCCCGCAGGCTCTACCTCTACGAGCAGGTGAGGCCAGCGGGCAGCACAGGCCTGGGTGTGTGCTGGCACAGCATGGCTGTTGGCCCCACACAGGCTGTGCCCTCCGTGGGGCACGGGGGCTGGGGGCTGGAGCTGGCTGGGTTTTGGTGTCCCAGCCATGTGGAGCTGCAGGGTGTTCTGTGCTCGCTGCAGGGAGGCCGACTGAAGGAGCCTCTGCAGAAGCTGAAGGAAGCCATTGGAAGGGCCATGCCAGAGCAGGTGGCCAAGTACCAGGAGGAATGCCAAGCCCACACTCAGGCCAAGTTTGCCAAGTAAGCTCCTCCTTTGCTCATTCCCCATCTGTAGCTTTTCCCAGCAGGCCTAGAGGCTGCTCTCCTGAAGTTTGCCACTCTTTTTGTTCCGTAGGCTAAATTTGCTGATGGGCATTGATTGGCCTAATTAAGCTGCGTGTGCTCCTTGTGCTGTCTGTGGGGATGCCAGCTACAGCAGCAGTGATGGGACCAAAGCTTGGCTGAAGGGTTTTGCATGTGCAGGCATGTTCTTAGGAACATGGCAGCCTGGGAACAGCCAGGCTGGATTAGTCCCATCATCTCTCTTACAAAATATTGGGGGATTTCTTAACCTTGAGCCCATAGCTCAGCTTGCACCCTAAGCCAGAGATTGCTGATATTGAGACCTCTGTCCACTGCTGTTCAGATACACTTAACCCTCCCCTTGAACCTGCAGGACAATCACTTCCACATTTTCTATCTCCATTTTAGGATGCTGGAAGAGGAAAAAGACAAAGAGCAGCGAGTTTGTTCTGATGATGATGAGGATGAAGAAAAGGGAGGGAAGCGCGTCACGGGCCCGCGGAAGAAATTCCAGTGGAATGATGAAATCAGGTTTGAATAACTCAGATATTAAGCAAACTCATGACCTGTCTTACTCCTTGCAGTTGGCAGTGAAGCATTTTGGTGTCTGTGTCTTGTTTACAGAGCAGTGCTGCTCACCTGTAGGAGCAGTCAGCTCAGAGGTTCTTGGCACATGGTGCTGTTTATGGAAGCCATTATTGCATTTATTACATCCCACCCTGAAGCTGATCTCAGGCCCAGGCTAACCCTGAGACAAGTGCTGAAAAGCCTCTGTGCAGAGTCCAAAAGAGAGTCAGATTTTTGGGAACAGAAGGGATTCAGCTGAATTGCTGACGTCCTACAGCCCAGACTCTTGACATGCCCGGGTTCTGGTTGTGGAAGCAGTTGAAGCTGTTGGGTTTTGCTGCCCCTGGCACTTGGGAGGCTGGCAGAGAAGGGAGTGCTGAGAACAGGGGAGAGTGACAAAAGGATAGAAGGAAAATCAGTCCTGCTGTCTTCTTCTTACTCTGGAACAAATCAATTTGTGTTGCTGATCCATGTAGGACGTAGCCAGCTTTGCTTCCTGCCTTCTCCTTGCTGAGAGGTTCAGTTCTGTGGTTGTTACTGGTGCCTGTGGCTCTGGCACTGGTTTGCTACCTCAGCTGTTTCAGGAGATCACACTGGGAAGGGGTAACAAGACTTTTCCCCCTGGTGCATCCATCTGTGCGCACACAGAGCAAGGAATGTGCCTTGCCCTTCCCCTTTCCTGAGGAGGCAGTGCAGGGTTGTACTAGCAAGAGCCAGCTGTGTCTCGGTGGATTTATCCAGCCTGGATAAAGAGAATGATCTCCAAGTGGGAAAGGTCAATCTGCATAACTGTGTCTGAAATCTTCCTGTTCCTCAGGGAGCTGCTTTGCCACTTGGTGAAGATTAAGTTGGATGGTTATGACCTTGACAAGAATAAGGCTCAGTCTCTAGAGGATTATGTGAAGACCTTCCTAGAAGGAGAGGTGAAGCCCCTTTGGCCAAAAGGCTGGATGCAGGCCAGGTGAGCAAGAATCAAGGGACTCCTTGTCCCAAGGGACCTGGGAAGGTTGTTAGTCCTGCCCTTGCTCAGGGAATGGCTGGCTTCAGAGTTAGATCAGAGTGCTCAGGGCTTTGGCATGTGGAATCTTGGTAATTCCCAAGGATGGAGATTCCCACAGCATCTCTGGGCTCCTATTCTTGATCACTCTTCATGAAATCTTTTCTCCTTATTTCCAATAAGAATTCCCCTTGCTGCAACTGAACTGAATATTCCCTGCTTTTGTTTTTTACTCTGCACCTTTGAGAAAGGTCTGGCTCCATCTTTTTCCTGTCCTCATCACTCTTTAGGTAGTGGGAAACTGCCATTAGACTCCTCCTGGGGCTTTTCCTTTTCCAGGCTGAGCAAACCCAGTTCCCTCCACCTCTCCTTGGCTGTCATGTGTCCCTCTTCCTCGGGATGTCTCCAGTTTCTTGGCATCTCTCTTGTATTGTGGGGACCCTGAAACTGGATCTGTGTCCAGATGTGTCCTCCCTGGTGCTGAGCAGGGGATGGTTTGCTCTCAGCAGGACACCTTTGCAGCAGTGGCTTCCCTTCAGCTTGGCCCCCCAGGGCCCCAGGTCCTTTCTTGCAGGGCTGCTGCCCAGGGTTGTTCCATCCCAGCTGCAGGACTTGGTGCTGGATTTCATTGAGCTTCACAAGGTTTGGGTTGGTCCCTTTCTCCAGCCTGGGAAGGTCCCTGTGAATGGCAGCCCTGCCCTCCAGCATCTTCTCCCCCCTCCCTGTGTCCCTTTCCACCTCACAAATTCCCGAGTGCAGCCAGGGCTGTAAGTGGCAGTGCTGAGTGACCTTGGTGCCCTGTGGATGTCAGACAGGTGCCACTGGCAGGTAGAACTGGCACTGAGGTCAGGCCCACGGGCCAGTCTGTGCTTTCTTGGCTCTGTGTTGCAGGAGATCACTTTATAATCACAAAGGATACTTTCTTCTGACACTGCAGGAAGTCTTCTCTGCAGTATTCCCAAAAGAAGGCAAAGTAGAAAAGTTATAGGGGCTTATTAGAGTCAGTAGAATTTGGTGTGGTTTCTGTACCCTCACTGCTGTTTCCTGCTCTTTTCCACTCTCCATCATCCCTGCCCTCGAGCTGGAGTGGCAGAGAGCCACACAAATGGCAGAGAGCCACACAAATGGCAGAGCTCCTCTGCTGGGACTGTCATCACCTTCTGGCCTGCTTTGTTTTGCTCAATACTTTTAAAAGAAAGGACAACTCTGCAGTCTTACTTCTGGAATCTTTAAGGTTCTTTCCAACCCAAACTGTTCCATGATCTGTCTCTTTACATTTCACCAGCTGGGCAGTGCTGTCCTCTCTGCTGAATTTGCTTTCTGGGTGTTGGGGGATGAAGGAGAGGTAGGGAGCAGTTCCTGAGAGCAGTAAATATGAGTGGCACATCACAGGTGCACTTGGAAAAACCCATGGCTGTTTGTTGCAGCTGCATGTCCACAGGAAGCTCAGTGCTGAGCATGGTTGTAGTGTGGTGGTGCAGGAGCTGGAAGGTGGCATTAGGAGGTGGGGGAAGATTCCTGCTTAGTTGATGAAGATACACCCACCCTGAGGGTCTCAGCTTGCCAAGTTTTAAAACCTTTTCTTTGAATAAAAGGAAATTAAAATCATCAAATTTGATGGTGAAACTGTTGTTGGGCATTCAGGTGTTCACCCAAGACTCAGTGTTAGGAGGCACTTCCAGTGGAATTAGGCACAGTAAGTAATGCCTCAATAAAAGTGGATTTCCTGGTTGCTTTCCAGTGGCTCAAGGACAATGGTTTCTCCTGCTGGGACTTGGAGTTGGACTTGATCTTTCTGGGTCCCATCCAACTCGAGAGATTCTTTGACTTGGTGATTTAAAGACAGAGGGTAGAGTGATAGACACAGGGAGGGATTGGTGGCTCGAGGAGAAGTGAAACAATGTTATGGCTAAGTCAGCTTGATTCACTGTCATCATGATCCCAGGAGTTCGTCTGTAAGAGGAACTTGAAGGTGGACAGAGCAGCAATTTCATGGATGAGTTAGAGAGTCTGTTTCCCCCATTAACACTAAGAGATGATTAACAGAACATTAGGTTAACATAAACTTGTTTTTTAAGAGAAAAATGATGAGAAAAGTCTGTTAATAGCAGCCAGGAATCACATTCCATATGCCAGTACTGAAGGAATGTTTATAACTCCTCCCTGACAGTAAGAGGGCAGCTGAGTGGCAGCTGGTTTGGGTCAGAGGGTGTTTGTGGGAGGCTCTGGTTTACCCTCAGTAGAGCAGGGCTTTGGATGCAGCTCAGTCAGTCCTTCAGAAAGGGTTGTGATGTACAGAGTCACCTCAGCTCGTGGCTGGGGACACAGAGGCAGCACAGACCCTTCTCTCCTTCATTGCTGTGTGAGAGGCATGGGAAGGGAACTTTCTCCCTGGAAGCTGAAGAGCTCTTGGATGATCAGGGCAGGAAGGCCCTGAATGATGATCCTGCCTCTCCAGATGGCTTTTTAAGCTGGCAGAGCTTTTTCCTTAGGCATTGTCCAAGCACTGCCTTAATGGCCTTTCCAGTGCCTACAAGCATTGCTCCCCCGAGAGAGAATTGTGTGGGGCAGCTCAGGACGATCTTCCTGGAAAAGGGCTGAATATTTGTTTGCTCTCTGTGGTTTCAGTTTCACTCAGTCCCCTGCTGTACTGTGCAGCTCTGTCTCCAGTGATCCCAGCTGCTCTACTGGGTCTTGCTGGATATCACTTCTCATTGCTCTCTTCCCTTCTTAGGACACTGTTTAAGGAGAGCAGGCGTGTACATGGACACCTCACATCAGTCCTGTGAGTATCACAGCATTCCTTTGGAGTGAAAACTGGTGCTCTCCATTCCCTGGGGCCTGGGGGGATCCTGCAGGAGCACCTGAGCTTGCTTGGCTCCCCCCACACACATCAGTGCTGCTTCCTTTGGGGAGGTCCAGGGAGAGCAGCTGTTTGTGTGTGACATCTCCCAACACTTTCCTGAGGTGCTTTAGCCTTCAGTAAGCTCAAAACCAAGAACATTAAAGCCAGGTTGCCCCCAGTTCAACAGCCTGGAGTCAGGCCTCTGTGCTGGGCCTGGGAGGCTCAGGGAGGTAAAGTGGAGTGTGACTACTGCAGCCTGTTCAGTTGGTCCTTACTGGATTCTGGATTCCCTCTTTCTTGTTGCCTGGTTCCAGGAGGGTCACAGTGAGCTCAGACTGGTGAAGGTGGGTGCAACAGGCTGGTGGGTGGCAAACCAAGAGCCATCAGAACCCAGCTGGGCAGGGGCTGTAATCCAAAGGGTCTCATGGATCTTGCCTGGTGGATGATAGTAGATGAGGACAAGGATTTAGGCTGGTGTCAGTTTGGCAGACCTGTTCTTGGCACTGGATGAGTGAGGGGAACTGGAATAGGGTGTAGAGTCATCCTTCCCTCAGCCACATCACCCAGCAGCTCAGCGATGTCTTGTACCAGAGATTGCATCTGACCAGATGTATTCTCTGGGAGTTTGGCAGATGCTTTTGCATCCTTGGCTTCTTCTGGGAACCCAACAGAAAGGTGTAACTTCAGCAGAACAGTCTCTGTGCCAGTGTCTCTCTGGGCGTTGCTGTAGGAGGGCAGCAGTGGGGTCCTGCAGCTGATACAGGGTGTGTGTGTGGGTGTTGCACTGCTCTGCTGCCATTCCAGGACTCTGCTCGACTCCCTGATCCACTCCCTGTGTGGAGCTGGGGCTTCCAAGAGCAGCAACCAAATGTCATGTGTGTTTGAATCCTAGCAACCTGAGATGCTGCCTTTATTCCCTGCAAAGCCTCAGTGGATCATCACTAACAGGGCCCAGGTGTGCTCCCTAGCTGGCTCCTTCCCTGGGGGCAGTCACTGAGCCATGTTTCTCTTGTCTTCCTCCAAACAGGGTGAAGAAGAAAGTTATACCTCCTACAAAGGTGAAAGTGAAGGTGAGTTCTGTTTTCTGGTTCTCATGGTTGGTATGTGCCAAAAGTCAAGTGACTGCCATCCTGAGCCCTGTGTTTGAGCTTTGTATCTGTACATCAGCTACTGTGAAATGGTTCTGCTCAGTATTTGGCTTGGAAAAAACAACTGGAACAGCAGCTAAAAGTGATGGCAGTGGCATCCCATCCAGATGGGAAGGAAGTGGGTGCTCATGGGCACAGAATATGTGTATCCTGCCTTTTATGCCCAGATTGTGAACCTTCCCTCTCCTTTCCAGCAGTAAACTCTGTCTCTCTTCTGACTGTGCCTTCTCCTGTGATGTTGTTCCAGGACTCCTCCTGCAAGCCAGACAAGAAGCTGTCGGTGTCTGTCTCTTCCCTGCACTCGAGCAGCACCTTGGCCATGTCCTCAGAGCCCCAGGGCATCAGTGCCCAAACCAGGGAACTCTTGTCCCTTGGGACAGCCCAAGCTGCCAGCAGCACTGCCACTCCTGCCACCTTCAAGGATGACTCTTTGGATGAGGACTTGATTCACAACCCCACGTCCTCCCTGGAAGCAGTGTCCAAGGAACTGGCTGTGCTGAACAGCAGGGCAGCAGGGAGCCCTGACTTCACTCTTCCTGCAACTCCAAAAGCTCCACCAGAGAAGATCCCAACTCTTGCATCCTCAGAGGAGAAGAGGACATTTCCAAAGCCCAACCCTTCCCCTACATCATCCTCTGGTAGCCTCCAGTCTCCTCTAAACTTCCTAGCTGAGCAGGCCCTGGCATTGGGCCAGTCTTCTCAAGACAAGAAGACAGAGAACTCTAATTACAAAGAGCATTCCTGCCAAGCCTCCCCCAGCAAAATCCTTCCTGATGCCCACCAGGCTAAACAGAAGCACCACAGCCTGGTCAGGCCAGGCCATGGGCCACCGGCCTCGGCGCCGGTGCCGGGCTCTCAGGTGAAGGTGTTCCACCCTGGTGCTCAGCTCCAGAAAACCTTCACCTCCCCAGCTCCCTTTGTCAAACTGCAGAATCCCAAGTCCTCCACCCCTCTGCCCCAGCGCTCCCTCCTCCAGCAAGTCAAATCATCAACCAAAGCTCAGAGCTTCCATTCCTCCACAACCCCAGGCAGCACCCAAAACTCCAGCAGCTCCCACAAGAGCCAAGGCTTGTCCTCCTCATCTCTCAGCTATGCCGGGAAGCACTCGAGTGGCTCCGGCTCTTCAGGACAATCTTACAAATCGCCTTTCGTCGCTGGGTCCCTCTCCAAGCACGGGGCTTCTTCCAGCAGCTCCTCCTCTGGAGCTCCTGCCAACCAGGGCAGCTCCTCTGGGACTTTGCTCCCCAGCGTTCCAGCCCCTTCCCCGGGCTCGGCCTCCAGCCGCCCGGCCTCCAGCGCCTCGGTGAAGAAACCTCCCGTTTCCCAGAAGCTGACCCTGGTGGCACCTCCTGGAGGCTCCAACGGAGATTCCAGCGGGGGCACCCAGGGCGTGGCCAAGTTGCTGACCTCGTCCCTAAAGCCAGCTGTGGTCAGCAGCACCGCAGCCTCTACCTCTGTGCCGGTAAGGGGGCTGTGTGGGAGCTCCTGCCTTGTTCACAGCTGCCCTAAAGGGGGCACTTCTAAAGCAGTGAGTTGCTAAAGTTGTTGAATGACTGTCTGGATTTTAGCTGCTTTAGACTAGAAAGTTGTGGCCTTTGCCCTGGGCTTGCCCTCCAGAATTCCAGCTTTCATTTTCAGCTTAAATAACCACTAAGCTGAATACTGTCCCGCTTTCCAAAGGGCAATTTTTGCCCAGGCTATGTCATGGTCCTGCCCTGGCTCTGCAAGTTGTGGGGACAGTAGTGCTCTCATTTGGCTTAAGAGAAAGTGCAGTAATTTATCACAAGAGATAAAATTCATTGCATGCTAACAGTATAATGATGAATTTGTTATTAATTAGATCTACAAACCTATCCTCCTTTAAATTATTCCAAGTCAGTTTAGTAGTATTGCCACTTTTGTCATGACTGGCCCATAGAATAAATAACCTGTGGTTGTAGAACCATGGAATCATTCAGGTTGCAAAAGTCCTCTAAGATCATCAAGTCCAACTGTTCTCCGAGCACTGCCAAGGCCACCTCTAACTCGTGTCCCTGAATGCCACATCCACACAGCTTTTAAATCCCTCCAGAGATGGTGAATCCACCACTGCTCTGGGCAGCTGTGTCAGTGCCTGACCACCCTTTCCATGAAGAAATTTTCCCAATATTTGTTGGGATAGAACATTACAGGAAGAACTTCGGGTTGTCAGTACAGACTTACGTTATTACAATATTGTATTACGTAATGGTGTAAGGGGCTTAATTTTTATCTATAGCAAAAAAGTAATAGTCCCTAATGTTGTATTCATTTGTTGTTGGCTGCTCATCCCTGCCTTCCTCTGTGCCCCATGGAAAGAGCTGGGAAATATAAGGAGTGTATTTAAATGGAAAGCCTATGTAGCTTGTCTGTTCCTGAGATAGAGAGCTGGGAAGCATTCCTGGTGTCTGTCTCCATGAGAGAGATCCTAAATAACATCTTGGGGTGCCTTGGGTGTCAGAGCTCGGTGCCTGGAGTTGTCAGCAGTGTGTGCTGCCATAATTGAGTAGGAAGCATACCCCTGGAACTATCAGGCAGTGTGGAAACTTTTCCTCTGCCTAATGGAGGCACAATTCCAGAGCAAGGGAGTCATGGAGACTGTGTGGCCAGTTCAGTCTCGCTGGCTTGCCAATGTCCATCTGCAGATGGCCTCAAGTGTTGGCATCCCTTGGGGCCTGGCTGGGAGGGTGCTTTTTCCAGGGGGGAATTCTGAAGCATTCCATGTTTTGCAGAGCTGTAAGCAGGAATGCTGCTGTGCCTTGGTTCTCTCTCTCCTGACTGACCTTTTCCATTGCTTTGCAGAAAGGAACTAGTGGAGCTGTGCTGCTAACGAGTTCTCCCTCCTTAAGTGTACTGGCTCCATCCTACAAGTCCAACAACCCAAAGCTGCCAGCTGCCCTGAGCTCCACCCCATTAGGTATTATCTCTCCTATTCATTCTTTCCCTCTCCATGTCATCTCCTTCAGTTCCGACTCCTCCCCAAAAGCAGGAGTTTCCAAGGATGCAATAGTTACGGGACCTGCTCCGGGAACTTTCCACCATGGCCTCGGGCACAGTGAGTATCCTGCTGCTCACCTGTGTGTCACTTGTGCCTGTCTGTCACACAGAACATCACTGCTCTGCTGGGCTGGCCCACTGCACACCAGCCCATCTCTCTGGCTGTTGCTTCATGCTGTGGTCCCTGCTTTTGTATCTCCAGCAGTTGCATTTGGAGAACCTTGGGCACATCCCTAGAGCTCACCCAGAAGGGCCAATAACTGGAACCTGACATCTGCTAATTGCTGCAGCTCCTCTGCTCATTTCTGTCTTGGATGTGTATTTGTTCCTTTTTTCCCTCTCCTCTCTTTGTTTTTCTCTCTAGGTCTTCTGGCTGGTTTGCACTCCAGCCCCCACCATGCAGCGCCACTCCCACACTCTGCCCTGTCCACTCATTTACCACAGAGTTTGCCAGGTAACTTGTCAGATGCTCGTGTTTGTCTTCTACCTCGTGAGTCTCCCTCTATCTCAGCAGATCCTTCCTCCAGGGCTGGAGCAAAGGGGTTGTCCATGTTTTCCAGCTGTGTGGTTGTCACTAAAGCCTATCCGAGGTACAGAGTGAGGGACTGGGAGCAACCTGGTCTGGTGGAAGCTGTCCCTGCCCGTGGCAGGGGTGGAACAAGATGAGCTTAAAGGTCCCTTTCAACCCAAATCATTCCGTGATTAGGAAGAAAATCTTGGCTGTGAGGGTGGAGAGGCCCTGGCACAGGGTGCCCAGAGAAGCTGTGGCTGCCCCTGGATCATTGGAAGTGTCCAAGGCCAGGTTGGACAGGGCTTGGAGCAGCCTGGGACGGTGGAAGATGTCCCTGCCCATGGCAAGGGATAGAAGGGGATGGGCTTTAAGGTCCCTTCCAAGCCAAACCATTCTAGGATTCTGTGATTTCTGGAATGATGAGTCCTCAGTGCTTACAGCAAGTGTTGGTTCCTGGAGATACTTGGAATTATCCTGCCAGGATGAAAGCTGTGCCTGTTTGTGCACAGCCTGCCAGGATTGCCCTGGAATGAATATTCCAGCTCTGTGGAATTTTGTTCCTAGTGACCTACATAAAATGTGTCAGACCAGACTGTCTTGTGTCTGTGCACTGAGTTAATTGCCAGCATCACCTTCACGACAAGTTTGTAGTGTAAATGCAGATTGCTCCACTTGCTGCTCACAACGTGAGGATTTGGCAGTTAAGCCTGTTCCTGCCCCAGTTTGGTGCCTGCAGAAGTGATGCATAAAACAAGAGTTTTCCAAAGAAGGAGAGAAGTAAGGAAAACTGAAATTCAGCACCAGCAGATCGTGCTTACCTGCTTGAGGGAGCTGCCCTGGTAACTCCTCTTTCTGCTTTCTCAGGCCTGTTCTTTAGCACTTGGGTGCAGTTCAGTGCCATTATCTTATTATCTGCTCCTGTTGGGATGGTCTTCCTGGGCTAAATGAGCCTGATTTAGGATTGCTAGCCTGGTCCTGTGGCTGTGTGCATGGATAACCATGGAGCCTCCTGGAGGAGTCATGGAATAAAATGCCCTTGATGGCTGAGCACGATGCTTGTTTGCTGAAGAGAGAAGAGTGTATTGTGCACTTGTGAAAATGCAAAGAATTGGTTGGGTTTGCTTCCTTTGCTGAAGTTTGAGGTGGGTTGTGCTGTGCTGGTGTGGTAGAGCTGAAGAAGGTCCTAGCAGTGATCACTGGTGTGACAGACCCTTCCTTCCTGTTTGTAAATCACAAACAGGGATTTTCCCGGAATGAGATCAGGGATTGCACCTTGAACATGGCTTGTGGAATGTATTCCATGTCACTGAGGAGCAGCTCTTTGTCCCTTTAGTTGAGGGAATTCAGAGTGATCACTTCACTGTTGTTCATAGGGCTTAAAACAGAAGAATTTTTTGATGGAGTCTTCAGCAGGATGTAGGGCCAGAAGACAAAAGACCACTGGGAATAAATGAAGGAAAACTGACCAAGGATCCAGCTTCAGCAAGGACCTGCTTTCTCACCTGGTGTTTTCACTTAAAGATTGGAAATGGAGCCTGGTGCTGCCATCTCCTGGAGCATTCCCAATCCTGGTGTTTTGTAAAGCACAGCAGATATTGAAGTGACCCCCAAAGCCTTAAAATGAGTTCCTGTGCTTTGTGGCACAGGCTGTGTTTGGCTGTGCCAACATCTGCCCACAGCTGCATTGCTGTGTTTGAACACTGTGAGGTGCCTGGGAGGTTGCTGCAAATGCAAAGGAATGTTGGTGCCTTAAATAAAAGTGCTTTTATGTCCATGTTCATTCAAAAGCCTCTGAGCAAAGAGCATCCAGTGCTTGTCTGTGTGTGGTTGGTGCTGCCATTGCTGCTGCCTTGTGCTGGAATGTGGTGCTGGTTCTGTGGAATTGGGTTGTGCTGGGCTGAGCTCTTGCATGCAAGGAGCTGTTCTTGGCCTGGAGGAGAGGCTGCTGCTGCACTGCTGGGTGCTCCTGCTGCTTAGCTGCATGTCTCAGTACTCCCATTTGTTCATCACAGTCTGAATTAGTTTTAATTGCTCCTGGAAAATTTTTGCTTCCTTAAACTTTCTTTTTTTCTCTTCAGTGCATTTTCTCTTTTCCTCCACATCCATTCCTTTCTGTTCCATCAGTGGTGAGATTCCTTGGATCCTGTTGCTATCAGTGGGCACCTAAAACCTTCAGTTAAAAAGCACCTAATTAAATAATTTAAAAAACAATTAATAAAGCACCTGAAAGGAGTTTGTAGGTGAGGGGTTGGCCTCTTCTTCCGCAGAACCAGTGACAGGACAAGAGGAAACAGCCTGAGGCTGTGCCAGGGGAAGTTTAGGTTGAACCAGGAGGAGTTTCTGCATGGAAAGGTTGGTCAGGCATTGGCAGGGGCTGCCCTGGGAGATTTGGAGTCCCCATCCCTGGAGGTGTCCAAGCACTCAGTGCTCTGGGCTGGGGACAAGGTGGGGATGGGTCATAGGTTGGACTCTGTGGTCTTGGAGATCTTTTCCAACCTCAGTGATTCTGTGATTACAGAACAGCAAAAAAGTGCAGCAGGTTACTTCCAACCACCTGCAGGTGCAAGGCAACCACACCACGTATTTTGGGATTCCTGGAGGGGGGAATGTGGCAGGGTGGATTTAGAGAAAGACACAGGCTAAAGAGTTACCTGGCAGCTGGAATTGTGCTGTGAGGCTTCTGCTGGGAGCCCCCAGGGGACCCTCAGTGCTTCCCTTGTCCCTTCCTCAGAGGCAGGGCTGCTCCCAGTGGGGAGATGTCTCCAAGCACATCCCCTTCCTGATTCCTTGGTGCTGGGAAGGAAGAGCAGGTCTTTCCCTCTGTGCAGAGGCCTGGCTGTCCCAGCTGCTCACCCTCCATGGGCTGGTGCTGAACCCCCTTCCCAGCTGGTTTTATTTTCTTTCAGATGCTTCTCAGCTTCATGGCAAAGGGTCCAACGCACAGCAGCGCAAGTTGTGACGCCTGCAAGGAGGGGAGCTCCAGCACCCATAGGATAAAACCCAGAGGAACAGGTCATGGACTTTGGATACCAGCTGTGTCTTTTGATTTTTTTTTTTTTTGTCCTATTTCTTTTTTTTACAACAACTGGAGAGACTGAACTGCGACGAGGAGCTCATCGGGGCGTCTGCTCAGAGGCTTTCAGAGCTGAGCCCCGCACATGGGGCCACCTTGAGCCATGCCCTGATGGGAGGAGCCTTTTGTAGCACTGTTTTATTGCTGCTGCCCTTCCTGCATTCCCTGGCACTGGCAGGAGCTGGAACTTGCAGGGAGACTCGGGTGGTCCTGCACTGGATTTCCACCCACCTGTGTCTGTAGCTGCCAAGTACCTCCAAGTCCAGTTACCTCCTTGGTCTCCCCGTGGAGGGTGTGAAAGGTGCTTCTTTCTTCTGCTTTGGATTTACTTGGATAATTCTAGCACTGCCAGTGCTTTCTTGAAGACATTTGAGTAACTTTCCAATTGTACTATAAAACTGTGCTACACTTAATTGGAGGATTTGACATTTCCTGTGTGGTGAATCTGAGGAACCATCTGATGTTCCCCTCTGGAGGAGAAGGAAGACTCTTTAGAGACTAAAGACATTTTTAGATGCAGTCATTGACTTTTAGAATGCTACTTCTTTTGAGTTTTTGGAATTTTTTCCCTCCAAAGGGATGCTTTTTTCCTGCTCAGTTTTATTCTCATTGCCATCGAGTGCATTGGATTGAATGGGACATTCTTAGCATGTCACACGGATCGGAAGACATAATTCCAGTGCCTTTTATGGTGGAGCAAGAATGGACTAGTGACACACATTTCAGCCCTATTTTGTGTGCTCCTCAACCCTTTTTTAATCATTCTGTATTTAAAATGTATTCTGGTTTATTTAATAGAGCTTTTTATGGTTGCACATCAGAAAAGAAAAAAAGAAAAAAAAGCTGCACTGTCTGGACTTCAGTGGTGACCTGGTGACTGAGCACAGTCCCAAATCCAGCAGGAGCACCAGTTCTCATCCCAGTACGTGCAGGCGGGTTCCAGGCCCTCCCCTAAAGCCATTCTTTCCTAGGGTTGTGAGTTAGGATCAATTTGGTGAGCAGAGGGAATGAGCAAGATGAACCAAGGTCATGACCTGTCAAATGAATTCCAGAGAAAAACACGGCTCTCCTCAGTGGTACCTGCACCAGAATCATGTGCTCAGCACATCCGCAGGGACAGGGACCATTACAATTGGAGGCTGTCTTTTCTTGTTGATTTTTTTTAACTTTTAGACCTAAATACTCCTCCTGTGCACCCCTGTTCAGGCTAAGGGCAGGCTGAGGCTCCACCTGAGCTTTCTGAGGTTTGGTTTCCTGCTCTGCCCAGTCTGTCTTCTCTCAGGCCCCCACAGCCACATCCCAGGTGTGCAGTGGTAGTGCTGATCCACGTAGAATTTTCTGGTATTCCAAGGGAAAGCTTGTAGTTTCCTCCTTGAGCTTTGGGGAAGGATGCTGACCCCAGGATACCAGCAAATGTCTGCTTTAGTTTCCTCTGGTTTTTGTTAAGATCTGAGAAAGATTGTTTTCAGTTTGAGCTGATACATAACTGCCCAAGATCAGCGAGTCGATTGTACTTCAAATTAGCGGATACAGCTCAGATTTCAGGACTGTTTACAGAAAATACCTAGGTTGTAGCAAAAGAGCCAAAGACAGAACTCGCGTGGGTGAAACGAGCGCAGCATTTCTCGGTGGACTCTGAGCAGTGGATGTCGCGTGGTTCCTGTTGAAGGCCTCATCCTGAGGGGTGCTTGGCACCTTCACCTTCCCCTGGGAGCTGAAAGCTTGGGACACCCAGCAGGACAGGGGCTCTCAGCGAGTGACTCGAGGTACTGGTTCTCCTCCCTCTCTTTGCTTTCACTTGAATGCTTCTGCTGGGGAGCCCCCGTGTGCGTGGCCGGAGCAGAACGCCCTCCTTCTAGGAATTTAGCGAAGCCTCTTGCCTCAGGGAAATGTTTATGTGATGGAAATTCTGTGGGATATTTTTTCTTTACATGCTATAATGAATGAGTGAGTGGTGTGGAGCAGAGTGGCAGCAAGGCAGGCCCACGCAGAGCAGCTGATGGGGAGCCAGGCTGGCACCTCTGCCTTGGTGAGGCAACTTGCAGCGCTTCCAGGATGGAATGGGGAGGGATAGGCTCCCATGGCACTTACCTGGGGATGGCAGTTTCTTTTGGGTGTAAGAGCTGCAGTTTACTATTCTATTTTTTTTAATGTGTGTTGGCACTGTCTTGCTGAAGATGGTGGGGGTGGTATGAAAACTGTTAATCTTGTACAGAACAACTCAATAAATTGTTTCAAACTTTCCAAAATGCTTTTTCTCCCCATCTCCTTACCTCTAGTTCCCTGACTTTGTTTCCAAGAATTTCTGTTGTAGCTTGGATGCTCATCTGTGTCTCAAGTGAGTAATGAATTATTGACTGTTTTAAAGTCTCCTACGTGGTGAGTGAAAGGCAGCTGTGTTACAGCTGTTGCAGGGATAGGAATGTTTCTTCTCATTCCCTGTGCTCCTGCTGTTGCTTGAAGTTGGGCTCTGCTGGGAGGGACATGTGGGGCTCAGGCCCCAGAGCACAAGTGTGATCCTCCCTGATCCCTTCATTCACAAACGTAAAATACTGGTGTTAATCCCCACAGCCAGGAGGGATAAGCAGGGAATGCTTATGACTACTTTTGTGGACATCAGAGCTCTCTGGGGTTTGGGTATTAGCTGAAATTTGGGGAAAAGGAAGTGCATGGGCTCTGGTACCATCCCAGTGTAATCCACTGTTCTCCTGCACCTACAGTCAGTCCCATGCTTTATGGCACTTCACTCCCATCTAATGCTGCTAATTAGTCCCAGCTCCAATGCTGCTCCAGAAATTTCCCCCTTGGAAAAGAGCCAGAAGCTAAAATGAATAATCTTAGTGTTTTAATTCTGACTCCTAAATGGCAAGTTCTTGTACAGCCAAAGATCAGGAGGCTGCCATAATTAATAAAGACCAAACACGTCCTGATTGGAACCACTGCATTTTTATTTTGTACTATAAATAGAATTCCCCTCTATTCCCCATTCCCTTACACAAGTAAATGAAACATGTAGCTGCATGTAACTCCATCCAGGAAAACACCAGCAATAACAGCTTTTAACCACAAGGGAAGGAGCTGTCTGTGGGAGGCTCTCTGCATTGGGTTCCCTTGCATGCTGTGCACAACCCCTTGTGTCTGGTGGTTCTGCCATCTCTTCATGTCCTTTTCCTTGACTTCTGGGCTGTGTGAATGCTCCTCCTGGATCAATGGCTGGTGCCATCAAAGTAGACCTTCACTCTTCCTCAGCAGCACAGGCACAGAGGTGAACAAATGGTGGTGGTGGGTCTTGACGTGGTGATTCTGGACTGAAACCTTGGCTTCCACAGAGCTGGTTTTCTCAGAGGACGAGCCCATCATTGAGTCAGCTGTCCACGCTGGGACTGTCTGGCTTATCAACATGCAGCTGATGTAACCAGCTCCTGCTGGTCACCTCGGAGTCACCTGGACCTTCAGTCTCCTGGCATGGCTCTGTACATGTCTATGCGAGCAGGAGTTGAGGGAACTGCAGGTTCTACTGAGTCTTTGGACTTGAGGCACTTCACTGTCCTAAGGCTTTCTCTTGTTTTCTGGTAGGCAGGGAGGAGGAGGGGTAGAAGGTTTGGCAGATGTTTTCCACTAGTGGTGGTGTTTTCTGCAGTGTGTGACAGCAAGCGGTGTGGCTGCATAGCATGGCCGGGGCAGAGGCTGTAGCAGTTTGGAAGACGCGAAGGAGGGCGAGGCTTTGCAGTGATCTGGATGTCTGCAAGGTGCTGCAGCTCTGACTGGCTGCTCTTGAAGTGAAGTTTCTAAAGTGGAGCGAGCGCTGTGTAATTGCTTCCGGACACCAGGACTGCCAGCTCCTGGATGGACATCTCCTTGTTGAGGTAACTGTCGTACTGGGCCGGGGTGAGCCTCCCGCTCTTCAGCGCGTCCTCGATGGAGAACTCCCTGCCAGACTTCCTGTCGAGGATCACAGATGATTCCCCGTTGGGACCCTTTATTGAGATCTCCTCCCAGTCACATTCCTGGCTCTTCAGTTTGACAAACAGGCTCCATTCAATGAGGCCAAACACGTGAGCTTCCTCTGGAGACATCTCTTTTCCTGTGTCGGGGTCAATGACCACGATGGAGCGCCGCAGGTGGTTCTCTCTTTGCTCCCTCTTGATAGCCACTGTCTTCAGGCGATTCTGGAGTTGCTCAATCTCTGCATCTTTTTCTCTGGATAACTGCTTCAGATCCTCTAACTCTCTTTCCAAAGCTTGGAACCTGGAATCCAGGTTTATTCCACAGTCCATGTGGGTCATGTTTCTCAAATCCTGAGCTTCTGTTGCGGTAAGTTCAATCTCTGATTGCAGTCTCCTTGTTTCCATCAGCAGGTTCTGTTTCTCGAGGTGGAGCTTGTGGTTTTCCTCCCTTAACAAGTCTAGTTCCTTTGATGACTTGGAGTTGTTGAATTCCACCTCGGACAGCCTGGTTTCCAGGCGGTTGATATCTGCATCCAGCTCCCTCTTGCGCCTACTTTCTTCCTCCAGGTTGCTCTTCAGCTTTTGAATCTCGTACTCCGTGTCTCCTTTGTCCACTTGGACACTCTCTGAAAAGACCACTTTCTCTTTGACCTCCATCTTCTCCAAAGAAAGGAGCTTCTTTCTCAGGGCTTCTAGTTCGGTTTGCAGGACTTGTCTGCGGTGCTTCTCTTCTTCTAACTCCAGCTTGAGGAGGGAGTGCTCCTTCTCCTGCTGGGGATCTTGCTGAAGGATCACTTTCTGTTTCACAGTCACTCGTTCCGTCGTTTCTCTTTCCTGTTCTTCCAGCTCGTTCAGGCGGATCCTGAGCCTCTGCACCTCCAGCTCGGCCTCCCTGCGGGCCTGTCTCTCCTTCTCCAGCTCCTCGAGCTGCCGCTCCAGCTCAGAGCGTCTCCTCTGCAGCTTGCGCAGCTCCTCGCGGAGGCCGTCGATCTGCTTCAGCTCGCTCTCGATGCTCTGGGAGAAGGAGTTCACCTCAGCTTTCAAGGCAGGATCCTGCTCATACTTCACTACTTCCTGCTGGACCACTTTCTCCTTCACTTGGGAAAGTTCTTCCTCCTTCTGTCTTACTTTTTCTTCTTGGAGAAGTCGCTCCCTCTCCAGGTCAATGTGCTTCATTTGTTCGTCTGCCAGCTGCACTCGCAGCGACTCTACCTCCTCTCTAGTCTTGGGGTCTTCCCGAAACTGGAGGATTTCTTGAACAACTTCCTTCATTTGCACTTGAGGTTTTGTGTCTTTCAAAGCTTGTATCTCTTGTTTCAGCTGGTAGATCTCCAGGTCAGCTCTTTCGATAGCTCCGGTCCTCTCTATGATTTCCTCCCGGAGTCGCTGTAGCTCCTTTTCGGTTTCTGGATCATTCTTGTACTTAATGACCTCCTTAATGACTTCTTTGACTTCTACCAGGGGCCCTCTGTTCTTCAGAGCAGCCAGCTCGTTCTGGCAGCTCTTCAGCTGTTCGTCCCCACCACGGTACCTCCTCTCCTGCTCCACCAGCTCCAAGCGAAGGTTCGCAACTTCATTCTCAGCCTTGGGGTCTGGGCGCACAATCTCACGCACTTTCTCCTGAACAACCACCTTGGAGTTCTCCTCCTCCAGCAGCTGGATCTTCCTGAGCAGCTCAGCCTTTTCCCGCTCGTTGGAACGGCCCTTGGACTTCTCATCTTCGTACTGGCGCCGGAGCTCGTTCACCTCCCTCTCAATGACCAAATCTTTCTCCACCTTCAGCACCTCCTTGACGGTGATTTTGCCCTCAGCGATGGCTCGTTCCTTCTCCAGACGCTTGAGCTTCTCCTGCAGGAAGCTGAGCTCTTCCTCGTGCTTCTGCCGAAGGGCGCTCTCCCTCTCCTTGGTCTCCTGCAACATCCGGAATTCCATCTCCAGCTGGGGATCATTCTGCAGCTTCAGCACCTCCTTCTCCGTGACCTTCTCCTGCTCTTTGTTCTTCTCGCTGGACAGCACAGCGATTTGTTGGCGTAAGAGGATGACTTCACTCTCCCTGGTCCCTTCCTGCCTCCTGAGCTCTTCCAGTTCCTCTTTGAGCTTCAGGATTTCAGCAGCTTGAGCCTTATCTTGTTCAATCCTCAGCACCTCTTTCACTATGTACTCCTGCCCTCCTTCCCTCTTCTCGTGCTCCAGGACACGCAGCCGGATTTTAAGAGCCTCCAGCTCATCCTGGAGCACCTGGTTCTTGCGCTGCTCCTCTGCCAGGTTTTGCTGCAGTCTGTGGAAGCTCTCCTCCAGCTGGGGGTCAGGCACCTTCTTCACCAGTTCTTTCTTCACCACAGTTTCTTGGGGCTTCTGGTTTTGCAGGTGGACGATGTTGTTCTGAATGGCTTCAATCTCCGCCTCGAGCTGTTGGCGACGCTGAGTCTCATCCTCAAGCTCTTTCTTCAACTTCCAGACTTCTTCCACAGGCCTTACAGACTTTTTGGTCTGGGCAAATTCTTGTGTCACCTGAATCTCTGGCTGCTGTTGTTGGCAAAAGGATCAAAAAAAATTAGTCAAAAAAATCTAGTTAATCCCACTTTTGGTGCTTATCATCACAGAATCACAGAATCATTTAGGTTGGAAAAAATCTCTAAGATCATCGAGTCCAACTTGTGATTGATTCCCACCTTGTCACCCAGCCAGTCATTCCTTGGTTACCTCCAGGCATGGTGGAACACATCCACCACCTCCCTGGGCAGCCCCTGCCAATGCCTGACCACCCTTTCTGTGAAGAAATTTTTCCTGATGTTTAACCTGACCCTCTCCTGGCACAGCTTGAGGCTGTTTTCCCTTGTCCTGTCCCTGTACCCTGGGAGCACAGCCCGACCTCCCCCCGGCTGTCCCCTCCTGTCAGGGAGTTGTGCAGAGCCAGAAGGGCCCCCCTGAGCCTCCTTTTCTCCAGGCTGAGCCCCTTTCCCAGCTCCCTCAGCTGCTCCTGGTGCTCCCTTTCCCCAGCTCTGTTCCCTTCCCTGGACATGCTCCAGCCCCTCAATGTCCTTGTCATGAGGGTCCCAGAACTGGACACAGAACTCAAGGTGCCTCAGCAGTGCCAGCACAGAGGGACAATCACTGCCCTGGTCCCTCTGGCCACACCATTCCTGACCCAGGACAGGATATTGGTGCCTCCAACAGAGCAACAGGAGGGAGCTGAGCTATGGCAAACTCTGAGCAGGGAGCAGTTGCAAACGGACTTTTCTGCAGATTCCCAGCCTGAGAAATCCTTTCTGCAATGTCTGCTGCTGTCAGAACAAAACATTGAGCCACAAGGGACACTAATTCTGCCACAGGATGGCAAAAAGAGTTAAAAATTATCTGGACCTTCCTAGGATGAGTGGGAAATGGGATTGGGGGTGGTCTGTCCAATTTAAGTGTCTGCTGAGTAATGATTTAGACAAGACACCAGCTAGGCTTGTTCCCAGTTCAGCCTGTATTGGCTGAGCCCCACATGTGCCACTCACACGTGTCCTTGGGTCCAACATGTGTGTCCCTTCAGCATCCCCTTGCTGCTGTGATCACTCACCTGCCGCAGGAGGCTCTGTGCAAACTCCAGGTTCTGCAGCCTCTGCTTGTTCACAGCATTCACTTCTGTGTATTTGGCTGCCAGAGCAGCTTCCTGCAGAGCAAAAACATGTTGGGAAGAGCTTGAGAAGGCCAGAAACAACAGGCCCTAAAGAGGCAGCTTTGGGTGCTCCTCTAAAAAGCTACAGCAGTGAACTGTTGAGTTTTGGGGGGTGAGAGAGGGATTCTCATGCACACACACTCATGGTCATACTGTGATTTTTCTACTCAAGCAGAAACAGGTGCAGCAAGAACAAGGTGAGGAAGCTGAGGAAGAACCAGGTGGACACTTCTGCCTGCCTCTACAGGCAGGATGAGTTTGAGGAGGCAAATCCTGCATAAATAAGTAGCTTGTGGCCTCATCTCACTGTAAGTATTTCTATCTTTGGTGGTGAAATCTCTGAATGTCTAGAGAAGGGAAAAACTTCCAGGTTTTTGGCTTTTCTCCTCCTTTTTCCCTTCCAAAAGTGTTAAATCCAGCACTTTCCCTCCCTCATTCTGGCCAACCCAGTTAAAAAAATGCTGGAAAATAAATCCCTTCCTCCAATTCCTTGCCCTGTGGTCCCCTGTGGGACCAAGGTAAAAGCAGGTGTTTGCAAGCCCCTAGTGGTCCTGTGAGCTGCCCTCTGCTTTAGCTCTGCTCTGGCTGCCCTTCACTCACCTCCTCCTTCACTTTGGCAGCTGGGGACTGCAGCCTGGGCTTCTTGCTGGTGTAGCCATTCCGGCCGTTCTCCAGGTCCAGGATGGAGCGCAGCTTCTCAGCTTCCAACTCGTAGTCCTGTGGGAGGACATTCCCAGGAGAAATGTGAAATTAATGGGTGTCCTTCATGCACAGGCTCCTCTCAAGCTGTCCTGGCTTTAACAACTTAACCCTTTGACCCATTTTTTGGGAGGGAAGGCTACAAAACCCCACCCTCTGCTCTGGAGCCAGCCTGGGAGAGCTGGAGGTGTTCAGCTGGAGAAGAGAAGGATCCAGGGACACCTCAGAGCCCCTGCCAGGGCCTAAAGGGGCTCCAGGAGAGCTGGAGAGGGACTGGGGACAACGGATGAAGGGACAGGACTAGGGAGAATGGCTTCCCACTGGCAGAGGGCAGAGTTAGAAGGGATATTGGGAAGGAATTGTTCCGTGGGAGGGTGAAGAGGCCCTGGCACAGGGTGCCCAGAGCAGCTGTGGCTGCCCCTGGATCATTGGAAGTGTTCCAGCTTGTTGTATGGGGCTTGGAGTGACCTGGGATGGTGGGAGGTGTCCTTGCCCATGGCAGGGGATGGAATGAGATGGGCTTTAGGGTCTCTTTTAACCCATGTATTCTGTTTCTCTGTTCTCTCACAAGCAGAATTTCAGTTCTTACCTTCACTGCCTGCTGGTACTGCTGAGCTGTGACAGAGACCTTCTGCACCTCCTGTTCCTTGCCTGCAATGTCACTGAGCAGTGCCTGGGTGCACAGAGATACAGGTCAGAAGGAACACAACATCCAAATGCCTCCTTCAGCCATTTTGAGGGTTACCATTAAAATCCCAACCCTGAGAATTCCAACCTCCTTGAGCAGCCCTGCTTTGTGCATACAAGGCACAGGAGGACAGCAGGACCTTGAGGCACAAGAATAAATCAAATATTTGTATTTTTCTATTTGATGTTCAGGAGCCATCTAAGTTCTGTTTCTTTCAGTTCTGTTCCTTCTCCCCTCCCTGTGGAGCCCAGGTGCTCTGGGAATTACCGCTTGGCTCTTCAGCTTCATCTCCACTTGCTGGATGTTGTCAGTCTCCTGGGGCTCGTAGTTGGGGATGTTGCACAGGAACTGGTTCAGCTTGTCGTAGTTGGTGCGGTAGTTGGAGTAGGCACTTTTTGCTTTCTGCAGGGTCTGCGTTCTGTGGGGGGAACCAGCTTCAGTCCTGTCACATCTCCTGGGCCTGCTGCAGACACTTCTTAACCCAGCCCGCTTCCCCTGCTCCCCAAAGACATGGACTTGAGCCAGAGTTGTTCTCTTGGCACCTCTGTTGCAAGAGAACTTAATCATTGTTTTCCCAGCTCTACCCAGCCAACATGTGCCAGCAACATCTTCCTCTGCCTCCTCAGACCTCCCTGGAAGCCCTTCTGCAACTCCTCCTTCCCAGGAAGGTGTTGTGCCTCCTCCAGTTCCAGCGTGGTTCCAGCTCCACAGCAAATATCCGTCTCTCCTGCCCTGGGGTCTCACCTGTGGTCGATCTGCTTGCTGAGGTTGTTGAAGCGCTGGTTGAGCTTGTAGAGCTCTGCCTCCTGGCGCTCGATGTCGGGGCAGTGCTCCTGGAACTTGCTGGCCAGGGTGTTGGAGCACGTCTTGGTCCTCTGCAGGTTCTGCTCGGCTTCACTGAGCAGGAACTTCTTGGACTGGAGCTCAGTGCCCATGGCCTGTGGGAAAAAATCAGGAGAGGGGATTCCCTGGGGTTTCACACAAACTCTTGTCCGTGTTGTCACTTGCATCAACTCCAGCAACTCCACTGGAGCTGCAGGGCTGAGCTGCAGCAGTGCCACCAGTTGTGGAAAAAACCAAGTTCAAGGTTTACATGGCAAGAAGAACCACCTGGTAAACCTGAGAGGAAGAAAAGAAACCTCTTACTCCCTCCTCAACCTGCTGACCTTTAAAAGTAACTTTACAAAGTGCAAAGTGCAAAATAGCTGCTGCTCCTCCTGCAAGGCTTTGATCCTGTTCTTGCCAGTGCAGCAACTGTGGAAGGAGCAGTGAAAGCTCTTCCATGTTAGTCTGAACTTGGGATTTCATGGAAAAGCTGAAGGAGCATAGAAAATTCTGGCCTGGCCAGTTCTTGGTCTTTCTATTTTGGGTAGAAGAATTGCCACTTTGAGTAGTTTTTCCAAGCAATAACTGTTCTTAAAGCCTTTCCAGGCCCATCTTTCCAGTATCAGGCCACTGTACTGCTTTTCCCAGACCATTTTATCCTTCACTTCTCTAAGAATCATGGAATGTTTTCATTTGGAAAAAGCTTAAAGCTCATTTCATTCCACCCCTGCCATGGGCAGGGCCACCTTCCACTATCCCAGGGTGCTCCAAGCCCCAATGTCCAACCTGGCCTTGGGCACTGCCAGGGATCCAGGGGCAGCCACAGCTTCTCTGGGCAACCTATGCCAGGGCCTCACCACCCTCACAGAGCAGAATTTCTTCCTAATTTAATCTAATCTAATCTCATGTAATCTAATCTCATCTAATTTAAATATTTCCTCTTTTAGTTTAAAAATATTCCTCTTGTCCTGTCAGTATCTGCCTGTGTAAAAAGTCTCTCTCTCTTTTTTATAAGCCTCCTTTAGGCCCTGGAAGGGGCTCTGAGCTCTCCCTGGATCTTTCTCCTCTCCAGGTGAGCACCCCCAGCTCTCCCAGCCTGGCTCCAGAGCAGAGAGGCTCCAGCCCTTGGAGTGTTTTCTCTGGACCTGCTCCAACAAGTCCATGTCCTTCTTGTGCTGAGGACTCCAGACCTGGACACAAGACCCTGTGGGAGGGTCTCACAAGGGCAGGGTAAAGAGGGAATCAGTCTGCATTAGTCCTTTTGTCAAATCACAAGACTTCAAATGGGATTTGATTTGATTTGATTTGATTTGAGGTTGGGAGGTGTTTGTGTCTGAAGCAGATGGGGATCACTGCAGTCAAGGTGAGCTCTCTCCCCCAGCTGTCACCAAGCTTGTGAGTTGAGGAGGAATCACCACAGCTTTTGGAAAATGATTTTGCACGTGCAGCATGTGAACAGGGCAGGAAACTCACCAGCAGCTCTTCCTTCTTCCTGTCTACCACCCTCAAGTCCTCCGGGACCGTGTCATCTATGACCAGCTTGTTCTCATAGGTTGACAGCAGATCTCGGCCTTGCTGGAGGCTCCTCTCCAGGTTTGTGGCCACCTCAACTCTGCAGGGACACGAGAGGAAGGTGTTTAAGCACCTCCTCCTGCAGGATCCTGCCTCAGGCTGGGGTTTAAGCCATGACTTACTTCTCCTGGGCAGCGCTGAGCAGCTGCACCACGCGCTCGTACTTCTTGTTGGTGTTCTCCACCTTGTTCTTCACCAGCGTGGCGCTGCCCGTGTTGGGCACGGAGTCGATGAAGGCCTCGCACTCCTGGATCTTCCTCGTTTTCTCGGGCTCGATCCGACGGACCTCGTTGGTGATGTTCTGCAGGAGGAACAAAGCCTTTGGAGCACCACAGCCAGGACCTGGTGGCTACAGAGGAGCCACACTTGGCTGTCCAGGGTGAGGAAGGAAGTCAGGGCTGAGGATTTGTGTTTGCTGGAAGCTGCCTCTCAGCCCTGCAGGGCACAGAAGGGTATTTTTGGCTGGCTTTCTTGTGACCTGTCTCTCCTTAGCAAGGAAACTCCAGCTGGGGAGTGGTTCCCAGCAGCACCAGCTCTGTCAGGGACATGCTGGATTCACCTGGGCTGTTGGGCTCTGCTGGATGAATTCTTGCCTGGACATCAAAGCGCTGCAGGCAGTTGGGGCAATTTGCTTTCTCTTGTGGTGGCACCTGGATTTTGACACAGCCCTGGGCAAGTGATGTAACCAGGACCTGAACTTCCTCCTAAACCAAGAGAGGTTTGTGGCACGAAGCCTGGCTTAATTAGGGGTCTGAAATTGAGGAAAGGAGCTGGATGCTACTGGCACTGGAGCCTGGAGGAGCAGGTCCACAAGGGGAAACTGCCTCGGACCACAAGGGTTTTCTTGTTCCTCTCTGAGCTGGTGATAGTGGTGGCAAAATTAACTGTGCTCAGATGATGGGCAGGATCAAACCCTGAGGCTCCCCTCTCATCCTCACAGCCACCACCTGCAGCCATCACCTTTTTCCCATTCAGTTGAGCTGGGCCAGAAGCAGGGCAAAGATTTTGGGCTTCTGAGGCTGCTCACAGGGCTGCTCCCCATCTCTGCTGGAGGAAGCTGTGAGCATCACTCCACACCCCATTTCCAGGGCTCAGGAAGCACTGTAAGCACCTCTGGTTATTGAGAACCACTCTGGAGACCCTTTGGGAGCATGGTCCCTGTAAGGCACCATCCCTCAGCCCCACAGCCCCCACCTTGAGGTCCTTGGAGCGCTCGGTGCTGTCCTGCACGGCCCGGCTCTGCTCCAGCGGTGGGCGCAGGTTTGCTGTTATTGCTTTCTCTTGCTTGTCCAGGTCACTGGTGACTTTCTCCAGCCCTGCCAGGAGCTGGCGTCCCCGGACTGATGCAGCATCTGGAAACCAAGAGGAGACCAAATTGAAGCTGGTTGGAAGCTGGGTGTGGGCTCAGTCCCACTGCAGAGTACCAAACCCTCATCCTGCTGCACTCCCTGAGCCTGGCCTGCTCTGAGCACAGCCTGGCTGCTCTGCCCTCCATCCTTCCATCACTATTGTCTCTTATGGAGGTTGGGAACATCCCCATAAGATGTTCCACCACCTAAGTTGAAGCTTTTTTGTGCCTCACACCTCCGATGCTGTCTGCCTTCAGCCCCTCATAGCGCTGCTGGAGGACGTTCTTGCAGTTGTTGGTCTTCTCCTTCACGGTCACGTAGTGCTTGGCAATTCTGCAAAACGGGACAGCAGGAGGTCAGTCAGACCCTCAGCCTCTCCATCACCCCATCACCATCCCGGCTGGAAGGAACTCCAGCTCTGGAGGGGTTTCGGGGGCTGCTCCCTCGAGGCAGCCATGAAGCAGGTGGGGGAAAAAGCACCTTCACCCCATGTTGGGGTAGTGCAGCGTCTCCATTAGAACAGGGGAGAGGCAGCCAGGCAGGCACCTGCCTGCTGAGGGAGGGCTGGGCAGCTCCCCCTGCCCCAATGGCCCCCCAGAGTGGGGGGGACCTGAATGAGCCAGCCCCCCTTTGCCAGGCTGCGGGCAAGCAGCAAAGGGCAGGAATCCCTTCGGGAGGAAGCCTGAGGCTCCCAGAGGGCAGGGCTTCGCTGTGGGAATTAGGGCAGGAGCCCCGGGGTGCCAGACAGGGCTCAGCGCCGGTGGCAGGGCCTGGGGCCGGGGAAGGCAAAGGCCGGAGGGGCAGCGGGCCGGTCCTGCCCGAGGCTGGGGACACGTACTGCTCTGCCAGGGCGATCGCTTCTGGGTCGGGCGGGGGGATCATGAAGCAGACCCCGGGGGCGCTGATGGTGTCTCCGGCGCTGTCGGCCACTTCCCAAACGTCTCCGCTGTTCTTGTGCAGGGTGTAGTGGGCTCCGCGGCTGATCTGGCCCTGGGGGACAGGAACCGGTCACAGCAGCACGGCCGGAATCACCGCCCAAACCCTGCTCCCGGCTTCTCCAGGAGCCTGCCCCTCGCCAGAAACTCATGTGCCTGCTCCTCCCTGCCCGCAGCCTGCAGGCACCAAGCCATGCCTCTTGCGACAGCCACGGCGAGCGAATTCCCACTCGGGCAGAGATGAGGAGGCGTTTCCAGGGCTGTGCCCTGGCTTTCCTTTTCGGAGAAGCCGGCAGCTGAGTTAGCTGGAGCTGCTGGCCCCTGCCCCACCCCTGCCGCTCCCGCGGTGGCTGCCGGCTCTGCTGTCCCATGGCCAGCTCTTCAGCCCTCAGGCTGTCACGGTGGGGATGAGGGGTTGTGCACTGTGGTGGTGGTGGGGCGTTCCTTTGGTCAGGAACACGCCGGGACATCAGCCCAGGGAGGGTGGGAATGTGACAGAGCTGCGCTCTCGCAACGTCCCCAGGGTGTGAGCGGCAGCGAGGCCGCGTTTGCCCCAGACCCCTCCCGCTCCTCCGCTGCTAAACCTGCTCTTCCCACTGGGGCCAGGGCGACCTTTGCCCTGTTCCCCCTGCCGGAGCCACCACCGCTGCTTGCAAGAACCCGCTCCTTCCCCCAGTGCCGCTCGCACTGCCGTGCCCGCTGCGGGTTCGATCCCAGGGCAGCCGTGCCCCGCTGCCGGCCCGGGCTGGCCGTACCTGCTCGCCCTCGTACTCGCACAGCGCCTCCACGGGCACGGGCTGCGGCGGCGTCTGGCGGCGGAACCGCAGCGGCAGCACCTGCTGGCTGCGCTCCTGCAGCGACTGCACCACGGCCTCGTACTTCTCCAGGGCCTTCTCCTGGTCCTGGCACGGGGCAACGACGAGAACCAGTAAGAAAACGGGGGAAGAACGAACTCCTGGGCTCTCGCAGCCAGGGAGAAGCTCATTCCCACTCAGCCGGGACCGAGACTGTGGCTGCTCCTGTGCTGAAGGCAGCTCCTGCAGCCCTGTGTTCTGTTCCCCGTGCTCCTGCACCCTCCTGCCTCCTTCTGCAGCCAGGCTGAGGGCTGGGACGGTGCCCAGGGGTTGCCACGCCAGCGGGCAGTGACAGGGCTGCCTGGTGCTCGGCCCACACTTGGGTGGTTGTGTGTTGGGGGATAGCTCCACTCCCAGCTCTGATTCCGGCCCTGCCACAAGGCTCTCCAGCAGCTGCTCTATTTCTATCCCCGAAGGTGGAGATCCCAAGATGTTGAGTGGGATGGAGCATGCAGGAGGAGAGGGGACAACCCTTGGGCAGAGCTATCAGCTGTCCCGGGACACCTGCATCAGCTGGGCCTGCCGCGGCATGCTTGGGCTTGGGCTTGGATTTAGGTTTAGGCTCGGGCTCAGGCTCAGCACAGCCCTCCCCAAGTGGGCGATCTCCAGCCCAGCTCACTGCAGCACAGCGAGTTCCACAACCTCCTCTGGCAGCACGTCTAATTATGCTCCCACCCTTAAGGAGCGCTAACTCAATGAGAGAACAAATAAAAACCAGCCGAGTGAGCAATTACGTTGCTAGGGGAGAGGCAATCTCTAGCCGGGGGGGAAGGAAGAGCTGGGGGAAGGCCGGGCACGGGGAGGCAGCAGCACGGCCCTGCTGCTCCCCATGGAGAAAGCTGGGCCAGGTGCCCACACCGGCCCCCTTGGTCCCTGTGCCAGTGCCGAGGGGACAGTGGCTCCTGCTGCTGCCTCCCCTGCAGTCCTGCCTGCACACACTCACATCCAGCTCCCGGAGGAGGGACTCCAGCTGGTATCTGTCCTTGAACTCCGGGCTGAATTTTTGGTCCAGGTCTGTGTCCACCTTCTTCAAAAGCTCCTCAGCATCCTTAGTGTCCTTCTGAAACTGCAGAAAGGGAAAGTCTTTTGTGAGAGAGGATCCTGCTGAAACATGGAGCAGACCCTCCAAGGTCTTCACACAGCCACCAGGAGCTACTCTGGGCATCTGGACACCCAGAATAAGTGGAGAAAGGCAAGGGAACACTGTTTCAGGACATCAGCTCGAAGCAAACAACAACCAGGAGCAGCTTATTCTGTGCAGAGTTGGAAAGTCCCACCTTTCCCTGCCCTCACTTTCATTTCACTGGGACAGCATCACCACGGTGTGTGGTGCCACCCCTGCCAGCGCCAGGAGAAGGGAGAGCCCAGCCCTTCCACACACAAACCATCCCCTGGGGCAGATGTTTCTGGCAGATCCCCACGAAAGGCACTGCCTGGGCTGGGCACCACAGCTGAGCTTTGGCAGACTCATGGGTGGTGAACACGCCCAGGCTGTGGGAGAGGAATCCAGCCCGACCTGCTCCCCTGCAGAGCCTCCCTGGCTGTCGGATTCCATTTATCCAGCAGACATCTGTCTGCCCAGCTCAGCTGGGACACTCAGCCCTTGTGCCGGGCTCCCCGGGGGCAGCTCTGCTTGTGGCAGCTGGGATTTCCTACAAGGACCTGTTCAGCTTCCCAGTGCAGCATGCCAGCTCTCCCCATGCTGTGTTTGGGGATGAGGGATCTCTGCTCTCCTGGGGACAGTGAGGGAGGGAGGGAGGGAGGAAGGAAGGGAGGAAGGGAGGAAGGAAGGAAAGAAAGGAAAGAAGGAAGGAAGGAAGGAAGGAAGGAAGGAAGGAAGGAAGGAAGGAAGGAAAGAAGGAAGGAAGGAAGGAAGGAAGGAGAGAGAGAGACACCAACTGTGGCTCGTGAAACTCGGTGCTGGAGTAGGAGCTTTCTACAAGTCATGCTTTGGACAAGCAACTTTGGTGCCTGAGCAATTTTGACTTGTGTTCTATCAGTTCAAGGTGCTCTCCTTGCCTTAAAAATCCTGGGTTTAGAGTACTCCATCTCTTCTACCCAATTTCCAGAATAGCAGGAATTTTGTATTCTAGGATTTCCTGCAACCCAGCACCTGCTCTCCAGGCTCCAACCAGTCACTGCCCCCAGGGATGTGGTACCTTGTGGAAGTCCTCCATGAACTTCAGGTGGCTCTCCTCGCAGATCAGCAGGTTCAGGTACTCCTTCCAGTCAGCATGAACAGCCTCGATGTGAGCCTGCAACACAGGGTGGGAGGGGGGCATCAGCAGGAGCCCCATGGCAGGGGCAAACCCGGAGTGCCCACCAGCAAGTCCCAGCTGCCATCCTGAGTGAGCAGCTCTTTGGCTGCCTCTGGAGCCACCCAGATGCTCTCAGGGGGAACCTAGGATGGGAACACCCCAGGCTGGGATGATCCCATGGGAGCACAGGTTATGTGCAGGTGGCAAATCCTTGTGTTCATCTTCCCACCAAACAGGGCAAGGTTCCACCATAATTTATCCTCTCTAGGTGGGCACAGGGGAATTGCCACAGGAATGAGGAAGATGAGAAGAGCTCCTTAGGTTTATCTTTCCTCCTCCTTTGGTATTTACACATCTTCAAGTGAAGGAGGCTTTTTCCCCCTTGGTATTTCAGGAACTAAAGTCACGGGTGGTGTTGGCACCAGGTCCTGCTCTGGAGCAGGGCTGGGCGAGTCGCCCGTGCTCCAGGGTGTGTGGGGAGCTGGGACCCATCCCTGGTGCTCACCTCAATGGCATTCTTCCCGGGGTGGTTCTGGGCCAGCAGCTGGTCCCCATCAGCGTGCAGCTTGTTGATGGCCTCCTCCTTCTCCTCCAGCTTGCGGTGGATGAAGTTCTGGATGGGGAGAGGTGAGATATTGACCCCCCAAAAAAGGCAGGCGACCCTGGCTGCAGTCTGGGGCTGAGCAGCTCCACAAGACAAAGTGTGCTGCTCTCCCACTGCAGCTTTCGCTTTTCCTTCCCTTGCAGATGTTGTTAAAGATGTGACTGTTGCCAAGCCAAGGCTGAGATAAGGGACAGGAATGGTGAGGGAGCTGTCCCTATCATGGGGACACTTCCCAAGACATCACCATTGGCAGAGGTAAGGATTCACCTCACTATCCCTGTATTATCAGCTGGACATCTCAAAGCCCTTCTCGATGGACTGGGGGAGACTGAGGCACTAAAAGAACCTTTCCTGCCCCCATCCAGCTCCCCTGCCCCGTGGCCAGCTCCCTTTTGCCCAGCAGCACCCGGAGCAGGGCCAGGCTGCAGCACAGACCTCGTACTGGCGGCGCCGGCTGGGGTAGTCCAGGTTGTGGTCGCTCCAGTCATAGTGGGTCCTGTCCTTGGCCTGCTGATCCAGCCAGTAGAGCTTGTTGGTGCAGCGCTGCATGTAATCCTGCAGCGAGTGCAGGTCCTGCTGCCGCTGCTGCGAGCCGGCCTGCCGG
This sequence comes from Pycnonotus jocosus, assembly GCA_013400435.1. NCBI lineage: Eukaryota > Metazoa > Chordata > Aves > Passeriformes > Pycnonotidae > Pycnonotus > Pycnonotus jocosus. The sequence goes on along the minus strand of VWYP01010954.1, from coordinate 140,478 downwards.
GGGCACAGGGACAGCTCAGCCCAGAGCTCCTCTCTGTGGGGCCCCAACATGGGACCCCTCCAGGAGGGTTCTTCCCCCAGGATCCCAGAGGCTCTTACCAGCAGCTTCTGGTATTTGGTTTGGAAGTCGCTCATGTTTTCCTGAGGGAGGAGCAAGGCAAGGGTTAGGAGTGATGTTTGGGGAGCTGTGGTCTGACGGGGGCTCAGGGGTGCAGAGGGATGTGGGTTTAGCCTGGAAGGGGATGTGCTTTATGGGATTTGCCTCATTGTAAAGCCAGAGCCGGTGTGCAATGCTGGGCTCTCAGGCTGGGAGGGGATCTGGGCACCCACCCAAAGCTGCTGTGGGCTGGAGCACCATGGATGGTGGGACACCCTCTGCTCATCCACAGCTCCAGGCAGGGCTGACCCTGCAGGGCAGCAGGGACAGGGGCAGGAGAGCTGACCTTGCTTCCCTCCTTGACGATGTGTGGCCCGATGGCCATGACCTCGTTGTGGAAGATGTTGTGCTCTTCTACTTGGCTGTTGACCAGCTGCAGGTCAGTCCCAAAGCCTTTGCTGCTCAACGCATCCTGTGGTGCACAGGAGTTGGGGTTAGCAATGGGGGAATGCAGTGGGGCTGCCAAGACCTGGGAAACTCCTCGTGGAGGTGGCTCTGGAGCTGGGCTTGGATGGGCTCTGGTGGCTGCAGTGTGTGGATGCCCCAGGTGAGTGTGGGTGAAATCAGCTGTGCTGGAGGGCAGCTATGGGAAAACCAGTCTGGAGGGTTAAACCCTTCTCTGGCTGGAAGAGTGGGATAAAATAAAAAATAAGGGCAGTGGAGTAGAGCCTAAAGCAGGTGGTGACTGGGGATGCTGAGGCCAGGACTGCTGCCACCTCGAGCACTGACTCCTGGTGCCACAGCAGCCAGCCTTGTCCCATCACCCCTGCCCCTCCCCTGCCACCCAGCTCTTTGCTGCTCCCAGTATGGAGCTGCCCAGAAGTTTCCCAAGAGCCAGTTTCTCCATGGGGAGCCGCAGGAGCCCCTGCCCAGCTGGTGCCACTGGCCAGCACTGGTGGCACTACTGGCCACTGGCCCTGGTGGCCCCCTTGGTACCTGTTTCTCCTCGATCACTGTTGACCAGTTGACCTGGGGCTCGGTGTGCTGCAGGGGGAAGTTGTAGATCTGGTCGTGTTTCACACGCAGGTTTGCCACACGCTCCTTCAGCTGCCGGATGCTGCGGGGAGGGAGAGGTGAGGGTGGGATGCGGGATGTGGGTGTGGGCTGGCATTAGCCCTGGGGGGTGCAGCTGATGCTCTCCCAGGGCCCCTGGATGGATGGGCTGTCCTTAGGGGATAATGTCCCTATGGATATCATGTCCTTAGGGGATAGCCCAGGCAGGCTGGCAGCAGCTGGGCTGTGCAGGGGTTCCTGTGCTCTGCCCTCTGCCAGGGGCTGCTCCCGTGGCTGTGAGCTCAGGGCAGGCTGGACCTGGGACACAGCCACGTGGGGCACAGTGGGCAGGTGCCACCCTGCCATGCTGCCATCCTCTCACACTCCCTGCACCCGGGATGGGAGCTGGGATGCAGAGGAGCCCGTGGTGACCCCCCCCACTGCCGGCAGCAGCCGAGCAGAGCCCCTGGAGAGGCCCCCCCCTCATCCAAGGCTCTGGGGACAGGTGCCCCCCTGGCACTCACTCTTCTGTGATCATGTCCCCCTGGGGGTGCTTCATGTGCCGGGCCACGGCCGCATCCCCGTCCAGCACGTAGAGCAGCTTGTCGGACTCGGAGAGTTTCTGTGCTGTCAGCTCCTTGTACTGGGCCAGCTGGCACGCCTTGATCTTGTGCAGGTCCTGCACGGTGGGGACAGGAGAAAGGGTCACCTCCTGGTACCCAGCAGGCCATCCCACCCTGCTCTCCCTTGGTGCTGGAGAGGGGCAGGAGCTCTGCTGTCTCCCATCCACCTGGGATGTATTTTACTCTCTCCTCTACTACCACAGGATCATGGAATGGTTTGGGGTGGAAGGGACCTTAAAGACCATCCTGTCCCATGGGCAGGGACACCTTCCACTTGATGAGGTTGCTCCAAGTCCCATCCAATCTCACCTGCTGAAGGAGCTGCCTCACCTTGGGATGGATCCTTTGGGACCAGGGATGGTTCAGGCCCCTCCTCCTCCCTGCTGGGATGCACATCCCCACTCTGCCCCCCTGGGTAGGGGGAGTACTGGAACACCCTCCCACCCTCTTCCCACGAGCAGGGGGACCCCAATAACCCCTAAATGACCCTTACAGATCATCACAATCCAGGAACTAACGCAGGGCTGGGCAGCCACCCACACGTGCCATAGGAGAGGAGGGGACAGAGGGGGTGCAAGGAACAGGAGGCACAGGGGAGATGGGGCTGTGGGTGTGGGACCCTGCCTTGCTCACATTTTGCATTCGGGAGTCGGTCTCCACGATGTTTTTCTCCACCTGGTCAGCATTTTTCTGCAGGCGCTCGATGAGCTCGGTCAGCTCTTTGCTGGAGATGCTGGGGAGACAACGGGGGGCCCGTCACCCCACACAGCCCCCGGGGTGCCCGCGGGGGGCCGTGACCCCGGGGGTGGCCAGGGGCCAGCAGAGCCTGCCAGGCACTGCAGCTGTGTGTGACTCACTGCTGCCTTCCAACACTTTCCAAAATACTCAGTGGGCCAGGAGGGGGTGGGGGACGGGTGGAAATGGGAGTGATGCCTGAGCCTCCCTCAGCTTGGGAGCAAGAAAGGAAAGAGCTGATTGCAGGGGCAGGGAAAGAATCACAGAATATCCACAGCTGGAAGGGACTCACAAGGATCATCAACTCCTGGCCCTGCACAGACACCCCAACAATCCCAGCCTGTGCCTGAGGAGTGTGGAAATAGAGGAGTTGGAGCAGCAGGGAGGCCCTGGTCGCCCATGCCCACAGGACAGGTGCCCCTTTGAGGGGGTTGCCCGTGGGCAGCCCCTGCTCTGCCCCTCTGTGCCACACTCAGGGCTTCCTTCCCTGCAAGGAGATATTCACTCTTTAAACCCAGGAAAGGGATGGGATCACACACGCTGCATCTCTTCAGTGCTTTCTCCCGTGCTGGGCACTGGTTTTGCTCCCAGGGTGACACTGGCCAGGCTGGCAGGGTGCAGGGCCAGCCCAAATATTCCCATCCAAGTGCAGGGACGGCAGAGCTGGAGCAGAGGCAGAACAACCCGTGACGCAGCTTCTGCATTGCTGGGGTTATTTTAAACATTTCAGCTGGTTGCTGTCACTTTGGCTGCAGGAGAGGCTGCAGCATGCCAGGGCCAGCTCCAGGGGCGTGTGCCAGGCACTGCCCACAGCTCTCCCAGCCCTGACTAGAGGCAGGAGCAGGGTGTGCTCCCCAAACCCCTGCAGCTGGAGGGAGCTGAGGCTGCTGGCAGGGCCGGGGTGGCCCAGCTGTGCTGCTTTGCCATCTGGGCTTAAACCAAAGGCTGGCTCAGTCCAGTCCCAACCACCTTGACATAAGCCTTAATGACCTCGTTATGTGGTGGCAGAATTAATCTTTACATGGCACTTGGAAGTGTCAGCTGCTGCTGGAGCAGCTGGAGAGGACGAGCAGGGCTGGCTGGGGGAGCACCAGCATCCCTGCTGTGCTGGCTGGTGGCACAGACAGTTCCTGCATCCCCAGGTACAATAATGGAATTGTAAAGGTTGGAAAACCCTCCAAGTACATCGAGTCCAACTGTTCTCACAGCACTGCCAAGGTCACCACTAACCCCTGTCCCCAGGTGCCACATCCACACAGCTTTTAAATCCCTGCAGGAATAGTGACCCCAACACAGCCCTGGGCAGCTGTGCCAGTGCCTGCCCACCCTTCCCATGAAGGAATATTCCCAATATCCAACCTAAACCTCCCCTGGCAAACTTGAGGCCGTTTCCCCTTTTCCTGTCCCTGTTCCCTGGGAGCACAGCCCGACCCCCCCCGGCTGTCCCCTCCTGTCAGGGAGTTGTGCAGAGCCAGAAGGGCCCCCCTGAGCCTCCTTTTCTCCAGGCTGAGCCCCTTTCCCAGCTCCCTCAGCTGCTCCTGGGGCTCCAGCCCCTTCCCCAGCTCTGTTCCCTTCCCTGGACCTGCCCCAGCCCCTCAGTGTTGTGAGGGCCCAGATCTGACCCCAGGATTGGCACTGCAGCTCCCCTGGGACTCTGGTGCTGAGTTTCAGGACCTGTTCCTGCCTGCCCCATGCGCTGTCGCTTCACTGCAGCAGAACAAAGCAAACCCCAGCTCTGGGCTTGCTCCTCCCTACCTCAAACCTGCCCCAGGCTGCAGGAGCCTTGTGGCATCCAACAGCTCCAGGAAAGTTCACACTTCCCTGGGAAGTTCTGGTATGAGCATGGTTTATACTGATTTTTTTCTTTTTATAGAAGCTGCATCATCAGGATGGTACTTGGAGGTTTGTGCCCATCCCTGTGCCTGCTGCCTGCCTGGCACCTCCTGCATCAGCAGCAATGAACCCAGTGGGCATTCCTGGGCAGAGGACACAAGGAAGGGATCGTTGGGAGTTGTGGCCGCAATAATTCCAAGGATGATTCTCATTCTGTGTTCAATAATCACAGCTGGAGGGTGCTGGGTGCACCCCACATGGGATGTGGGTGGCTGGGTCCTGCTCCAGTGGGAGAAGCAGCTCCTCAAAATCCACTTTGGGGTTTCTTCCAACCTTCATCATCCCACAGAAACCAGGGCAGAAGTCAGGTGGGATCCGTGGTTTGGAGTGGGTGACTGAAATGTGCTGCACGTGTTTGGGTGTCTCCAGGTGATGGTTGCTCAGGGCTGGCATCTCCTGCATTCTGGCAGAGCTTGTGGCCACCAGGGAGCCTTCCTCACCTCCCAGCCATGAACTGGAGCCACCTGAGCTCGGAGGGTGAGACAGGTTCATTATCCAGGTGGGAATTTGGGGTGCTTGGCTGTGAGGGCTGGGAGCTGGACTGGCACTGAGCTGAGGATGAGCTGGGAGCTCCTGCTCGCTCCTCTCCTTGTGCCCTGCCTTGATCTCAGTGACTCCAGCAAGGCCAAGGATGGATCTTCAGGGTTTCAGTGGATCTGCAGCCTGGATGGGGAAACCATCCTAAAACCCAGAAGGAGTCTGAGGTTTATCTAGTTCTAGTTTTGACTGAAACCTCTAAATTGTAGGGAGGAAATAAACCTAAACCAGGGATTTTTCAGACTCATGGCTGTGGTTCAGGCTGCTGACCTGCAGAGCTGAGCCTGGAGCCTGGGCCCAGCCTTTGTGCTCACTTTGCATCAGCAAAACTGATCTCAGGTGCTGGAAGTGGAGAGTGCAGCACCCCAGCCCTGACCCTCCCCATCAGGTACAGGCTTTGCCGAGCCAGTCTGGGATCAGGATGTTGTGTCTGGGATCAGGATGTTGTGTTTGGGATCGGGATGTTGTGTCTGGGATCGGGATGTTGTGTCTACAATGAGGATGTTGTGTTTGGGATCAGGATGTTGTGTCTGGGATGAGGATGTTGTGTCTGGGATCAGGATGTTGTGTTTGGGATCAGGATGTTGTGTCTGTGATGAGGATGTTGTGTCTGGGATCAGGATGTTGTGTCTGGGCAAGGATGGGCCCCTGTCCCCTTCTCTCTGCTCCTCTCTCAGGCTGGAGCCATAAACTCTCCTCATCTCTGTCATCACCTGTGCCCTGCCAGCCCCTGGACACCCCTCCCCACCTCCTGCCCTCAGTGGCTCCAGGGCCAGGGCAGAGCCACCCTCCAGCCCCTGGCACCTGGGGACAGTGACATCCCTTCTCCATCAGTGCAGGACTGGGAGCAGGTGAGGGCTGGGGGCAGGGAGGGCAGGGAATGGCAATTCCCTGTGTTGGAGGGGATGGTTTACCTGGTGATCCAGAAAGTGCTGCTTCCATGTGCAGTGTCTGGGTGACCAGGGCAGAGAAATGCAGCCTTGCTCAGAGCAAGCAAGGACATGCTGGGATGTGATGTGGGCATGGCTTGGCTCTCCTGACACACCAGAGGAGCTGTTTGCTCTCTCCACCTCTGTGGTTTATGTGAGAGTCACCAGCTGAGGCTGTGGGACAGGGAACTCTCATAAAAACTCCCATGGGAGCTGCACCTGAAAGCGGCAGCATCGGGAGCTGCCCCTGTGCTGCCCATCCTGCCCTGAGCAGGGAGCTCAGTGTGTGCCCCCTCATCCCACTGCTGCTGGAAATGTAGGGAAAACAAGTGGGCAGGAATAAACAGAGAAATAAGAGAGAATGGGAGCCTCTCGTGTCAGATCTCTCTTATTTGTGTATTTATTTCTCCACACTTGTCACTCTGGGTGCCCCTTCATCAACCAGCTTGGACATCACTGATGTGAGAACACCAGGCCTGTTAATGACCCACCTGTCCCCTCCACAGCTGGGTCTGTGTGGATAAACCAGAGCAGGAGCACAGTCCCTGCACCCAGCTGGATGTCCAACAGGGAGGGCTGAAGCCTGGCTGGAATCTCCATGGCAGGGGATGGAGGAGTTTGGCTGCCCTGTGCCCTTCTTGCTGCGAGGGGGAAGATGCCGGAGTGCCAGGGAAAGGAGGAATGGCTTCCCACTGGCACAGGGCAGGGATGGATGGGATATTGGGCAGGAATTGTTCCCTGGGAGTGGGGAGGCCCTGGCACAGGGTGCCCAGAGAAGTTGTGGCTGCCCCTGGATCGCTGGAAGTGTCCAAGGCCAGGTTGGACACTGGGGCTTGGAGCAGCCTGGGATGGTGGAAGGTGTCCCTGCCCATGGCAGGGGTGGGATGAGATGAGCTTGAAGCTCCCTTACAACACAACCCACTCCATGATTCTGTGCAGGAAAAGCACAAATTGATGGGCAAAGCAGTCAGGAAGCCTTGGCTGTCCCTGGAAAATGTGTGGATGGGATTGATAGGATGTGGCTCTTTTGGAAATCTGCCAGAAAGAGCCATGGATGCATCCAGGCTTTGGAGCAGAGCTGCTGGCAGGGTAAGACAAAGAGAAGCCAGGGCCAAAAAACAGGCTGGGGGGGATGGCTGGAGCATGGAGCAGAGCTGGGGAGGGAGAAGGGCAGGGTTTGGCCAGAGCCCAGCTGGGATGGGCAGCACACACGAGACTGAGCAGAGCCAGGAGCGAAGGTGCCCCGGGCATGGCCCCTGTGAGGCTGCAGCAGAGAGGGGAACTGCAGGGCTGCTCTGCTGGAATAGATAAGGCTTTGTTTAAGAGAGTAAAAAAAAAAATAAATAAAAGCCTGGAAAAACTGGCTTTGCCATTTCTGGACAACTTTAGCATTCTCTGGTCAGGAAGGAAAAAATTCTCTCTCTCTCTCTCATGGAAAGCTGTGCTCAGCAGAAGAGTTGAGTTTTGTCAATGCCTGGCTGGGGTGGAGGACCCCAGGTCATTCCCATGGGGAATGGGAGTGGGTTTGGGGGTTTCTCCCAGCTGCACCATGGCAGACAGCACTTCATCCATGAACAACAGTTCTGACCTCAAGACCTTGGTTTCAGAGGGGTTCGGGTATTTCTGAAGGCTTAGGGGGGATTTTTAGGGTTCAGGTTTTTCTTTCTCCTGTTTTCTTAGGGTTTTGGTGATTTTTCTTAGTATTTTAGTTGTGATTTGTTGGGGTATTTTTACTAAGAGATGTTCTCAACAGACAAATATAGTGATAATTATTGTAACATGAAAACTTTGCTGCTAAAAACTGGACTTTTTTTCCCTCTATTCCTTTTTCTTTCTCTCTTCTCATTAGCTTGCACCTTCACTGGCAAGAGCAGTTTTTGGAGCAAACCTCCCTGAGATCAGTTTCTCCAGGATATGCAAAGGTCTTGTGCTAGCTGGCAGGTGGTAGAAAATCCCTTTGATTTCTCAAGTTTCCTTTTTTTCCAAACAAGGAGGCTGTTTCCTTAATCCCTCCAAGGGAGGATGTTCAGACACTCCCAAATTCTGACCACTCCAGCTGACAGAGTTCCTTGGGAAGGCTCCTGCTGGGAATTTGTCCCATGAGCCTGGTCCTTGCTGGGAAGGTTGATGGAAGGGCTCTGTCATGCTCAGAGGTGCTGCTCTCTCTCCTGTCAGGAAACCTTCCCATCCCAGAGGCTTCTCCTGGTGGGATGGCTTGGCCAGGGGCAGGGCAGTGGGGTGAGGGTGGGCTCTGAGCAGGATCCTGGTCCTGCCTGCTGCATCCCCCACCCCTGGAATGGACAGTCAGCACAGCAGGCAGTGACCACCCACTGCTGCCCTCAATTCCATCCCCGTTCAATGTCAGTTCACACAGATTTCATAAAAAGCTCTCCCATGTCAGCCCTGCTGCTGGAGGCCAGACTTTAGGAGATTAAACTGAACGAATCCTCCAGAAGGCCACAGCACAGAGCTATAAATGTCCTTCAAACTCCCTGAGCCACAGCTCCCACTGCATGAAATTCTCTCATGCTGCTTGTAATGACACTGGAGTGAAACTGTGGCAGGGTAGAGGGCACAAGGGCTGGGCTCTGGCTACAGTAATTCAGGTTTGGGAGAGATTAAGATCTGCCTGAAAACTCAGAGCAGAGTTCTGTCAAGCTGCCCACGTCAGGGTGTAGCTGGACAGCAGGGTTGCTGTGCTCAGCCCAGCCTGTTCCAGTTGTATTTATCTTCCCTGGTAGGAATGGTGATATTTCATTGTAATCTGCATGGAAATAAGAGCAGAAACAGGGCGGGCGATGGGAGGCTCGCTCCGCCTTCAGCACTGAGCAGCTCCTGACTCACCTGCTGTCTGGGCCTCCTGCTGACTCCAGCCCTTCCAAACAGCCTCTGGAAATGGGTGCCAGCCCTGCAGGCAGAGCTGTCCCAGTGCCTGAACCCCCTCTTGCCTGGGGAGTGACCCTGGTGAGGGTCTGCAGGGCTGGGAGCGCTCCTGGGTGGATGCTCTCACCCCCTAGACCCCAGGGATGAATAATTTCCTGCTGGCAGGAGGGAGAGTTTCAGCAGCAGCTGTGAAGGCTGAACTGGTTTTTATCATAAAATTATCAAATGGTTTGGATTAGATGGGCAAAGACACCTTTCACTATCCCAGGTTGCTCCAAGCCCTGTCCAGCCTGGCCTTGGACACTGCCAGGGATCCCGGGGCAGCCACAGCTTCTCTGGGCACCCTGTGCCAGGGCCTGACCTCTCTCACTGTTTTCTCCTGCCAAGCCTGGACTATCCGAAGAAGAAGCCAACCCCCTGTTCTCTAAGCATGGCAAATGTTTGAGGAATGTGATGTGGAAGGAGGCTGATGGTTCTCCCCACATCGTGGCTCTGTTCAAGGCCTGTGCCATGTAACAACACAGAGGTCATGGCTGAATCCCCAGGGCCTGACCATACTCAGGGATGAGAGCAGAACAAAGCAATCAAGTCCATCAGGCAAAGGAAGTGTCACCATCATCCTCCAGGATCCCCATGCTCCATCTCCCGCAGGGAGATGCCAGGGCTGGATGGGGATGGCCACTGAGCCTGGAGACCCTGAGCCCAGGCAGGTCACAGAGCTGCAGCAGGCACTCCTAAGGGGGGATGTGGACCCTGGTGCTGCTGGATGGGAGCTTGAGGGCCCCTTGGGGTTGGGACAGAGTGGCTGTCACATCCAGGGGACAAAGAGTTGTTCACGGGGAGGCTGCAGCACCTGCCTTGGGTGCCAGCGCTGCTCACTGAGATGTTCCCAACTTGGGCAGGTTCTGTCCCGAGGCTGAGGAAGCCACCAAGGCTCCCTGGCTCCTTTCCAGGCTCTGTCCTGCTGCTGGATGATGTTCCCCGGGCAGCCCCTGCCTCCCTCGGCTGAGCTCGTGGCCGCGGTTCCCGGGGCTGGCAGGACACGCTCCAGCGCCCCTCGCTCTTGCCAAGCCGGTGCTGGGTTCTTGCCCTGTCCCTCGGTGCTTTGAAGGCTCCGTCACGGGCAGCGCCCTGGCACCGAGCCCTGCCCAAGGTGCAGCCCCTGCGCAGGACGGGGCCGGGCTCACGCGGTGTCGAAATCCCGGTCCCTGCTGACGGCGGGGGCGGGCGGCTGATTTTCGGAGTGTTGCTGTGTTTTCCTGGCAGCAGAGCTGGGCAGGAGCCGCCCGGGAGCCTGGCAGCGCCTGGAGCAGGGGCCGGGGCAGGAGCTCCTCGCTTCTTCGCAATCCTCCTGCAGCGAGTTGTTCAACCGGTCGGGCACCGGCTTCCCCATCTTGATGGTGGGGCTGTTTCCACACGGTGGGAGTGTTCCCTGGATTCACAGATGTTTGTAAACTCCAAGGCAGGAATTAACAAATTGTGGCTAATAAGCACAGCTCTCCCCGAGGTGTGCACGGACAGCCGGGGCCAGGGAGGGAGGGAGAGTGGCCCCGGGCACAGCCCTGCGCTGCTTCCTCAGCCAGAAAAACAGAGGTTTCAGCCTGGCCCGCAGCCTCCGGAGGTGCTTTGGCACCTGCCCAGGGCCGCTGGGCTCCAGGCAGGGCGGTGCAGGGAAGCTTCTTCCTTCCTGAGCCCATCTGCGGGCGGATGGGGAGCACGGGGTAGCCGGGGCTGGCAGCCCCAGGGTGGGCACCCCGCACGGGGCAGGTCGGTCTCCTCCTGCTCCACCGCATCCTGAAGCTCTCGGAGCCCTGCGCTGCCGGCCCCGGTGCGGGGTTTCTCACTTTGTCACTAACTCCGCCGAAGCTCAGAAACGCGTCTGGGTGTTGGCACCATCCTTTACCCACGGGAACCCCACCGGGGAGGTGCGGAGCCTCAGAGGGCTCGGTGCCACCCCCGTCTCTCCTGCCTGCCCTGCCCGGGGCAGGACCCGGCGGCAGAGCGTGCCCCGGGCTTTGGGAGCCGCAGCCTGGGCGGCCCTGCCGAGCCAGCCGGGCTGCCGGGGGAGCCTTCCCCAGGGCTGGGGCTGGAGCCTCAGCCCTACAGAGGGAGCTCAGCAAATCCCCCGTGCCAGGGGCAGAGGCTCCCCTGGCAGGGAGCACCCTCCCACGGCCACAGCCCCGCTCCCGTGGGCAGGGAGCAGCCAGGGGCTCCTCTGCCTAAGAAACGGCGGCGCCTTCTGGACTGACCGGTCCCTTTTTGGGTCCTCGGAGGCACCTCAGCCCCTGCACCAGCTCCCCGGCTTCCTTCCCAAAGGAGGGGTTTTGGGAGAGGGCGGCTGCTCCGAGTCCAGCAGCCAGGGCTGGTGCCGATGGAGAGGAACGCAAGGGGATGAACAAGCCACTGGCTCGGATCATGAATCCTTGAATCACTCAGAATCCTGGAGCACTCCACATGCTCCAAAGCCCCTGCAGCTCCTCTGGGAAACACAGGATACGCTTCTGAATTAATCCCAACATCCAACTCTGGAAAAACATCCCGGGGCAGGCAGGGGCTGGGGACCATCCACCGTCCAGCCCAGACAGGCTGAGCCTTCCTGCAGGGGGATTTTTACACCTTTTCCCTTTTTATCAATGACCTTTCACAGAGCGCATTCAACAGGCTGCTGCTTCCCCTCCCCCCCTTTTTTTTTTCCTTAACCAACCAGTACAACCGAGCCGCGCCCCCACCCCATCAGGGGAAGCCGAGGAAACGACGATGGACCAAATCCTTGGTCCTGAGGGAACAGGGGGTAAAGGCGGAGAACAACCAGACTATTTTTCCATAAGATCTAACCCAGCATACACCTGGGAAGTGAAAGAACATGCTGGCTGGAGCTGCCGCTACTGCGATGGGAGGGGAACGGGGAGAAACGAGCTCTGTGCCCACGGCCGGCAGGAGATGTGCACCCAGCTCGGGGAGGAGCCGACACCTCACCGGGGGCCAAACACCGGAGCTCCACACGTCAGGGGCTTCACCAGCACTCAGAGGTTGCCCACACCTCGGGGATGTCACACTCCAGGCTTCCTCACCTCGGGAAAGCCCAATCCTTGGGGGATGTCCGCACTTAAGGGTGTCCACACCTCCGGGGGTGCCCACTCTTTGGGAGGTGCCGACAGTTCGGGGTTCCACACCTCCGGGGTTCTCACACTCGAGGGTGTGCACACCTCGGGGGATTCCCACTCCTGGGGGATTCCCACTCCTCGGGAGGGTTCTCACTCCTCGAGGGGGTTCCCACTCCTCGGGGGGGTTCTCCCTCCTCGGGGGGGTTCAGCTCCGCCGANNNNGGGGGGTGCCCGCCCCCGCGGCGCGGGGGGGGGGAGGGGGGGGGATGCTGCGGGACGGGATCCCCGGGATGGCGGCTCTGCTGATCCCGGCAGGAGCGGGACTGCCCGGGGCCGGGTCACTCACCTCTTCTTCTGCACGGAGGGGCTGTATTTCCCTTTGTTGCGTTTCCTGAAGAGCGAGTGCATCGCGTCCCCGCACGGCGCCCGCCGCGCTCCTCCTGCCCGTCCCCGNCCTGACACCCCCCCAACAGTCAGGGCAGGCGTGGGGAGCAGCTCGAGTGGTCCCCTGGCCTCAGCGGGGCCGTGCTGGGCACAGAGGGGCACAGAGGGGCAGTCCCGGGGGTTGTCTCTGCCTTGGGGGTGAGCGGTGCTCGGTCACTGCTCCTGGCAGGTGCCTCGGCACTGCCGGGACACCTCCGGCCCTGGGGACAGCTCGGGGCCGTTCTCAGGAAAGACATTGAGGGGCTGGAGCGTGTCCAGAGAAGGGAACAGAGCTGGGGAAGGGGCTGGAGCACCAGGAACGGCTGAGGGAGCTGGGAAAGGGGCTCAGCCTGGAGAAAAGGAGGCTCAGGGGGGCCCTTCTGGCTCTGCACAACTCCCTGACAGGAGGGGACAGCCGGGGGTGGGGGTCGGGCTGTGCTCCCAGGGAACAGGGACAGGACAAGGGGAAACGGCCTGAAACAGTGTCAGGAAAGTTTAGTTTGGATATTGGGAAATCTTCACTGAAGGGGTGGTCAGGCACTGGCACAGCTGCCCGGGGCAGTGGTGGGGTCACCGTCCCTGCAGGGATTCAAAAGCCGTGAATGTGACACTTGGGGACACGGGGCTGTGGGGAATACGATGGTGCTGGGGGAGTGGTTGGACTTGATCTTTCAGATCCACTCCCACCTAAAGGACTCCATAAGGCACCGAGATGCCTCCCTCAGGCCCCCCGCAGCCTAAGAGGTTTTGCTCCCACATGCACACAGCAGTCAGCAATTAGGACCAGCTCTGGCCTTTTTATCCTGGGATTTTGTGCCCATGCGGGATTAAAGCCCTGATTGTAGCTTCCCCACCAGCCCCAAATCCTCTGCTGATTTTCGTTCTGGGGGCAAGTCAGTGCACGCTGTGACCTATTGATCCCGATCCCCTGCGTGTGCCGGATCTGCTGCGCTCCGGGGCGCCCTTAAAGAGCGCCGAGCGCTGGGGCCGGCCGGACACTCCCGGGAGCGCGGGGAGGCTGCGGGGCCCGGCAGCGACAGTGCAAGGCAAGTGCGGGTCCGTGTGTCTGTCTGTGTGTCTGTCTGCGTGTCCCCCTCTGTCTGTGTGTTCCTCTCTGTCTGTGTGTTCCTCTCTGTGTGTCTGTCTGTGTGTCCCTCTCTGTCTGTGTGTCTGTCTGTGTGTCTGTCTGTGTGTCTATCTCTGTCTGTGTGTCTGTCTGTGTGTCCCTCTCTATCTGTGTGTCTATCTGTGTGTTCCTGTCTGTCTGTGTGTCTGTCTGTGTGTTCCTCTCTGTGTTTCTCTGTGGGACTCTCCTCCATCCCAGTTTGCCGTGTTTTGTCCCCCTGGCTCCTTCCAGGGGGTGAGGCCGTTTCCCTGCAGGAGCTGATCCTGCCGAGGGTTCTTGCTCTGGGGTGGCCCGGCTGTGCTGCCAGGCTGTGCCAGCCCCTTCTGGGTGATCAGGAGCCGTCTGAGCCGTGAGGAACCCACAGCCAGTGCCCCACAGGGCCTTGACCCCGCTCGGGGCCGGGCTGTCACCCCACAAACAGCAGCACTTTGTGCTCTCATCCAGCTGAGCACTGCCGAGCCTTTGGCGAGTGGGGATGGATTTAAAACACTCCCAGGAGCCCAAGGCTGTGCTGAAGGTGGATCTGTTGGGGCTGGGGGTGGCAGAGTCCTGCTGGCAATGAGTCCCAGGGGTGTGACTCTGGCCCTGGTGGCTGCTGGTTGAGGCTGGAGCAGCCCAGCAGCAGCAGTGCTCCCACAGCACCCCCAAACACCAGAACCAGGCCTGGGGCCTCACCCTGCACTGGCTGGGGCCATCTGGGCTCTCCATGGCACCAGCCGTGGTACCAGCTCCATGAGGGTATGACTTGGTCTTCACGGTGCCCAGCTTCCATTCTTACTTCCAAATAGATAATGAGGATCCCTTGGGTAGGACCCAGGATCCCTGGCAGTGCCTGGAGCCTGGCACTCTCCCTGCCATGGCCAGCAGTGCCAGGCCCCTGCCCATGCTGAGGAGCACACCAGTGTTCCCCTGGGTTTTTGGGAGGAGGCTTTTGCAGATGCTGTGGTTCCTTCGAAGGCTGTGAGCATCCCCAGGCAGCACCTGCATCCCCATCCTCCCTCCAATCCCGACACAAGGGGAGGGGAGGAGGGACAAACCCAGCCCGACTGCTTTTATTTCACTGCGTGAAGTTCTGCATGTCTTTATTCAGCACTAGAAACACTTTCTGGGTTTTGTGCTTTTGGATCCCCCCCCATCTCTAGCAGCAACATGTTCTGGATGCTCAAAGGATCAGTTGCTCCTCTTGCAGCTTCCAGAACCATCCTAGAGTCCCCCTCCTTAACCCCTGTGTGAAGGTGAGCAGAGGTTTAGGGATGGAATGTCTCTGCCTACCAGAGGGGTTTGCTTTCCATCTCCTCCTGTGCCAGCTCTGCAGCCTTAATCCTCCTAATCTCCCCACATCTCTGGCGTGGCTCATTTTTGTGTGCAAATGCCCTTGAGAGCAGCAAAATTGCAGCTGCTGGGTGCAACACCAGGCGGAGAGAAACTCCGGTGTAGTGGAAAACTCTGTCTTATGCAAACTGCCCGGGTATTGTGCCTTTAGCTTGGCTTGGGATCAGAGGCACTGCACAAAGCCTCTCTGCACAGGGTGGTTTTGGGGACCTGGGGGCCTGTGCTTTGGGGGTGCTGGCAGCTCTTGTTCAGGCTCTGGTGCCTGCCCAAAGCACCTCACAGCCCGTGCTGAGGTTCCCTCCTCGGCTGGGCTCTGCCAGGGTTGGTTTTGCAGCATTTATTTTGCAAATGAGCCTTTTGGTGGCTTTATGGATGCAGCTGGTCCCTGCTGTGCTCCGTGCCCCCCCACCGGCCGCTGCTGCCAGGCGGGGCGTGCCCTGTGCCGGTGCCCAGCCCCGGTGCCACCGGCTCCTTGAGCCTCTCAGCGTGGGGAAGGGGGGCTGTCCTGGCAGCCGGGAGCCCCCCGTGCCCTGCGAGCTGCCAGGGCCCCACTGCGGGGCAGCGGGGGGCTCGTGGGAGGATGCCGAGCCCCGGGGTGCAGCACCCACCCAGATGTGCTCCCTTGGCTCCTTTCCAGCGCTTAAAACACGCACGGAGCTCCTTCCAGGGGCCGAGCACCTCGACAGAGGCAGCGATGTGGCAATATTGACTTAACCTCGGTAAGAAGCTCTTGAGCTGCCGCTGCTGCGGGAGGGGAGCGGGAGAGGAGCACGTTTTATGCAACGAGATGACATTTTCCTGGCAAGCCCTTCTCTGGCATCCCACACCCCGCTCCACCCTGTGCCAGCCCCGGCACCCTGGCCAAGGCTGACCCCGCTGCCGAGGGTGCAGGACGGGCTCCAGCTCGGGGCTCTCGTTCCCTGCTGACACCTGAGCCGCGGCCATCCCACTGTGCCCCACCCCACACACCCCACTGGAGTTCGGGATGGCACCAGGGCTGGGTGGGTCAAGCCAGCAGTGCGGGGTGGCATCCCCTTCCCCACAAACCCCAAAAGGCACCGTGGCAGTGCCCAGGGGTTTTGGGGGTCCATGGGAGCAGAGGAACCAGGCATGGAGATGATCAGCCCTGGCAGCTGTTCAGCAGTGTTCCTCAAGGAAGAATTTTTGGATTTGACTTCTGATGGAGGAGGGTTGAGGCAAAACAACACGGAAATCTCTTCCAAAAGCTCGATGGAACACAAACAGCAGGAGATAAGCCAAAATCTCATTTATTTTCTGGGTGGGATGTTTTTGACAGCCCCTGGAGGGCTCAGCTGAGCTGCTGGCCCCCCTGGCAGGGCTTTGGGGTGGGGAGGGAGTTCCTGCTCGCACGGCAGGAAAGCAGGGCACTGAAACACCTCCGTGCTGCCGCTTCCTCCTGGCGGCTCCCACGTGCGCAGGAATGCGGCCGTGCTCGTTCCTGACTGGTCCTGTGCCGGCCGAAACCTCCCCCAGCTCCGTTTGGGGCTGGTTTTGCTCTGGAATCAGCAGCCAGCACAGCCACTCCGGCCCCATCCCGCAGCCCCTGCCAGCCTCGATGGCTTCAGACGGCTCTGGTGGGGTGTGGTGGCTCAAAGGACCAGGCTCAGGGTTCCTCGAACTGTAAGATAAATAGAATAAAACAAGTGCATTGCTCCCGATACAAAAGGATGGGAAAGCTCCTGTCCCAGCAGGGAAGTGCCTTTTTCTGCTGCACTTGCTGGTTTGAGCCCAAGTGCCATCAAGGGACTTAATATTGAACAAACACCAAGCGAAAGCGGGAGCAGGCAGCCAAGCAAAACAAAGGCTGAGAGAGGCCGGTGCTCTGACTCATTTGGCATGAAAATGCAGCACGGAATAAATTAAGTTTGGCTCTTCCTCATCCTCCCGGCACAGTACAGAGCAGGAGGGCTGCATTGTCACCACTGCTGGGGTGGCTTTGGGGTGCTGGTGCACACAGCAGGCATTGGGGACCCATGGGGACATCTGCACCAGACTGGNCCGGGGGGACACACCCACCCTGGCAGGCCCCTGTCCCGTGTCCCCAGCCATGACTTTTGGAATGGCACTGGGCAGTGTACAGCTGGGCTGGATGTTAACATCAAGGATGTGCATCCAAGACAGCAGCAGCTCCTCTTGGTCCTTATTCTCCTGTCTCATGAAGGGATGGGGTCCCAGATCCCCAGTGGGGACACACAGCTATCATCATCGTCATCATCATCCTCATCATCATTGAGTCATCATAGAGTGGTTTGGGTTGGAAGGGACTTAAAGCTCATCTTGTTCTCTCCTGCCAAGGCAGGGACCTCTTCCACTAGACCAGATTGCTCCAAACCCTGTCCAACCTGGTCCTGAACACTTCCAGGGGCATCCACAGCTCCTCGGTGTCCCCTGTGCCCCTCAGTGCAGGGTGCTGCAGCCCTGAGCACCCGTGCAGGAGCACTGGTCCTGGCTGGGACGTCCCATGGCTGGGGCCACTCTGTCACAGTCCCCCAGGACACACCGAGAGGAAGAAGAAGGTCAGGGCTTCACTGCAGGCTTTGTCCTGTGATGTAAAGACGGGGAATTTCCGGGGTGTAATGTTTGCATCTCTATAAATATGCAGCTGGAGCGCACCCAGGGGCAGCTGCCTGCGATGGGCGAGGGAGATAATGCCCCGCTTCCGCCAGCGCGGAAACTCGCGGGGGAAAAAGGGCAAGGCAGCGCCTGGCTCCGCAGCACGTCGAGGTGATTCAGCCCAGAGCCCGCCCCGGGGGATGCTGTGATCCCCAGGGCCGTGGGCGAGAGGGGGACACATCCAGGGGATGCCCCGGCAGGCTCCTGGCAGCTGCGGGGAGGGCGGTGGACATGATGCCCCCGCGCCGCGGGAGCCTCGGCAGAGCTGGGCCAGCGGCACCAGGGCAGGCTCGGGGTGTCCCCGCCGTCCCCGCGGCTGCCGGGCGCTGTCCTGCCCCGGAGCGGGGTGACACTGCCTCAGACAATTCCGGCTGGTGACACTGGGAGAGGCCGCGGCACCCGGCACCCCGCGCCCGCCCGCCCGCTCCCCGCGGTTTCGGCAAACCCAGGGCCCGTCCTGTCCCGGCGGCACAAACCGGTCCCGGGACCCACACCCAGCACCGCCCGGCCCGCGTTGCGACAGCGCTGGGAGCGGGCGGCTCTCCCCGCACCGGCACCCCTCGGGATGGCGGGGCTGGGGAGGGCGTGCACCCCAAAAGCACCCAAAACGCGCCGTGGGGTGCCCCGATGGATGGGGGCCCTGGGCTGGGTGCCCCGATGATGGGGGTCCTGGGCTGGGTGCCCCGATGATGGGGGTCCTGGGCTGGGTGCCTTGTAGGGCTGGCCCCTAAAGCAGAGCTGCACACGAGAGGGAGGTCGGGACAAGGTGGTGGCGGCTGTCGTGGGCGGAGGACTGTGCCTCCTCAGGGGACCTGTCACCGGGCTGGGAGGTGACAGGTGAAGAGGGTTTTGGCAGCGGCACATCCTGCACAGTCACTCGCAAAGGATGCCGAGCGGGATCAGCCTCAATTCCCCGCCTTGTCCCGGCAGCAGCGCCCCGGGCACGGCCGGTCCTGGGCGGCTCCGCTGCCGCGGGGCTCTGAGCCCGCCCGGCCGGGCCCTCCCTGCTCTTCGTCACAGCGTGGGTGACAGGGGCTGGGGCGGCTCCGTTCACCCCAGGGAGCCAGGTGTCCCCGTCCATGTCACACGGGTGCTCTGGCTGGAGATGCCACCAGCCGCCACTGAGTTCCCGAGCCTGCCAGGGATGCCCGCGGAATGCCGCAGCTCAGGGCTGGGGGCAGGGGCTGCACGGACAGGTCACCACTGCCTCTGCTGGTCAGGGCTCTCCTCGGCTGCACCCCGAGTGTCCCATCCTGGAGCAATGACATGAAGCCAAGGGGTCAGGCTGGATATCAGGGTGACCCCTGAGGGTGCAGGCTCTTCCCCAGAGGGTGCTGGCACTGCCCAGGCTCCCCAGGGAATGGGCACAGCCCCGAGGCTGCCAGAGCTCCAGGAGTGTTTGGACAGCGCTGCCAGGGATGCCCAGGGTGGGATTGTTGGAGGTCTGTGCAGGGACAGATCTGGACCCTTCCCACTCAGGATATTCCATGATTTCATGTCCCAGCATTACCTGGAGCTGAGGGGAGCCATGAGCACAGGACCTGGCCCTGGTGAGGCTGGTGGCTTTCCCAGGCCATGCTGGACACAGACAGATGCATTTCATAATCCCCAGGTCTCACCTAATCCCCAGGTCCTGGCAACCCCAGGCTGCTGCCCTGGGATCATAACTGATGGCAAGGGGGAAGAATTAAATACACAAAATACAGTGGGTTGGTGCTCATTTGGGGCTTTATCATCATCCCAAATCAGGACATGTCTGTCCATCCTGCTGTCCATCCATCCCACCCACAGCTGAACATGGACAAACATGACTGGGCTGGCTGTGGCCTCTTTGCTCTGGGATAATTCACATTCCAGGATAATACCCCACTTCAAACAGTTTCCATCTGGCCACCAGTGCTCACTCCCAGGGCTTTCCCAGTAGTCTAAAGGAAAATTTGTTTGCTGGGGTAGGGCTAGAAAACCTTAAACAGGGGAAAAAATACCCAAATGCAAGACTTGTGCCCCATATTAAATAATATATTTATATATGCAATATTATAGATAATATATATTATTATAGAAAAATATAATAT
>VWYP01010954.1:66906-120920 GCA_013400435.1 Pycnonotus jocosus | reverse complement strand
CCCGGGTGTGGCTGAGCCCCGCCGGTGGCCATCAGCGGCCCCGCGGGTCCCGAGGCCCGGCAGGGTTTATCTGGGGGGCCGGCAGAGGGGCGATCACATGCTCGCCCGCCCGCCTGGGATTAGGTGCAGGCGCTGCGGCGGGGAGCCGTGCCAGGGAGCCGAGCCGGGCAGCCCCGGCGGCCGCGGGCACTCCCAGCCCATGGCCCCGGGCAGCGGGAGCCGAACGCGGCAGCCCTGAGGGCCCGGCGGGACCGGATGATGTCCTACCTGCAGCCCCCTGGCCGGCCCCTGGAGCGCTTCGATGGGCTCTCCCTCATCTACTGGTAAGCGGGGCGGGATGCACCGGGCACGGGAATGGGCACGGGTATCCCTGGGAGCCTTGGATCCCTTCTGCAGGGACGGATGCGTTCGGTGACCCCGCGGCTGTCGGCGGGGTTGGATTCGGTTGGTTTGGGTGGCCCCTCTGAGGGGGCAGGGTCTGATGGGGGTCGGGTCCCCCAGCACCCCAGGGGCAGCGCTCGGGTGAGGCCGGTACCAGGCAGGGCTGGGAAAGGGGATTTATTTTCCAGGCAGCACCTGGGGAACCCCCCCAGCCTCACGGGCAGGTGTGGGTGCTCCGGCTGCGGTTGTGGTGTTGGGCTCTTCCCTTTGACAAAACCTCCCCCCAAGGGGAGCCAAGGGTGCCCGGGGAGCGGGGTGGGTGCGGAGCAGGCCCCGGGAGGGTGCGGGGAGGTTGCGGAGGGGACGGGAGGTGACGGCGGGCGGCTGCAGCTGTCTATGTAGGGCAGGGAGAGCCGGCGGAGCGCGGCTGTGCCCGGGGCCAGGGTTCAGAGCGTGCGGCTTTAGCCGATTAACTGGGGGTCAGTGGGCCGGAGCCAGGGCCGGCCTGGGCCCCGCCGGGGTCTCGGACCACCCTGAGGTTCGGCGGAGGCTTTCCTGGGCTGGCAGACCCGGGCTTCTCCCGAGCCGAGACGAAGAGGCCGGGGCACGCTGAAGGCAGCAGGGGCCGTGATCCCTGCGGCTGCTGGGCCATGATCCATCTCCGGCTGAAGTAGGTCATTGGAGCGAGGGCTGCGGGGGCTGCGGGGCGGCTGCCCCGGGGGGGTCCCGGCAGGAGGGCGAGGGCAGCACCCCGGGGTGGCTGTGGCCGAGCCGGTGGCGTGAGTTGCTGTGTTGATGCTGCCCTGCTGCTTTTTGGGTGCAGAAAAGGCAGAATCAGTTGCCGGTGGGAAGGAGGTGGTGCAGGACAGGCGTGGCTTCGGGGCTGTGTTTGGGGCAGCGCTGCCAGGTGGGTGCTGGTGCTGTGGGGCCGTGGGGTGTGTGGGAGCAGCCCCGTCACCTCACTGAGGGCCCCTGGGCATCCACGGCCCTGGTGCCCTGCCCCTGCGAGGCAAAAATGCTCAAACCCCATTTTCTACATCACAATGCTGGAATTTTGGGTAGAATCCTCCCTCAGCTTTGCCCTCTAGGCTGTGTTTGGTTTGGAAGGAGAGGAGTGGTCATGGGGGACCGTCCCCCACATGTGGCAGCTGCCAGATGTGCAGGCTGGTGTCCGGCTGTCTGTCGGGACGCGGCGGAGGATGGCGAGCAGATGGCGGGGAGATAACACCTCCCCGGCACTCCGATAAGGATGACCCCGCTCTGCCGCTGATTAAAAGATTAAATTTGGAGTTTGAAATAGGAATTTGATAAATAAACGCGAGCCGTCAGCAGAACCTCCCCCGGCAGCATCAGGGCGGGGGGTGGTGGCAGCCGCGGCTGGAGCAGCGGCTCATCCATCCCTCATCCCCGCTGTCTCCCGGTGGCGATGCCGGTACGAGCCCTCGGGGCGCTCCTGGAGAGGGGCTGCTGGAAGCTCTAAGCAAATTTTGCAGTGGTGGCTTCTGTGCAGGAGCTTTGCCAGAGCCAACAGGAAATAAAACAGCCCTGAAGGCGCCGTCGGTGCCGGGCGGGTCTCACGGCCGGACCGCGCTCTGTGTGCTCCGGGGGGTTTGGAGCCGCTGCCGGCTCCTCACCAGGCGTGGCCGGGTGCAAGTCTGGCCTGGCACTTCCACCAATCCTCCTGGAATTATTACTGTTGCCTGTTTATGGCCTGTGCCAGGGCCTGGATTGGTGCACGGGGATGTTTGCAGCTCAAGGATGGGTCAAAGCTCTTCCCAAGAGCTGCACTTCCAGTTCAGCAACGTGTTCTGAAATCTTCCCCCAAAATATGTGATTTTCCCATCTTTCCATACCCAGCCATTTCCCTCACCTCGCTCTTTCCCCCTCTATTTTTATGGATTCACTTGGGTGAGTTTCCTGCTGTGCTTCTCAGGTTTTCTGCCATTAATGCAGGGTGGCCAGGCAGGTCCTGCAGCCCCCAGCAGCCCCTGTTAATAAGTTTATAACCAGTCCAATCCCACAGCCCAGGGGATTTAGGCAGGCAGGGAGATTTATAATCCTGTTAACCCTTCACAGCAGTTGACACCCAAACTGGGGCTGTGGGACCAGTCGCCAGGCAGAGCAGCAGATCACCCAGCTGATGGGAAGATGAGGAGGAGGAGGGAGAAAGGCTTCTTCGGGGGAGAGATGTTACCACACCTTGGAGCTGCTGTGGTGGAAATGAAGGTGCCTGTTTGAGCTTTCCCATGTGATTGTGTTTGTGTTAATCCCCATCTCAGGGGTACATCCAAGGGTTGGGCTGGAGCAGATGTTGGGGAATCTTCAGCTTAGCTGGGCCCTGGCATAAATGCCTTTCCTAAAAACTTCTGGCAGACCCAGCCTGGCCTCCCTTCTACCTTAATATTGCAAGACAGGCTAATTGAAGAGGTTCTTTTTGCCTTTTCCCCAACCAAAACCTTTTGGAACAGCACGGGAAGAGCTGTGTGTTGATGTCCATTGGAAAAGACCTGTAATCCTTTGCTGTGGTTTAACCTCTCCAAGCCCCAGCAGTCTCCAAGAGCAGCTCTGCCAGGCAGGTGCCCACGGACTGACCATCTTCTCCCCGGGCAAGAAGAACCTCCAGAAAATGCTCCACCACTCTTGACTCGATGCACAATTGTCAGGTGGCATCAGTTTCCTTCTGCAAGCTCCTCTCTTCCAGGGGACGAAGGTGATGGGCAGCAGAGTTCTGACTCTGAGACAGCAAAAGTTCATTGGGATGAGCCCCTCATGCTCAAGAAATCCACTGGCTGAGAAGGATGTTGGAAATAGGGATGAAGTTTAGAGGAGGGTGATAAAAGGGGCTGAAGGACAGAAAGCCTGGCCAGCAGTAAGAGGTGGCATCTCCACCTGCCTGAGGTCTTGGTGGCCTGCTGGTGGAGACGGCCTGGGAGGAGGGGAGGAGTCCTGAGGAGCAAGAATGTGCACCAGCCTCAGGTGGAGACATCCTCCTCCAGCAGAAGCGGGGAACAAGCCCTGGAAAACTGCCCAGCCATCAAATCCTCCTCACCTCTCCATCATGGCCCAGGTGGGACTGAGGGGTGACCCAGCAGCAGAAGGAGTGGGGAGGGTGAAACTGTGACCTCTGCAGCTGGAGGGGTCAGAGGAAGGGATTGAAAGAGTTCTGGGGCCAACATGGTCCTTGGGAGGAGGAAAGTGCCCATGGGGTGTGGGGACAGGGATGTGGGGTGGTTGGCAGCCCTGCCCATGGGGATGAGGATCGCAGGCTTGGAGGAGCAGCATCACCCCTGCAGGGCTGCTGCACCTGCTGCCACCCTCTGCAGCTGGGTGCCCTGGGAGATGCTGAGCCCAGGGCTGGGGCGGGAGCGTGGGATTGCCCATCCCTGAGTGCTCCCTGTAGAATCTGCCTGCTCCCTTCACCAGTCATTTTGGCACCATGGTTCCTTCGGGTGCAAGTTACTCCTGGGATGGTTCCAGCTGGACATGAGAGGAAAACTTTTCATAATGGGAACCATCAGCCTCTGGAATCGCTTCCCCAGGGAAGTGGTGCATCCCCCAGTGTTGGACACTTTCAAGTTCCAGCTGGGCAGGGTGCCAGGCTGTCCTGTCTAGACCATACTTGTGACAAGAAAGGTTGCACCAAGTGCTCCTTGAGGTCCTTCCCAACCTGATATTCCATGCCTGTTTGTTGCCTCTTCTGTTCAGACTTGTCTGTGAGCATCTCCTGATCTCCTGAGCTCATCTGAAGTGGCTCCATGGGTGTTATTATGAGAATGCCGTGGGCTGCCCTGGGACCGTGGGCAGCTCCTTCCCAGCTGATGGATTTTTTGATTTATCCCCGATGCTTTGTAGCTGATCCTGCAAGCAGCGCAGTTGCATTTTCCCAATTTCTAATCAGATGTAACAGCCTCTGCAGCCTACGCTGATTTTGTTGTGTCATGCAATGAACTCACTCAGTGATGCTCCCTTGTTCCTGCTGCTGCTGCCTGGGCAGCTCCTGCTGCTGCTCCCGGAGTCAGTGGGAGGAGGGCAGAGACCGTGACCCAGTGCCCTGCTGGGGTAAGCCCTCCCACCTCCAACCTGCTTAATGCTGCTTTCCGGAGCCAAAAGGCCTCAGACAGATCTCGGTGTCACTGCAGGATGTCTTTCCACCTCTAATTCCCACCCACACAAACCTACTTGGACCCTGTTCCTCCACCCAGCTGGGCACAGAGGCTCCCTGCGGGCTCAGGGGTGCTGCTTGAAGCACAACCTTCCCTTCCCTTCCCTCCCCTCCCTTTTTGGGATGCTGTGATCCTGGCTGGCTCCCTGGGATCACCCAGGGATGCTGCTGTGAGGTCTGGCCATGCCTGGGCTCAGCTGCTCCCACTCCTGGTTCCTGGCTTTAGCCTCCCTTTTGGGGCTGGAATAACTGAGGAGATGAGGGTTTCATTTCTTGTGTGGCCTTAACATGGCCTGGAGGTGACCCCATGTCTTGGTTCAAGGCCACAATTTTTGGGCATGGCTAAATATGGAATACAATATTATGGAATTAAATATTATGGGATATAATAACACTTTGGGCTGCCCAGGACACCCCAGCTGAGCAGCCAGGCTGTGAAGGGTTGTTTGGCTGGGGGCAGAGCTCACTGAGCCCTCAGTTTGAAATGGAAGTGTGTTTCACAAGAGATGAGCCCTGAGTGATGTCTTCCCATGGGATTTTTGCATTTGCTGCTGGACATGGTGACCATGTGATGCCAACACTCCCAGTGACATTAAACCCATCACTGCCCTCGTGGTCCAGCTGTTCCAGCTCTCTTTGCTTGTCTGGACAGGAAGGACAAGGGCAGACCAGAGTTATTTTTTATCATAACTTTACTATTGGTTGTACTTGTTTCAGCCATCTTTTTCCCCCTCTTTTCTTTCTGAAATCCAAACCCATCACCACCACCTTCTCCACTGCTTCCTCTTGGCAGTGGTTTCTGTGCCTCTCCCCAGCACTCCCAGTTTCATTCTCCCACACTTTCCGCTTCATGCTCCCTCAAAAAAAAAAAAAAAAAGCACTGAAAATGCACCTGACTTGTGCTGACCCAGCATTTTTTACTCCATGCTGCTGCTCCAAGACTTATTTTGATTCTGTTTACAGTTTCACCCATCCCTGCATTATAAATGGTAGTGTTAAATAGAGCTGACTTATACAGTTTCACTCAACTTCTATTAAAATATTTTTTAAGAAAAAAAAAAAAAGAAAATTCCATTGGGGAAAAAAATATCATTTTTCAATGAGTTTTAAACTCATTTTTCTAGCAGTCAATGAGAAAGTGGACAAACAAGTGATGCATGTGTTTATCTGCTGCCCAGTCCCTTGGGGTTACTTTGTTCTTAACTCATGCTCCTTCTATTCTCTCATTTATTTAAAAACTTAAGGTCTCACCAGCAGTTTCCCAGGATCAGAATCCTGGATTAACTGGGAGTTGCTCAGCTGGATCCCAGCTCCATAAGGATCCTGAGCACACAGCACAGGCCCTTTGCCAGGGGGAGGTTTGCCTTCAACACTGCTTATACAAACTGTGCCTGGTACCCTCGGGCAGATCACAGGGGGCTTGTAAATCCTTCCTGAGTTCGATTCCAAGTTTTAAACCACTGAAAATCCTCTGAATTGTTTCAGCTGAAACTTCCTCTGATAAGAGACATGTTAATGAACAGGAGCAGCAGCAGTGTCTGATGCTTTTGCCAGGGCTGGTGTGTGTTTTGGAGGACAGGATTGAGGATCTGAGTGTTTGGAGAGAAAGCTGGAAGCTGAGCAATGCTCCTCTTCCCCAAGGGCCTCTTGGATTTGGTTTTCATTTCTTTTAGCAGCTTGTGGACAAGTGTGTGGTTTATTGCAACATCCCACCAGCGGGAAGGAGCAGGAATCCCAGCCTTGGGCAGGTGAAGGATTTCATGTCAGATGTTGAGCCCTAAACACATCTGTTTAACCCTGAGTGTGGAAATTGTTCTCTGAGATGCAGAGATCAGGGTGGGTGAATTACTGAAGTGCCAGGCAGGAAAATTTCCCCACTTTCCTGCAAGTTTTGGGTTGGCCTGACTCCAGTGAGCTTTCTGCAGTCCCTCTGAAACTGGTCAAAGAAGTGACCTTATCACAGAGCCACAGAATGGCTGCAGTTGGAAGGGACCTTAAAGATCATCTTATTCCACTCCCTGCTATGGGGATGGGCCCCTTCCAAGCTGGCCTTGGAGATTTCCAGGGATGGGGCAGCCACAGCTTCTCTGGGCAACTGTGCCAGTGCTTCAGCTTTAACCTGTTGCATTGCCACCAGTGCTTGTGCAATCCCTTCCCTTCAGCATCCCTGGTTTATTCCAGCCAGGACTCTGGCCCGTGGATCAAGGCAGTAATTGTGTGACAATGCATCAGCAGAGTCCCACAGGATCTGGGAAGGTTGTACATGGTATTTTGGTGGTGGGATGGAAATGCCTCTTCCTCTGACCAGGATGGTTATTGATGCATCAAAGGGCTTGGAGTGTGCTCCTGAGTGCCCAAAAAGGTCACCCCAAGCTGGGCATGGTGCCAGGACTCTCCTGCCCCTCGGGGAGCTGTGCCCTGGTGTGGAACAGGCACAGAGGGAGGGTTCCCCACCCCAGTGTTGGATTTCTGTGCATGTTCTGCCGCAAAACCTCCTGGCCAGCCCTGAACGAGTCACCAAGAGCCAGAGCTGGTGCTCATCAGGTGTTGGAACCTCCTGCTCTAATTTTCTGGCTCTCCATACTTTGGTCATTTTCTGTGGGATGGCAGGAGAGAGAGCATCTCCCTGCTGTTGGTTGCTGAGGGGATGGGCAGGTTTGTGAGGATCTTGAAGGCTGCAGCATCCAACAGGTTTGGAGATGGGCCCAGGTACCATCCCTCAGGCTTGGTCTGGTTCTGCCAAAGCCTTTACCAGGGCATGAACCAGGTGTGGGCACATCCCACTGTGCTGGGGTGTGCACAATGTATCCATCACCAGATGTATCTGCATTTGTCTAGTTGGCATTACTTATCCAAAATTTAATTTTTCAGCCAGATCATTTAATTTTCAGAAAAGTTTTGGCCACCTGAAGGTCAAATCTACTCAGATTTTATCTGTCATCTGTTTGTCCTCAAATGAAAGCAATTAAAAAAAAAATAAATACAAAATGCAGGAGGACTTTTCCAGTTTGTCGTTGTTTTGAAGCACCCTGCACTTGCCCAGGGAGCCTTTCCACGAGGCCATTGGGGAAGCTCCAGCTGATCAAATCAGTTGTTCACAAGTGGGAACAGCGATGTCCAGCAGCTTGGACTCCAGGAATGGTTTGGCAAGGAGTGGCAGTGCCAGGCAGGCACGTCCACAGCGGCTGCACTCAGGGCTCTGCTAACGAGGGCAAGGGCCACTAATGGGGGCTGGCCAGGAGCCTGAGGAGACGCTGTGGGAACAGCACCAGGAGGACACCACGGATGGAGCCAGGGCCAAGAGTTTCCTTGTGACCTCAGATGTCCTCCAGGGCTGCTTGGGATGCAGGGCCCGTGTCCTCCTGCAGGTCCAGGGTAGCACATTTCCCTTCTCAGGAAAGGCCACCAGATCTTCTCCCCCAGGATCACAGCCCTGCTCCTGCCAAGTCCCCAGCTGGGCTGTTCTGGTCCATTCCCATTCACTGGCAAACCTTGGATAATCTTTGTTCATCCCTCCATCCCCATCCCACAAGACAGGGGTCCTGCTGCTTCTCCAGCTGTATGATGGCACCAAGAGAGGGATGGAAGAGGCTGTCCAAAGGCAAACCAGGCTTCTGACCTCCCAGCAGACAGGGGGACAGCTGAACTTCTTCTGCATTAAAAAGGAAACAACTGAGGGCTGGAAAAGATGCTAAAAGGAAAAAAAAACCAACATCAACCCTAACCCCCTAAGTGCCACGGTCTGTTACTGCTTCCAAAGCTTTGCTATGGATTCTAATCCTTTAGGAATGGTGACTGCACACATCCCACACCAAACGCTGTCCTTCATCCCTGGAGGGGCCGTTCCCAGCAATGCATCCCAAGGAATTGCCGTTGTGCATCCCAAGGAATTCCCGTTGTGCTGAGGATGAGGGGCCGGCCCTGCCCGGGGCTCTTTGGGAAGGCGCTCGGATGGGCCGCGCTGGCTCCAGCTTGCGTCAGCTTTAATCTAAAGTTGGAGATCTTTTGAGCTGATCTGTGTTAATGTTGGGTGGAATTAACATGCATACGGGGAGACCACGTGATGCCCTCCGACCTCCCCCTGTTTTTTTTTTCCTTTTTTTTTTTTTTTCCACTTTTTCCACCCTCCCATCACTTTAACGGATTCCTGCCAAATCGGAGCGGCTGTGCCTGGCAGGGCCGGGCTGGCGCCGCCGGCAAGATGCCCGTGGTCTCTGTCCTTTACAAGGGAGCCATCATCATCAGCAGGTAACCTCTCCTAGCTGGGATGGATAGGGGGATCCCCACTGCCAGCCAAGGCTCTTCCCCGTGGCTCCTGCAGGAGCAGGGTGGGAGGCAGGGATCGCACGGACACCGTGGCTGGTTGGGTTTTCTGCGCTGGTGGCGTTAGCAGAGCTCGGGGCTGCCGGCGGAGGGGGGATGATGATAAGAGGTGATGGCAGGGGGATGATGATAAGAGCTGATGGTATCAAGGAGGCATCTGCTCTGCTGAAATGCGTCCGTATGGTGCCGTCCAGCCTGCCCTGAACGCCCGGGAGAGCCCGGGGAATCTCCTCACAATGCCCTGAAAATCCTGGCTGGGGGATTGAACCAGCCTGGGCACAGGGCTGTTCTGCCTTCCTGGGATGCCTTCGAGCTCCATTCTTCAGTTCCACCTGCAGCCAGTTGCTTGTTCAGTCTTCGGTACAATGCAAGGAGGAGCATTTTTTAACAGGGAGAAAACACTTCCAGTCCAAATCTTAGAGGTGGAAGTTTCTGGCTTTGCTGGATAACTCGAGTTTTATTTTGGATTCCTGCTAAGTCCCTGCAGGTTATTCTTATCCTGCCTCCCGCTGGATTTGGAGCAGCCTCTTGTTTCCCACGGTGTTGTTCCTCCTCATCCATGTTCAGATCTGGGAGCTGATATCAATTAGGAAACACCTTTTCTCTTGTGGATTAAGCGCTGGGGAGTGTTTTGGGACCTCCTCAGCCCTGGTTTCCCACCTGGCACATCTGGGTTAGGGTTTCTCAGATCAACGTTCATCCATCCTGAGGAGCCCAAGAAGTGCTGGTGGTCCCAGGTTTGGAGTCTGGCATTTGTGGTTGGGACAGGGTGTTTTGGGGTCGTTCATTTGGGACCTTGCCTAAGGGTGTTTAGGGGGACACTGTGAGATGTTTTGGGTGTACTTGGCTCAGAGGAATCTCAGGTGTGTGATGCTCTTCCTTGTGATGAGAAGCTCCCAGCAGCCCGGGACTTGGAGCAGCTCTTGCATTCCCCTTTTCCAGACCCTCTGCCTGCATTGAAACCCTTGAGAGTGGATTGTGCCCGGCTCTCTTCATTGCAGGCTGCCTGTGTTTGTGAAAATGCTTTATTCCCAGAACACGGCTCCGAGCTCTGATCTCATTTCCCGGGAGCTGCACAGCTGTCCAGCCCCGATAATCTGGGGTAATGAATCACAGACAGGTCCAGCAGATTTGCTGGGTGGGGAGGATGATGTTCAGCCCTGCACATATTCTCTCATTTATCTGTGTGAACCTCGGGGGGGCTGCCTGGGGGCTGAGTTTTGTCCCCGGTGTGGGTGCAGCGGTGGGGCTGTCCCTCAGCCTGGGTGTCTGCAGTGCCTGGTGGGCAGTGGCCAGGCTGGAAGGGACAATGTCCCTCTGTGAGTGCTGGCTGGGCACCTGTGCCTCTGTTCTGTTTGGCCCGTGACAGAGAGCTGCTCCTCTTGTCTCCCCCAGGACACTCATGGGACCGTACGGGATGGATCGAACCGTGCACTGCTTTGACTTCTACGAGTGTGCAAACGGGCTGGGTGAGTGCCAGGGGACAGCAGGGCGGGCTGGGCTGCCCCAAACATCCCCCCAGCCCCCAGAGGCTGGGCCAGGATGTGCCTCCCTGTGTGAAGTCGGGTGTCTCACTGGTTCTTGTGCCTTGTACCTGCCTGTGTCGAGCACCTTTTGCACCTTTTGCAGCTGTGACATTAAAAGAATGTCAAAATCCCAACTAATTCCGTGGTAATGGTGAGCAGCCAGTGCTGGGAGCTGTGCAGGAGCCCAGGGCCACAACCCCTTCCCTGAGCAGGATGAGGGAAGGAAAATTTCAGAATTTTATGGATTAAATCAATTGAAATGTAAATNCTGTGCAGGAGCCCAGGGCCACAACCCCTTCCCTGAGCAGGATGAGGGAAGGAAAATTTCAGAATTTTATGGATTAAATCAATTTAAATGTAAATAAATAAATGAATGAAAGGATAGGATAGGGTAGGATAGGATAGGATAGGATAGGATCCCCAGCACTTCCCTGCCCCTCTGCAGACTTTCCCCCTTGAAAGCCATCCCAATGGGTGGTGGAAGGTGCTGCCTCACTGCTCCTGGGGATTGGGATGCACGAGCTGGGTTTGGAAAGTTTGGCCCACGGGGAAGGGAATGAGCACTGGGTGAGTCAGGTGTCCTTCCACAGCGCTCTGAACATCAAAGCAGGGAGGAGAAGGAAAAAGAGAAGGTCACATCCATCAGAACGTGAGAAAGTCCCAGGTTCATGACACTGAGCTCAGAGGGATCCAGCACAGCATTTCATCTGACCTCTGTGTATCCAGTGGTGCTCTGCATTGGATTTTATCAAAATCTGTGATCCTGCATCANAGGATCCCCAGCACTTCCCTGCCCCTCTGCAGACTTTCCCCCTTGAAAGCCATCCCAATGGGTGGTGGAAGGTGCTGCCTCACTGCTCCTGGGGATTGGGATGCACGAGCTGGGTTTGGAAAGTTTGGCCCACGGGGAAGGGAATGAGCACTGGGTGAGTCAGGTGTCCTTCCACAGTGCTCTGAACATCAAAGCAGGGAGGAGAAGGAAAAAGAGAAGGTCACATCCATCAGAACGTGAGAAAGTCCCAGGTTCATGACACTCAGAGGGATCCAGCACAGCATTTTGTCTGACCTCTGTGTATCCAGTGGTGCTCTGCATTGGATTTTATCAAAATCTGTGATCCTGCATCAGGATTTCGCAGTCTCTCCCCTAATCCTTAATTGTGAGTGCAGCCCACCCTCCCACAGAGCAGCTGGTGACCTCTTGGTGAGACCCCTGAATGACCATTTGGGACAATTCCTGAGGAGTCACCAGAGAAAGAAGTTCAGGTTTCCTGAGATCTGAGATTAATTATGGATTAATTATCGGCTCTTTCCAGCTCTGGGGTAACAGCACTTCTGTGGTGGGGGGATTGCTTTGCTGACTCTTCCCCCAGTCATGAGGTTCATGGGAGCTCAGAGAAATGTCTTTGCTTGGTCAATATGATATTTTAATCTCCAGAGGTGGATTTGGTTGAGTCGGTGGGATTTCAGCTGCTGGGTTAGATTAGCTCATTAAAGGAGGAAGCCCAGAAAAGCCTGATGGGGCCATCACTGACCTCTGGAAGAAGTGACAGATGTGGCAGCCCTTTGTGAGCTGCTTCAGTGGGTTCCAGTTCCTCTCCTTTCCCCCAGGCTGTGGCCAGAGGGTCTTTGCAGGGTCATGCAGAACCTCTACAGCAAATTGTGATGTGCTGGAGGAAGCTACAATAATGTGGATTTTCTAATGCTGTCAACAGCTGGCTTCATCCTCTCCTATGAGGCTTGAAGCACTCAGGATGAGAAATCATCCTCCAGAAATCATGGAATGGTTTGTGTTGGAAGGGACCTCAAAGCTCCTCTCACTGCACTCCCTGCCATGGGCAGGGACACCTTCCACCATCCCAGACTGCTCCAAGCCCTGTCCAACCCGGCCTTGGACACTTCCAGGGATCCAGGGGCAGCCACAGCTCCTCTGGGCACCCTGTGCCAGGGCCTGCCCACCCTCCCAGGGAACAATTCCTTCCCAATCTCCCATCTATCCCTGCCCTGTGGCAGCTTAATCATCCCTCTCTGATGAGTGGTGCTTACAGAATCCCAGTGTCTGCCAGAGGTGTAGCTGCTCACAGGAGTTTATTTGGGACAAGAAAGTGTCTTCATGAGTTTCCCAGGCTGGATGCAGGTGTTATCCCAGCAGTCTCCCAGGTAGGATGAGGTGTTATCCCAGGTAGGATGCAGGCACCATTCCAGCAGCTCCTTTGGAGCAGCAGCTCTGCTCGGTGCCAGGTCAGCGTTTGGCCGCGGGTCTGTTGCTCTGTGGCTTTAGGTGGAAACCCACATGTGAACCTCAGCAGAAGTTCAAAGGGGTTACCTGGCAGCTCCTCAAACCTGAACCTCGAATTAAAGAATAGCCATCAAAGGGAAATGCTGATTAAGGAGCATTTCTCAGAAACACTGAGATCCCATTATCTTGACCTTCATCTGCTTAGGACAGGGCAGCGAGTGATTCACCTCCAATCTGTCCCTTCCTCCAGACAGAAAAAGCTGGCGGGGGCTGCAAGATCAACAGGGGGATTAAGGGAAATGTAATTGAACATTGCCAGCTTAGGCCCAGAGCAGGCAGCCCCTCTGTGCCCAGCCCAGCAGGCGGTGGGGTCAGGATGCGCCCGGGATGATCCCGGTTGGACTAAACAACCAGATTAGCCAGGACACCCCCTGACCTGTGGGACACAGATCCAGGAGAGGTGAGATCACAGCCTGAGAACTGTGACTCTGGCATTAGTGGGAGCGGGATTACAGGCACCAGAGAAGCTTGAGGGTCTTGGAGAAATTTATAGGATCGTTAGGAGCCTAAAGAAAACACAGACGTGGTCAGCCTTACCTCTAAGTCCATCTGGAACTTTCCTGGCAAACTTTGTTCTGCAAAAGAGAAAAAAAAACCCAGTGACATGGGCATCAGCTCCAGGACCTTTGCCAGAAAGGAAAGATTAAATAGAGGGATCCAAAATAGGCTAGATTATCTGGCCCTAAGTATGACTTAATAAGCATTATACTGGGACTTTGATGCTGTGATAATTAAAGAGCCGTTATTTACCTACAGTGGGTCCCAAATAGAAATTTAATTGAAGTAAATGTTTATAAAATATACTTAAAAATACTGTCCCAGGAATGCTGCCACCACAGTCCTGGATGGTTCAGGTTTGCTGCCATCAGTCACCTGCTGTCCCCTGGCAGGATCTGAGCCCTGGAAGGGGTGAGCCCTCCCTCCTCCTCCCCCTGCCCCACTGGGGGCTCTCCAGTGGATTTTGGGGGCCAGGACTGACACTTCTTGGTGAGGGGATGGGTGTGAGTAGTGGGCAGAGCTTGGCAGCATCCAGCTGCTTTCCCAACTAGGGAGTTAAAACTCAGGGATTTTTCCTCCCCTCATGCAAGTTTGAGAGTGTCTGGAGCAATAGTGTGAGTAATCACTGATTTTAATAACAAGATCGGATTTTCTCATGACATCGTTGGGGATAAAGGAGGATTTGGAGATACTTCAGCTATATTAAGGCATTATTACAATTGATTTGCAGACACAAAAGGGAAATGAGTCATTATTGATTTGATACCTCGGCACAGGCACCTGTCCCACGCTGGGCTGCAGGGGGATGCTGTGGCTGAGCCTCTACGAGGTGCAAATTTCTGTATTATTTGTCTGATGTGCTTCATCAGTCCTAATTCCTTGGTGTTACTGTGTGAAGAAAGATGTAGGAGGGGTTCCTGAGTCATCCCCTTGGCTTGGCTGGACTTCCAGTCTCTTCCCCATCCAGGGGAATCGATGGGGCTTTGCTTCTGCAGGATCCCTCCTGCCAAGGTTTCTCAAGGCCACCCCTCGGGTGTCCCTGTTCCCCGGGGTGCCCCTGTTCGTTCCTGGGGTGCCCCTGTTCCCTGGATTGCCCCTGTTCCTGGGATGCCCCTGTTCCTGGGGTGCCCCTGTTCTCTGGGGTGCCCCTGTTTGTTCCTGGGGTGCCCCTGTTCTCTGGGGTGCCCCTGTTCCCTGGATTGCCCCTGTTCCCTGGATTGCCCCTGTTCCTGGGATGCCCCTGTTCCTGGGATGCCCCTGTTCCTAGGGTGCCCCTGTTCATTCCTGGGGTGCCCCTGTTCATTCCTGGGGTGCCCCTGTTCCCTGGAGTGCCCCTGTTCCTGGGGTGCCCCTGTTCCCTGGAGTGCCCCTGTTCCTGGGGTGCCCCTGTTCTTTCCTGGGATGCCCCTGTTCTTTCCTGGGGTGCCCCTGTTCCCTGGGGTGCCTCTGTTCCCTGGGATGCCCCTGTTCCTGGGGTGCCCCTGTTCTTTCCTGGGATGCCCCTGTTCTTTCCTGGGGTGTCCCTGTTCCCTGGGGTGCTCCTGTTCCCCAGGATGCCCCTATTCCCAGGGAGTGTCTCTGCAGAGGCCAGCATAGGGATTCCCTGGCTCCACAGTGATCAGAAGAATTTCCAGCTGAGCATTCCTGGCCACGAGCAGGTTTTACCTTCAGCCCACGGCTGCAGCATCTCCTCCCCACTTTTGTGCCCAGGATCCTGACCTGACCCATGCCTTGGTGAGGCTCGTGCTGCTTATAGATACTTTTTGGGGGACAATATTTCCAATTTGAGTGAATTTCTTTTATAATGCAATGGAGAAAATATTAGTGGCCATTGCTGAGGTGTTCTGCTGTGAGTTCCCTGTTCCAACAGTAAAACAGCTCCTCACAAGGGCCTGGTTAATGCATTAAGCCCAAGGAATAAACTCCAGCATTCAGACAAGGATGAGATTTGGAGCTTGGGAAAAGCAGCAATTGGTGCATACAGAAATGAACTGGGAAATTGTAATAATTTAGTTTTAATCTAATTTAATATAAAGCTGACTTGAGAGACAAAGGCTTTCCCTAGAGGCAGATGAAAATTGTGAGAGGCATGAGAGCAGAGCTTGGGTTACAAAAGGAAGGGAAACAGGGATGGAGATGGTGCTGTGGCCTGAGTAATCCCGACCCAGGATCCTCTTCCTTCCCTCCAGTTTCAGAAAGGGTTCCCCTGTTTTGGGGAAGCAGCTGTGCCCTGATTCCTGGAGGGAAGTTTTCAGCCTCCAGGGTTCAAACACGGTTCTTCCCCTCCTGTTTGAACTACAAAAACTGCTTTGACTGCTTCGTTTTTCTTGACTTACCACTGCCCAGAGTGGCAGAAAGAGATGTCTTGCAGTGTTTCTTGCAGCCCAGGATCTCCCCAGGGCTGGCAGCAGCCCCTCAGCAGCCGGGGCTGTGCTGTCACTGGCTGTGGCCTCGGTGGCACTGCCTGTCCCCAGCCTGCCCTCCCGTCCAGAGCAGCAAAATGCCTGACCGGCGGCTCTCGGGGGAGATTTGTTAATTAAAGCCAGGCTTTTTAATCCTTCTGTCCACAGCCTGGATCTTTGAAGTAGGACTTAACAAGCCCAGGATAAACAAGTCTCTTGGACCTTTTCCTGCCAGGCAGCTCACGCTGGGCACAGGGACAGGCTGTGTGTGTGAGGGGCAGGAGCTCCGTGCCAAGGGGCTGCAGGGCACCCCAGCTCTGCTGTGCTGGGCACTGGGGATGGTTCTGAGATCACACAGGGGTCAGCTCTGTGCTCCTGCCCCAGCTGCTCCCCCCAGGCCAGAAGTGTCTACTCCTGGAGCGTGGCTCTGCCATCGTGGCTGTGCCAAAGGCTGAGGGGCTGTGGGGCCTGGCAGGTGAGCAGAGATGTCCCCAGCACTGTGGTGCCCCTGGGGTGCCACCAGATGTGCACAGGGAAGGAATCTCCTGCAGGAAACCCTTGTCACCAGGAATGTTCTGACCTGGAACAGCAGATCCTTTCCCATCAGTGATGAACTTGGAGCTGCTGGAGAGAGTCCAGAGGAGGCCATGGAGATGCTCCAAGGGCTGGAGCCCCTCTGCTCTGGAGCCAGGCTGGGAGAGCTGGGGGTGCTCACCTGGAGAGGAGAAGGATCCAGGGAGAGCTCAGAGCCCCTGCCAGGGCCTAAAGGGGCTCCAGGAGAGCTGGAGAGGGACTGGGGACAAGAGATGGAGGGACAGGACACAGGGAATGGCTTCACACTGCCAGAGGGCAGGGCTGGATGGGATATTGGGCAGGAATTGTTCCCTGGGAGGGTGGGGAGGCCCTGGCACAGGGTGCCCAGAGAAGCTGTGGCTGCCCCTGGATCCCTGGCAGTGTCCAAGGGCAGGCTGGACAGGGCTTGGAGCAGCCTGGGATGGTGGAAGGTGTTCCTGCCCGTGGCAGGGGGTGGCACTGGATGGGCTGAGGTCCCCTCCAAGCCAAACCATTCCATGACTCTGTGAATTCAGGGTTGGGGCTGCATCCCTCAGACATGGCTGTGTGAGCTCTGGTTCTCCTGCCTTTGTGTCAGGGGCTGTGTTTTTCCTGCAGGCATTAAGGTCATTGGTGGCATCAAGGAGCTCACTGGAGAAGAATATGGAGTTTATGTCAAGAGGATCCTTCCAGGGGGTGTTGCTTATGCAGACGGTGAGTGAAACATGGGGCAGAGTGCCGTGAGAGTGAGAACAGCCCAGACTGAGGGTTTTTATTTCACACGTTTGTTTCATCCCTTATTAGGGATGCTTGCTTGGAGATTTTCCAGTGGCTGGGGGTATTTTTTTAGAGTGGCAGTTGTTCTAACATCTGACAGCAGCCTTGGACTTGCTCCTCAGTATCTGTGTAATTGTTTTATGTGTGTAGAGCACAACCCACCTCTGCCAGACAAGAACTTTCCTGTCTTTTCCCACCTCCCTGTGACCCCAAAACAACCAGAGGTCCTTTTGCAAACCCAGCTCTGCTCTGGGTCACTGATTTCATTCTGAATATATTCAGCTAAGTAGGTATTAGGGGTCTGCAGAGCTCACCTTTTACAACTTCAGCTAAAAAGATTTTTTTTTCCCCAGCTGTTACATCATTTTCCCATCCAATAAAGGAAAATAAATCCAGAACAGGTGGAAGTGCCTCTCGTGGTTTTCTACCTGACCTCGAACTGAACTACTTGACCTCACAGTGAATTAAGCAAAAGCTTTATTGCAGTTTTCAGTATTTACTTTTGTAGCTTCCTAGAGCAGAGGAAGTGCTGGGACATTGGCACAGGTTGTTCCAGGAGGTTGCAGAAACTTCATTTATGGACATCTGGAAAAACAGGTCGGACGAGCATCTCTGGAACAGCCAATGAATTTTGCATCCTGTCTCTGGGCACAGGGAGGAACTGCCCAGCCTCTCCCAGTCCCTTCAAGCTGTATTTTCCACAGATTCTATCCATTAGTTTTCTTTTCCAGGGCGCCTGCAGCCAGGAGACCAGATCCTGGAGGTCAATGGAGATTCCCTGATTGGGGTTACAAGTGAGAGGTACCACATGCAAATGGAAATTTTCCATTGCTGTTGCTTTTGTGTGATTCTGGGAGGTGGCTTAGGCTGTGGGGTGTGTGGAGGACAGGGCATCACTCTGTGTGCTGTTCCCAAGAGCCAACTTGGAAATTATCAGACAGAAAGATTCAATATAAAAATAGACCAGTGAGCTCAAATTGTATCTGAGATGTTCAGACATGTCCCCAAAACGCTGGGATTTAAACAGCTCCTGGCACCTCCACTCCATCTGCTGCAGCTTCCCAGCAGGTCCTGCAGTTCCCAGCACAGGAGATTAGCTGGTGTGTGAGCCTGGCAGTGCTGCTCTGTGCAGGCAATTCCTTCTGGAGCCACCATCCAGCCCCTCAGCTCCCCATCAAGAAAATAATTAACAGCTCCACTGGAGCACCAGCACTTTAGGGCTCTCCTTTCCCATTAAACACGGTGCTATCCTATTGCCTGCCTCATGTTCCTGCATGGGGTGCTGAGGCTGGATGGGAAGCAGCGTGAGGAGCTGGTCCTGATGCCAAAGCCCCGGAGCAGCTGGGTTTGGTGATGTCCATGAGAACACCTTTGTGGCTGTGGGAGGCTGTGCCTGGCTCCCAGCAGCTGCTCTGCCTGCCAGGGGTGCTGGTATTCTGACCCAGAAAATGGCTGTCCCTGGGATGGAAACTTCCCCAGGTCAGGAATTACAGAAGTAAGGTCCCTTCCAAGCCAAACCATCCCATGATTCTGTGAATTCAGGGTTGGGGCTGCACCCTTCAGACATGGCTGGTGTGAACTCTGGTTCTCCTGCCTTTGTGTCATGGGCTGTATTTTTCCTGGTGTGGGTTGGAAGGGGTGTTAAAGACCACCTCATTCCAGCCCCTGCCACAGGCTGTGCAGGAGGATTTGCTCACCACCACAGGCATTTTCTGGGTTTTGTTATCAGGGATTTCTCTCTCACTCACTGCAGAAGTGGGAAAACCAGGATATAGCTTGGCTGCCCTCACTGCCAGGGCAGGGATCAGGGCTGCTCCAGAGGCATCCAGCCAAAGGCCCAGCTGCTGGCAGGGTTTGCCCAGCTCAGGGGTCTCTGCCCAGCTTTGAGGCGAGGGGGGTGAGGCCAGTGGGGCACCACTGGAGCTGGGATTGACGTGTCCTTGTGTTCCAGGGCCGTGGACATCCTGAGGACGGCGTCGGCCACCAGCCACATGCGCCTCCTGATAGCCCGCGACGACGATGCCAGGTGAGGGACAGGGCACAGGGAGGGGGGCTCTGGCACTCCTTGGCACCACAGCTGGACAGCCTTGGGGCAAACCAGGCTCAAGGCCCACGGGGAAGGCGGTGGGAATAACTGTGCACTGCTGGGAATTCAATGGAGCTGTAATGGAAGGGAAGCAAAGCTGGTGGTTCCCAGCTCCAGCCCAGCCTGTGCATGGTTTGGGGGACATTCCAAAGCTGGTGGCTCCCAGCTCCAGCCCAGCCTGTGCAGGGTCTGTAGGACATTCCAAAGCTGGTGGCTCCCAGCTCCAGCCCAGCCTGTGCATGGTTTGGGGGACATTCCAAAGCTGGTGGCTCCCAGCTCCAGCCCAGCCTGTGCAGGGTCTATGGGACATTCCAAAGCTGGTGGCTCCCAGATCCAGCCCAGCCTGTGCAGGGTCTGTGGGACATTCCAAAGCTGGTGGCTCCCAGACCCAGCCCAGCCTGTGTCAGGTCTGTGGGATGTTCCAGCACTGAGCAGATTTCCACAGGTGTTTCTCCAGGAGGACCAGGGCTGCTCCAGTCTTGGCTCCCTCAGCTCTGCTGTGTGGCGTGTGAGCACATCCTGCACAGGGCTCTGGATGAAGATGTACAGAGACAGCAGGATCTTCCCTTTCCTTTCTGGTTGGACACATTGAGTTAAGGTCTTCCTTCCCCAGAGGTTTCCTCCTTCTCAGGGAGGATGAGAAGTTTCTCCCTGAAACCTGTCCCCTTGTTGCTCCCTGGAAAACCTTGCTCTCTCTGGAGAGACTCAGAGGGTTTGGAAGGAGAAAGAAAGAGTTCAGTCTTGTCTTGACTGGATTTAAGCTGTATGGGACAATGATGGTGCCATGAGAGAGGGCAGAGCTGTGGGATCCAAGGTATGGATTAGTGGGGTCTTTGCTGACATCCCACAGGGGATCTGGCACAATGTGCTGGCACATCCTCTCCCTGTGACAGAAACAGGGCTTGGAAAGCTGAGGCGCTGCAGGAAGCAGAGCAATGAGGGTGGGATTTGGCAGGGTGTGGCTGCAGGCAGGCAGGTTCCAGTGCTGGGGCTTTGCTGTGCCTGTGGGTGGCTGCAGGTCAGAGTCCTTGCCCAACGCAGCCACATCCCGTTAGTGTTGGAGATGATGGATTCATTCCTTATCCATCAGCCGCTGCTCCTGCCTTGGCACAGGAGTGAGAGTGCTGTAATGACAGGCGTGGGGCTCGTTCTGACACAGCCAGACACTGCTGGAAGAATTATTTGCTATTAATGACGGGCTGCTTTTAGCCACCCTCTGCCAGGGGAAATGGCATCTCCTGTTATTACATTAAGTGCAAGTTCTTCAGCAGCTCTGAGGAAGTGCTGGGTGAAGCAAGTAGGTCACCAGAGATCCTTTGGTCCAAGTAGGGATGCTCAGGATGCAGTTCTGGGTCACAGCAGCCCCCTTGGTGGGGCAAAGTGCCAGTGGGCATCTGACCCTCTCTCCCAGCAGGAGGGCTGGGATCCCACAGCTCAGCTGGGATCCCTGTGCCCAGCAGCAGCAGCACTTGCTCAGGGAAACACTTGATTTCCCAGGCAGAGCCCTGAGCACAGGTTTTCTGCCTTCACCCTGCTCTGTTTCAAGCTGTTCATGTGTCTCGATGTGGCTGCTGCCATCCCAAATTGCAGCAGATGTTTCCACACTCGCAGCTCCGGCCCCCCCGCTGTCGGCAGGGAGCTGGGGCAGGCCGGCAGGGCAATGAAACTTTAAGCAATTTATTTGGCCTCCCTTCACAGTTGGTTATCTGTTAAATCTGCAAAAGGTTAGCCAGAGGGAGAGGGGGGAAGTAATCAGTTTATTTATTTTTTTTTCTCCAAAAGATTTGCAGAGATTTCACTTACATAATCATCTCGCAAACTGTTTAATACACGAATACATATCTCCAGGATTAAGGGCTGTGGGAACACGGGGAAGGATTTTTCTGCGCTCTACTTTTTTTTTTTTCCCACTTGGTTTTGTCTTTTATTGATGCCCTGTTATCTTTTAAGTCTGTCCTTGAGCATGGGTGAGCAGCCAGCTGGGTGGAAAGGAGCCATCAGCCCTGGGGTGATGCCTGTGGAGGTGCAGTGCCATGAGCTGTGGGCAGCTTCCCACCTTCCCACTGCCCAGCAAAGCAGCTCACGAGACCTGAGAGCTGAGGAGGGCACAGGGCAGAGAAAATTCAGTTTTCAGATCCTTCCTCACCCAGAGCACTCAAGGCACACTGGAGGAGGGAACGTCATGGCTCTGGGTTTGGATCCAAGCCTCCTGCCAATTTTCCCAATGACTCAGCTGAGTAGCATTTTGTTGTGGTTGGCCTCGGGTGAATTTGAGTCATAAACGCTATTATTTGTGCCTGGAGTTAATTATAGGCCCAAATTACCTGTGCTTGTCATGGAGCTCAGTCTCTGGCGTGTATCAGATGCATGTTTTGGGCCTGTCGCATCAGCTGGGCTGCAGAGAGCAGCACTAATGCCAGGGCTTAAAGCAGAGGATTCAGATTTGGAGCTGGACTCACCAGGTTTAGGTGATGCTTAAATCTGATTTTCGACTGTGCTCACCTTCAGCTAATGAGGATGATTTTATTGCATAGTCATAAATAATGTTTATTCATCCTCAGCGTGAAAGTTACAATAGTTCCTTGTTTCTCTGCATGGCACAGATATCAGCCTGGTCTGTCAGGTTTATCACTGGGAGGAGCCAGTTTGTGCTGCACCTCTGAGTCCTGACATGATAAAATACTAAATTCATCGTGTCTCCACACGAGGTGCATCCCCA
Organism: Pycnonotus jocosus; assembly: GCA_013400435.1. NCBI lineage: Eukaryota > Metazoa > Chordata > Aves > Passeriformes > Pycnonotidae > Pycnonotus > Pycnonotus jocosus. The sequence continues at coordinate 99,198 of VWYP01010954.1, read as the reverse complement.
GCACCCCAGGAACAGGGGCTGTTGGATTTACAGGGCTCACACAACCTGCAGGAAGGAAAAGCTGCTTCTCTGCAAGTGCCCTGGCAGTGTGAGACAGAATCACAGACTCACGGGATCACTGAGGCTGGAAAAGATCTTCAAGGCTGAGTCCAACCCCTGAGTGATCTCCCAGCCCAGAACACAGAGTGCCATGTCCAGTTGTTCCTTGGACACCTCCAGGGGTGGGGACTCCACCATGGCTCTGGGCAGCCCTTCCCAAGGCCTGACCATCTTTTCCATGAAGAAATTCCTCCTGATGTCAGACCTGGCCTCTCCTGGAACTACTTGAGGCCGTTTCCCCTTGTCCTGTCCCTGTTCCCTGGGAGCACAGCCCGACCCCCCCCCGGCTGTCCCCTCCTGTCAGGGAGTTGTGCAGAGCCAGAAGGTTCCCCCTGAGCCTCCTTTTCTCCAGGCTGAGCCCCTTTCCCAGCTCCTTCAGCTGCTCCTGGTGCTCCAGCCCCTTCCCCAGCTCTGTTGCCTTCCCTGGACACGCTCCAGCCCCTCCCTGTCCTTCCTGTGAAGGCCCAGGACTGAACATTGGGGTCCAGGCCCAGGTGAAGGGGCAGAATCCCTCCCCAGGACATTCTGCCCACGCTGCCTTTCCCAGCAGAGGGGCTGTGCCTGGAGCTGATGCCTGGCCTGGTGCAGATGCAGGACGTGCTCCTGTCCTGCCAGCCCTGTGTGTGACAGTGACAGCTCAGCCCGTGCCATTGTTGTTCTGACACTTGGGGCTAAGCTGGCAGGGAGGGCTGGGGCTGACTGCAGCAAGCCTGGGTGTGCCAGGGACAAAGGCTGAGCTTTGAGAGAAACACCCAGCCTTTCACAGAGCACTGAGAGCTGCCTGGCACTGCTTCCATCCCACCCAGAGAGAGGGAGAGGATCAAATGGGGATCTCAAATCTCATCCCATGCCACACCCTGCCATAGGCAGGGACACCTCCCACCATCCCAGGCTGCTCCAAGGCCCAATGTCCAACCTGGCCTTGGGCACTTCCAGGGATCCAGGGGCAGCCACAGCTTCTCTGGGCACCCTGTGCCAGGGCCTGCCCACCCTCACAGGGAACAATTCCTTCCCAATATCCCATCCAACCCTGCCCTCTGGCAGTGGGAAGCCATTCCCTGTGTCCTGTCCCTCCATCCCTTGTCCCCAGTCCCTCTCCAGCTCTCCTGGAGCCCCTTTAGGCCCTGGCAGGGGCTCTGAGCTCTCCCTGGATCCTTCTCCTCTCCAGGTGAGCACCCCCAGCTCTCCCAGCCTGGCTCCAGAGGGGCTCCAGCCCTTGGGGCATCTCCGTGGCCTCCTCTGGACTCTCTCCAGCAGCTCCAGGTCCTGCTGCTGTTGGCCCCAGGGCTGGGGCAGCTCTGCAGGTGGGGTCTCACCTGAGGGGGCAGAGGGGCAGAATCCCCCCCTCCTGCTGCCCACACTGGGGCTCAGCCCAGCTCAGGGGGGGTTTTGGGTGCTCATGGCCGAGTCATGTCCAGCTGTCACCCTCCAATATCCCAAATCCTTCTCCCAGGGCTGCTCTTGATTCCTTCTCTTCCCAGCCTGGATTGGTGCTTGGGATTGCCCTGACCCAGGCACTTGGCCCTGCTGTTCTTTGTGATTTTTGCACGGTTCCCCCTCTCCAGCCTGTCCCGGTCCCTCTGGATGCCCCATCCCTCCCCTCACAGCCGGCTGTCAGCTCCGGCCTGGCTGTGGGTGCCCTGATTCCATTGGAGCTGTGTGAGGAAATCTGCCTTTGTGACGCTTTAGGAGTGCTCTGGGTTCACAGCTCCTGTTCACCTGCAGGTTTATTTTCTTTTTTTTAGACAAACCAGTAATTTCTGCCGTCACAGGCTCCGCTTTCTCTCCCAGCTGTGGTGCAGAGCTGAGGTTTCCAGACGCTGTGTAACCTTTGATGTAGGATTCACCCTTTGTTCTCCCGGGAACAAAAGGGCAGGACAAAGAGGCATTAGGAGATAAAACAACAATTTTCTGTGGGGAGATTGACCCCCTGCTGTTTAATCTGTAGCAAAGTCATCCTGGAGCTGGCTGCTGCTGGCAGAGCCCCCCTCCCACCCTGGGCCTGGCTGAAGGCTGTCCAGGGCCAAGCTCCTCCAGACCTCAAACGTTTGCATCCTAATGAAAAAAAAAAAAAAATGGAGAAGAGCTTGTTAAAATGAACTTTCCACCTCATACAACGCCATGGTTGTTGTTTTTTAATAAAGCCCGGCATTTTAGTCCTGCAGGCACCTGACAATTCCCAATGTTTTAGTAAGGGTCAAATTTTAAATATTAAAGACATCTTCTGAAGCCTCTCGGTGTCCAAAAGCACAAAGCGAGGCCTGCTGGCATTCCTTCAGTGCACTCGTTCATTAATCACCAATGTTTGGGCATTGTCTGCCCGCCTCAAACTCCTCCAAACACAGCACTGAGCACAAAATTAACTCCCAGGAGACTGGCACCAGAAAGTGTTTTACTTTCTGCTGGGATAAGTGTGTGCCTCAAGTTAGTCATGTGTTTGTGTCCCCAGTGGAACTGGGGCTGGCAGGACTGACCAACAAACAGGAGCTGGGACGGTGGCACTTGGTCACATTGTCCCTGGGCTGGACCCAGTCTCACAGCTCATTCAGGCTCCTGAGCAAATAATGATAAACCTCCCTGGTGGATGAATTTCAGGACACAAAATAAACAACAACAAGGAATGCTGAGCCCATGCATGTCCTCCCTTATGACAGAGTTTGGCAGCACAGGTTGGTGACAGGGTTTGCAGGGTCACAGAGCTGCTGCACCAGCTGCATTTGCATTGACTAAGAGCAGTTCAGCCATTGTTTGGCGTTTATAGCCTCCTCTGTGCTCTGGTGGATTATTATCTGAGGAAAATGGAACAATAGATGACCACAGAAATACCCAGCCCTAAACAAAACCTAGGTGCTGGTGGCTTGGTAAGCACTGGGAATAATGTGTGAGATTCCAGCGTGTTGGAGCTGCCCCTGCACGGGGCCAGGGAGGGTGAGGCCATGGCTGTGTGGGCTGCCAGGGAAACCGGTGTGGATCAGCTGCAGAAACACAGGGGCTTTACTGGGAAATTGGGATAATTCTGCTGAGATCCACCCAAGGCTCAGCTCAGGGATCCACAGATCAGCAAACCAGGGCCTGACTTGTCCTTCTGCTCTCCCAGTGCTTGTGGAATCATTTAGGTTGGGAAACCCCTCCGAGACCCTCGAGTCCAACCCTTAACCTACCAGTGCCAAGGCCACCATTAAACCATGTCCTCCAGTGTCACATCCACATGTTCTTTGAACACTTCTAATGGTTCCACCACTTCCATGGGCAGCCTGTTCCAGTGCCTGACATCTTTTCAGTGGAGAAATTTTCCCAATATTTTACATAATTTTGATGCCTTACATTATGAAATTGCCTCCCCCCAGTGCACAGTAAGTGCAGGTCACACAGGGCTGGCCCCCCACAGCTGTCCCTTGGTGAGCCACCAAATGCCTGCCACTGCTTGAGGGATAGATCCAAAAAAGAATTCCAATGCTTGGAGAATGGCTTTGATCATCCTCATGTCCCCTCTACTGTTTTATCACCACAATGACTGGGAGGTCACAGCATCTTCTGGATGCCCTGGTGGCATCTTGGCTGTTCCTGGGAAGTTTGTGCCCAAGAGGTGAAAGCCAAAAGAGCTTTGTGGGACATGGGGTTTCTGAACAAAGTCGGGGTCTTTTTTAAGGTCATGGGTTTGGTTGATAAAGACAATAGTATAGATGCAAATATTGGGATTCACCAAGGCATGTCACTGAGCATTGTGTGACACTAGGGTTTTAAATTAGCATTAAATGGAATGAATAAGGAATAAATTTGATGGCAATATTAGATAAGGCATGCGCTGGTCTTTGAAGTTTGTTAATGAGCTGGTTGTGACTGGGAAGATGTAAATTACTGAGAGCATTTCCAGCAGGAACCTGAGGAGCTGATGATTCATTCATCATTTAATATTGTTGACTCTAATCTAGCCAATAACACCCAACATCTGTCCCGGTGAGGAACGCAGATGACGCAGCGTCTGCCAGTGTGTCACTGCAGGCTCCTCGCTCGGGGAACTTTGCTGTGGCTGGGTTCCTACAGCTTCACCTCTGGAGCTGCTCTGACTGTCAAGCCCGAGAGGGAGCCACTCATAACCAGGCTTTTCCTGGGGCTATGGCATCAGGAAGGCACCTTCCCATGGGGATTCCCTCCTGCCTTCAAAGATGACATCTAATGGTGTTACTGTGGCCACTGAAACAACATTTTCAGGGTCTCTCCCACTGCCTGGATGCTTATTAACTGGCATGTGTAAGAAATTAGTCATCCTTGAGGATCTCTCTGCCAAAAGGTCGGATCCATGAGGTGGGGTTGGGTTATGAAGGGAGAGAATCCCCCCCCACTGCAGAGGGCAACGTGAGAGCAAAGAGCCAGCGTGGCAGGGCTGCATCAGAAGGCTGCTGAACATGAACATGGTGAAAATGTCATTCCTTTCATGCCTCCTCATCTGAAAGGATGTGAGGGGCTCACAGCAACTCAAAGAAAGGGGAACAAATGAGGCAGGAGCTGGTAAATGTGGACAATGGTAGTTCTTAATGGAGTTCAAAAACTCAGGGTGTCACACTTGGCAAAAAAGGATCATGGAGCAAATCACCTGTGGTGTACAGGGAGTTCCAGCTCATTGAGGGCTCAACACACGGTGGTCAAACTCAACTTGGAACAAAGCATCTGATGCTTGGGCATGGAGATCACTTTCATTTTGGGGATGAGATTGCATGCAGGTCTTTGTTGAGGTGTCATGCTCCAAGGGTTTAGCTTGTGATGTTTGTGGAGAGCATCACCATGGATGGGAGAGTGGGCTGATGCTTCTGCAGCTGCTGTGAGAGCTGTCTCCCTCTTTACTCCAGCACAAGCTACAAGATCTGCTTTCTGTCTAGGAAAAGAAGAGAAAAAGCAGAGAATAACCTGTATTTAACTGTCCTAGAAGGAGTTACAAATAGGCCAAGAATTTTTGCGTTATGTTTGCATGGTTACAGCTCCTTCTGGCGGGGTTTAATTTGTGTGGTGTGTTTGCAAAACTTTTGAGCCTTATTGTTGGGGGTGAAAACATTCCCAGGAGGGTCCATGAGGTGGGGTACAAGGCAGAATGCAAAGCAGGGATCCAGTGTTCATCTTCCCCCTCTCAGGAATGACATTTCTCAGCACAGAGCCTGTCCACAGAATCATAGGATCATTAAGATTGGAAAAGACCTTTCAGGATATGCCCCTCCCAGCTCCTCTTGCCCTGAACACACTCCAGGGCAGGGAAGGAGCACTCTGGAACTGCAGCCCATCACAGGAAGGCTCCACTGCCATGAGATTGATTATAGACCTGAAGCCTTGCACAAGCCCTTGAAACCAGGGTGTTCCCCTTGTGCATGAGGAAGCTTTGTCTGCTCCCCACAGCTGGAGAGCACGGGCCCTGCAGCCTTGGTAGCCAGTCACTGCCATCAGAGGCTCTGGTGCCATATAATCCTGTGGGGGAGTGCTGAGCAGCAGCTGACTGCAGCATGGTTTTGTTTGCAGGAGAGAGTTCTCGGAGCTGCTGGAGAAGTTCGGCTCCCAGAGCAACACGGGCTCAGCACGGAGCTCGCCAGTCCTGCACGGTGGCAGTGAGTACCTCAGCAGGGAACTGAAAGCCCCTCTCTCTGCAGAGACAGTTTCCTTCACGCCAGTGTCATTCCTGAAGATTTCTGGTTGGATTTGAGTTGGTGTTGGGGTGGAGGTTTGAAGAAAGCTCGTCCTTATTGCAGACCCCTGGTGCATGCCCAGAGTGTGGCCAATGGTGCCACGGGGTGATAAGGGACATTGAATTGGGGTCAGAACCCCTCCCCTGATCCCCAGATTCTGCCCAACTGATGTGCTGGGCAGGTGACTCCATCAGTGCAGCTGTAGAGTTTTGCTCTGGATTTCAAGGTGTTTCAGCAATAATTCATTCAAAGATCATTATTTTTCATTTGCAAATGGGAAATGTTTAATGAGATGCAACAAGGTTGACCTAAGCAAGATGCCAGCACACAAAGCCATGTGTGCCTGGGGAAGGAAGCTTTCCCTACAGCTTCCCAGACAGCTGCTGGCCCTTCCCCTGTGGCAGAGGTGTGTAGGGCTGGCAGAGGGGTGACAGTCCCATGCTGGAATTTTGCCAAGCAGGCTGAATGTCTCCCCTCCTTCAGCCCCATCCTGATGTCTTTAACCACCACATGGCTTTCCCCACAAATCCAGGAGCGCAGCATCATCTCTCAGCAGCAGGGCGGGGGGGAGGGTGATGCTGGAGTGTCTGTGTGCCCTGGCCTGACCCTGCCTTTGCTGCCCAGGTCGGTACCTGGAGAGCACCTCCTCGGGCTCATCCTCGCGCTCGCAGAGCCCGCTGCTGCTGAGCCCCGCCACGTCCCACGGGCCCTGCATCGCCACCCCAGCGCACGCTGCCCACGCACAGTACGTACTGACCCCGCCTGCTGGGCCCCCAGGAGACCCCCAAGGGCCAGAGGGGCACCAGGAGACTCCCAAGGGCCAGAGGGGCACACCCAGTAGATCACTGTTGAACGGTTTTGTTCATCCTTATGTCCTCTCTACTCTTCTCTCCCCACAATGGTTCACAGGCCACAGCATCTCCTGGATGTGGTGGTGGCATCTTGGCTGTTCCTGGGAGGTTTGTTCCTGAGGGGTGAGAAGCTTCCCAGCTGGGATGATCAATGTGTCTGCACCATGGTTAACCATGCAGCAGCTCCTCTTCCTCCCCTCTGGATCCCAGGGAGGGGCCATGGTTTACAGCCAGCTGAGAGGGCCCTGCACATCACCTTATGAACCCTGAGCAGAGTGCTCCTGCAAGGCTGCTGCTGCTTTCAGGAGGTGTTTTCGGAGCTTGTTTCCTATTGCCCTGCTCCTGGCACTTTGACCCCATGCTCCAAGAGCATCAGCACCTCTCCATGCAAACAGGCCTGGTGCCCTTTGCTTTGGGGTCATCAGCCTGCAGTCAGTGCATCCTTTGGTGGCCAGAGCATCTCCCAGAGTGTTTTCATGTGGTCACCTGCCCTTGCACGTTCTGCAGGGTCAGAGGGTTGGACAGGCAGAGCTGGTTTTGCTGCAGAGTCTTGTCTCCAGGGCTCTTCTCCAGAGGGACAGCTCCGAGGGTGTTCACAGTTGTGGAATGGGACCATTCGTCCCCAGGGCTCGGCAGCTCCTCTCCTCTGCCAGCACAAACAAGCCAAGTCACTGGTAAAGAGAATCAGCCCTCACTGCAGAACCAGTAAATCCTCTTGCTAAATACCAGCTTATTAGGGATTTGCAGAGGACAAATATTTGGCACCAGAGGTTTAAGCTGCTTGCATGGAGTGAGAGACCCACACAGAGGAGACACCAGATCATCTACTGGGCAGCTGGTTTGGACGAGCCATCCTTACTGGGCTGTTAATTCCCTCTGGGCTGAGATGTAGAATCCAGAATGGATTGGGTGGGATGGAACCTCAGAGATCATCTCATTCCAATCCCCCACTGTAGAGGGGTTGGAAAATGGGCATTTAGGCTGGAGGGGCCTGTCTTGGTGGCCTCCTTGCCATGCTGTGCCATCTTCTGCTTGTCTCCATGCTGGTGCCAGGCCCCAGTTGTCTGGAATCACAGACCCTGGAATCACAGACCACTGGTTTCCACTGAGCATTGGTGATCAGCTGCAAGATGCAATTTGGGCCACAGGTCTTTTCATGCATGTAGCTGCCCCCCTTCTGCTCACCACAGGTTGTCCCCAGGCTGTGACTTCTCCTTGTGGCATCACTTGAGGTCCTGCCACTCCACTGAGCAATCTCCCCACAGTGTTTGAGATTTTGGGCTGAACAGACCATTTTAATGCTGTATTTCATGACATAATTTCCCTAAGATCGTTCACCTTAGAGCAATGTTTTTCCATAAGACTAAGGCACTTGCACCCCTTCCACCAGGGTGTGTGACCACCAGGGATGGCATTGTTTGGGGACATGTGTTGGTGTCACTGTGGGGCATGGGATGCACAGCTGCTGTTGTGTCTGAAGCTGGAACACGAGGAGACAGTGCAGACTCTTTGGGCAGTGGCTGCTTCCCAAATAAACTGAAAAGTGAAAACCCAGCTGCACCCACCAGCTGCACCCATCCCACTTGGAGGAAAAGGCCTGCTGATCCTTATACATCACCAAATCCTTCCCCAATCCTCCCCTGTTGCAGTGCTGCCCATGGGAGCTCAGTGAAAGCTCTGCTCCCACAACTCTGCTACTGCCAGACCTCCCTGCTGTGGGAGCAATGGCTGTGGCTGGGCCTTGGTGGCCTCTTGAGTCCTGTCCAGCAGCTCTTGGGGGGAAGGGTCCAGCCTGTTTGCTGCTCCTTCATCCTCCACTGGGCAAAACACCCTCCCCAGCAGCAACTCACAGTGTGGTGGGTGCTGCTGTAAAGGATGCCCATTTCTTAGGGCATCTTGCATGATTTTGGGTCCAAACCCTGGTTAGGACAGACCCAGCTGTGTATCCCAAGCATCACTTTGATGTTTGCTAAGAGCTGCTTGATAGCTGATCCATCTGTAAATTGCTGTCTGGTGATTAAGTTGGATTCAAGCAACAACCGTGCTGATCATTTGCGTGCCTTTGGCTATAAAACCAGGAATGCCAAATATATTCTGGTTACATCTTTAGTTTCTTCTCTAAACGAGTATTCCCTATTTGGGATTAGGGGAATCAGTCACCTTCATAACACTGAACAATGTCTGCCAAAGAACAGAAGCCCTCACTTCCCCTTTCCAATGGTGGGTGGAAGAAAAGATGCAAATACAAGGCTGGGAGAAGTTAGAAGGATCATGCATGGGAAAAAATCCAGGCAGTGAGTTCAGCGATGTGAGAAGATAACCCAGATCACCTCGAGTCACCTGCTGCCTTCTCTCCCTTGCAGCTACTCCATTGACTCAGGAATCCAGAGCATTTCTGTAGCAAACTCCTCTGGCTTGGGGCTGACAATCAGTGGTGGATCCAACCGGCCTGACGGGCCCATGATTTATGTCCAAGAGCTTCTGCCAGATGGGGACTGTTACAAAGTAAGTCAGCGTGGAGACCTCAGGACCTCTGCCATGGGGACCTTTCCTAGGGGCTGTGGCTGCTCTGAGGCAGCTTTTCTAAGAGTAGATGGATAATTGCATGGACTAATGAGGATTTGTGTTGCAGGAGAAGGCTTTGGGCAGAAATACCCCTTCTCAATGCTGTGTCTTCCTCCCTGTTTGTTTAGGATGGTCGGCTCCGACCTGGAGACCAACTCATCGCTATCAACAGAGATTCTCTGGTGGGCAGCACACATGAGGAGGCCAGAAAAATAATTGAAAAAGCCAAATTCAGGTAGGCATTGAAAGCATTTCCTGTCATCTTCAGGTGCTGTTGAGTCTTAGGCAGAACACTTCATACCAAGGTTTGGCCTCAAGAGCACTATTAGTCTTAAATGATGCTTTGAGGTGGTCACATAAGGAAATCTTGAAGGCGTGGATCATCCTGAAGTGTAATCCAGACCTTCCCAATGTTCTGGGCCTCATGAGTATCTCCTATCACTGCCTAGCAGAGCTTTGAAACAGAACTGAATTTTAAAAGAGGGGGGGGAAAGGAGACTCAGGAGAGACCTTATGGATCTGTACAGGAGGTGGAGCCAGGTGGGGATTGGGCTTTTTTCCCGGTTAACAAGTGACAGGACAAGAGGAAACAGCCTCAGGTTGTGCCAGAGGATGCTTAGATTGGATATTAGGAACAACTTCTTCATGGAAAGGGTTGTAAAGCCCTTGGCATAGGCTGCCCAGGGCAGTGATGGAATCACCATTCCTAGCAGTGTTCAAAAACCATGGAGATGTGGCACTTGGGGACATGGGTCAGTGGTGGCCTTGGCAGTACCTGGGAAATGGCTGGGGTCAATGATCTCAGGGGTCTTTCCCAACCTTAACCATTCCATGATTCAGTGGAATGCAGCTGGTGGAGATCCAGCTACTCAGGCTTAGGTGAGGTTATCCTGGAGACACAACCACAAGCATGGGAGCTCTTTGTGCCTTTTGTTTTGTTAATAAGCTGCTGTGTGTTTGTTGTTTGTTGAAGACACGAGGGAAGCACAGAAGTGGCCTTTATTCCTGGGAGGGGCCGGTTACATCCCGGGCTGTCAGTCCACAACAACATCCCGTCCCCACCTCCCAAGGCTGTGGGAAATGGCCTGAGCTCCTGCAGGCTGAAGGTCCACGTGAGGTCCCCAGAGGTAGGTGGAAGTTCACCTCTAACAAATATCAATCCTGGGATCATTCCTTGATCAGAGAACTCTTCTTTAGGGAGTCCCTGGTAATGCTTCTGGAAATCCAGTGGGTAATCTGTGCTGCTGATGTGTTTACCTGCAGGCAGATGTTTTAAATCTGAAATAATTCCTTCTCTCTTGGGTTTGAGACAGAGATGGATCAGTGGAGGTAATGACAGGAGTTTCATCTCCAAGGCCTCCATTCAGACCTGTTTCAAGAGTCTCAGGTTTAAAAAAAACAAAGCCCTTCTGTGGATAGCAACCTGCATCTCATTCAGCACCAGTCATAGGGCTGGAAGGGATCTCTGGAGTCAGTTTGATCTAGGCTCCTCGCCAAAGGCAGGCACAACTCTTTATTCTTCAAGCCCTCTGATGAGGATGAATCCCCAGCATTCGTACACAGCCCATTCCTGCTCCTGCCTACTCTAATGATAAGCCAGGCTCATTCCTCCTGCAAAGCCAAGCTCCACATTTTGTTTGCAGAGGACTGCTCGAGCTGTGCATGGCTGGACAGGGTTTATCCACACAACCCTCAGGGTCTGCAGCTCCATTCTGTGCATTTGTCACTCCCCTCCTGGACTGCTGCCATGCTGTGTGTCCTTTCTGCCTCTTCCACACAAATTTCCTTCAAGAGGGGCTGGCTGGATGTTCCTTTCATACAGGACCATTCACAAAGCATCTTGCTTTCCAGCCCTGTGGGGACACATGAATGTCACATATGTGTTGCCTTTGGGTGCACCAGGCTGGGGAGGTGCCCTAGAAAGGCACCAGAGCCCCTGGAGCTGGGGCTGAGTGCTGTGGTTGGACCCCTCACCCCCAGCTTGTGTGATGCTGTGCCCTTGTATGAAATCACACCATGGGCTGGACTGAAATGGTTCCTTTCCTCACTTTGCTGCTGAAAGATGGAATTGCTAATGAGGTCTGGACTTCCACAGCAGGGAAAGAGAGCCCAGGCACACTGTGCTGCCTGTCTGTGTGTCCTCACACCAGTCCAGTGCCCCTCTTGGCACCCCAGTCCCCAGCTGTCAGAACTGTCTTGGTGGTGCTCATCCTCAGATTGTTTTTCCCTCCTCCTTGTGCTTTCAGCCATGACAAGCACACAGAAAGGGCGTGAACTGATCTCAGCTTCCTGCCCTGCTCACTGGGATAATGATGGGTTTGGGGTAAATATTACACCTGGCTGTGGTCAGACTTGGGACCTCCCTGCTGGGTTGGATGCAGAGCTTCAGGGAGCAGCTCTGTGGAGAAATCAGGCAAGGTCAAAGCCAGCCTCAGCACTGAAGCAGGGTTACAGTAAGGACAGAGCTTTCTGTGTGTGACCAGAGGGTTTGGGGGGGCTCAGCCTGTGCCAGGTGCTCCCAGAGAAACCCCTGGAGTCTCTTTAGGCCCACCTGCACAAGAGATGTATGTGGTGCCCTCACGGCTCTGTCTTGAACTCCTCTACCTCCTGCTCACCATTTACACCAACAGGTTCTCCTTAGCAACTGTCTGTGCCATTTTGTCTTGTTTTTCTAGAATAGACGTGAAAACCCTTTTCCTGTGCCTTCTTTGTCACCGGACATTTGCCCACCAGAGCTCACAGTCTCAGGTGAGTCCTGCTCAATCATTCTCTTTGTGTGGGTGACAAACAGCTGTGGTTCCTCAGAGCTGGGGATTGTGAAATTACAGAATCACAGAATAGTTTTGTTTGGAAGGGACTTTAAAGCCCATCTCATCCCACCCCTGCCATGGGCAGGGACACTTTCCACTGTCCCAGGCTACTCCAAACCCCATCCAACCTGGCCTTGGACACTGCCAGGGATCCAGGGGCAGCCACAGCTTCTTTGGGCACCCTGTGCCAGGGCCTCCCCACCCTCACAGGGAACAATTCCTGCCCAATATCCCATCCAGCCCTGCCCTCTGCCAGTGGGAAGCCATTCCCCTTGTCCTATCACCACATTTTTTAATCAGTGTTTATACTGCTGGAGTGGAATTTAATGGAGTGATAGTGACACTCAGCCTGCTCAGAGAGAGAGCAGGCAGCAGCTTGGTTTACTCAACGAGTAGCAATTACGTGTATGTTTGCCCATAGTAGCAAAACTCTTTACTAAGGCATTCAAGGACTGAGGTATTCACAGGAGATAAATTCCTCCACTCTCAGCCTGTGGTTTGTTTGCAGCAGTGGCTTTGCCCACCCCAGACATGCAGCAGGTTCTCCACAGGCCACATTCCCTTCTGGTGGGAATGGGGGGTCTTGGACACACATCATAAAAACAGTCAGGTCATGGTAGTTGGGATGTACACAGCAACCCTGGGCTCTGAGCAGGCTTTGAGGATGCCCTCAATTGGCCAAATTGGGAAATGGCTTAGAGATGTTAAATAAATCAGATTTCTCTCTACATCCAAGCTTCAGTTTTTGCCTTTTTTCCATGCTGTGTTTCATCTCCATGCTCGGGGCCTCCTGAGCTCTCCTTACCTTTTGTGGAGAGACCCACTCTGTTCCCCATTGTGGCAGCAATGAGGGGTGAACCTGAATCACCCTGCAGCTTCCCAAATCCCTTCATTCTCCTGAGGAAACCTCAATAATCCCCAGAGCCCAGGGACACAACCTGCACCAAGGTACCCCATTGTGACAGGAAGGTTACTCCTGCCCCGAGGGAAAAATGGGCTCTCCCAACAAATCCTGGACAAGTGCTGCCCACCATTCCTTCAGCTCAGACCCAACAGCCCTTCCTTCCCTGGGGCACTGGCTCTGCTTACAAATCCCTGTGCCTTGCTGTAATTCCCCTCTGGAAGGCTAAGAGCAAGCACTGGAGGTAAACCATGTTTAGTCCATGCCTGGGACCAGCAGGAGATGGAGCAGCTGCTCCCAGGGATGCCTGGCTTACCTTGGGCAAGTTCAGCAGCTTCAGCTCTGCCTTCCATGCTCCACTGGAGGTGACCTGGCACAGGGATAAACTCTGTCCTCCCTGCCCTGAGTTCTCTGCAGGTGCCAGGGACACTCTCAGGAGGCCACCAAGGACAGCCAGTCCTGGGGATGGGGACAGAGGAACCCAGCACCAGCAGTGACCCACCCACAGCCTGACTTAGCTGGGGGATTTTGTCACCCCAGGGTTTGAATGTGGGATGCCAAGGAGGCTTTGTGTCAATGTTGTCATCCATGGAGACAGACAAGTGGCTTTGAAAGAACAGCCAGGCTGGGAGCCTGGGCCAGGCAGTGCCTCTCTCTGGGTGCCTGATGGATGCCCTGGATATGGCTGTGTCCAGAGATGACAGCAAAGCCACATGGAGCTAATCCTGATTAGCCATGGCTCCAAGAGTAAGGGCTCTGCCCTTGAACTTGGAGAGGGAAGTGCTGGTGGCTGATCCAGCAAACCCATTTGCTACCTCTTGCTGCTTCCCAGCTGCTGGCCTTAGCAGAGCAGATGGATGCCTGGATTAGGAGGATTATGCAGCACCTCTGCTGCTCCTCACTGCCTTCTCCTGGCACCTGGCACAGGAGGGTGAGGGCAGAAGTGCTGCAGGGATTCCAGAGGAGCTGTGTTGCTTGGCCAAATGGCCTCCCGTGATGTCAACCAGATCCCAAGCAGGCAAAAGGAATTGCTGCTCCCCGGGCAAATCTCATGACTGGCATGAGAAGGAATTTTGTCACCTGTGCTGATGGTTTGAGCGTGGGCAGGGGCAGGCACAGCAACCCTGCACCCTTCTGGAGTCTGGTTGGGTTTTCAGGAGCAGGTAATGCCTTCTACAGCTCTTCTCCTGTGTCGAGCTTGTGTGAGAGAGACAAGACAACTGAGGGATGTTTAAAGCATTATTTATTGCCTCAGTCTCATGAAGGAGTGAGAACATCTTCACTGCATGAGTTAGAGGCCAGGTGTCCATGGTCAGTGGTCGTCAGTGGTCACAAGACCACAAATTACAAGGTCTCTTAAAGGTTAATTAGCCAATAAACTACTGCCACAAAGAATGTTTTTACTGTCACACCAATCCCTAATTAACTCATATCACACATCTTGCCACAATGCAGACCTTTTAAACCAATCATATAATGACACACAAATTTACAGTACTACACTTTGAAACTTCTTACTCCCGTTATAACTACTTCTGTATCTTAAACTTTAAACTCTAAAACTTTCCACTACCTAGCTTAATATGTTTCTTTCTAACTACAAATCCACATTCTTGCTTAAGGTCTCTAAAGCTGGAAGCCTTTTCTAAGGTCTCAGGTCAAACCCTGTGTTCATTTCTGTGTTTGAGCCTGCACGCACAAGATTTTGAGAATTTTCTGTGCCTGGAATTCCCACGTTTTCCCAGGGATTATCATGGCTCCTTACAGGCAAGGGTTAATCATCATGGAAAAGGTGGGGTTCCCGTCAGGGATGGAGGAGCAGGGCTTGTGCTCTGGACCTTTCCAGCTGTGCAGCAGTGCTGGCAGTGCTGAGCCAGCTGTTGGCAGCTGGATCCTGCAGCTCATGACAGCTTTTCACCAGCACAGCAGCTGCTGCCTCTGCCTCTCTCTGCCTCCGTGGCTGCCTCACAACACACGTGGCTCCTTCTACCCAAAAACCCCTGCCTGCCCAGCTGAGGGGAAAAGGGTTCAAGGCTTTTTGCAGTCTTGGGGAGGGAAAAAATCTCAGAGTGGTGCTTTTCCACACCACTTTTAATCTGTTCATTTCCATGGGTGTCAGGAATTCTTTCAGTTTTGCTTAATCAGAGTAGACAAGAACCAGGCAGATTTTAATTCATTTTTCTCACAGTTCACCAAAACTCCAAGACTCCACAAAACTCTATGATTAGAAATTTCCAAAATGCTATTTTGCAGTCCTTTGTCCGTGGATGAAACATCTCCTTTTAAACCATGCAGAAGCCCAGTTTCAGAAGGATTTGTCCCAGTATCCAATCTTTCCAAGAGAGACCTAGTTCAGCCATCCAGAGCTGGTTTTGCTAAATTCTGGACTTGGATCTTTGCCCTGCTGCACACACTTTGTATTTCATGCAACGAGAGATCTGAATTTTGTTTTGCAGACACCTCTGCCCAAAGATTCTCCATTCATATTTATTTTTGATTTTTCAGCACCCGCTTCAGCTTCTAACTACAAAGCAGCTTCAGGCACCAAACCTAAAGTAGCACTGGATCCTCATATCCGGCTCAAGGATGGAAAACTGGAACTGGTGAGTGGCAGGGTCCCTGTCCCCAGAGCAAAGTCCCCTCCTTGTGCACTATGCAGGAAATAATCGATCTTCAAGTGAGTTTGCTGGAGATTGAGTCCAGCCTCTGAAGGTAGAGGCTGGAACATCCTGACCGTGTCCAGAGGGGCATTTAAACATCCCTTGGCTCATCTCAGCTATTTCTTGGTGCTCCATGAAGCTCCAGAAATCTTTTCCTGGCAATTGCACCTCTCTTGGGTATCATGCCATTGGTTAAGGTTGTGCCCTCCAAATTTTGCTGCTGCTGTCACTGCTAGGGTGACCTCGGGCAGCCTGGTGTGCGGGAGGGAAGGCTGAGGCAGGAGATGTCTCATCGAGGAGCCATCCAGAACCGCTGATTCTTCCATCAATTGATGGAAAACACATTCCATGGGCACGGAGCGGAGGTGCCCATCCGCTCACCGAGAGCCTGGTGAGGGGCAGGGTGCCTTGGGGGCCCGTGTCCCAGTCTGGCACCTTGGGTTCCTCCGGTGTCAGGGAGGGATGCGGGGACAGAGCCCTTGGTGCGGGGCCGGGGACAGCCCCGATGTGACGAACATCTGCTGCCCCCCGACGGCAGCACAGCGGAGCCCATCTCCCGAGCTCCGTAATTCTCCTAAAGCGGGATCTGCGATGGCATCGGCACAGCGACCTCTGCTCCTCACGGGGACAAAGCCGCCCCTCCCGGCTGGCAGAGCGGAGCGCTTGGCTTCACTTATAAAAGCTGAGTTAGGGGCGGGTGACACCGAGTGGCACAACCTGAGGTGGCTTTGGGGACTCTGATAACGCCCTAGAGTCTGGGAGCCTGCAGCACTGCCTGGCACAGGGGCAGAGGAGCAGGAGGTGGGACAGCAGATGGATCCCACCCTGCTGGTGCTGGAAAGGTGAGCGAGGATCCCTCCGCAGCCCCTTCCCAGGGAATTTCCGGGAGGTGCTGCGAGCAGGAGCTGTGGGTGCAGCCTGGCACAGGGGAACCTTTCACTCGGGCTCTTTCCCAGAGTCTGCTGAGCTCGACTTTTCATTTAAAAGCTTTCTGTTGCTGCTGCCAGCAGGGAAGTGGGGCTCGCACAGGTTTATCTGCTTCTGTGTGCTGCCCCGAGGTTGAACTGATAAATATCAGTAGAAGTTAGGGCACCAGGAGTAATGAGAGAGTAAAACATGCAGTGGAGGAGCAGAATGTTTGAATGTCTCCTCTCTCCATGAGAAATGCTCTGTTAATAGCTTTTGTCTTCCTGGTCCCAAACACAATTTCTGGGCAATAAGAGAAAGGAGAGGCTGAGCTCTTGCCAGCTGAGTCTTGCTAAAACTCCACTGGCTTTTGATAAAAGTCCTGAAAACTCATCACAGATGCAAATCTGATTGCAGATAAAATGTTCTTGGAGGGATGTGAACTTGTGTTCAAGAACAGACATTTCTGTACATGTGCACCAAAAGAGAGACTGGAAATCCTCCAATCCAAGCCTGTTCCTTTGGGAGATGCTGCCTGGTGAAACCCAGCACCAAGTGTCTTCCCAGTGCTTACTCCAAAGAGTTGCTTTTCCAGTATTTTTCTTTTCAAAGGCTCCTTGTTTCTGCTCAAGGTTCTGCAGTATCTTGGTCTGGATGTGACGGAGGAGAAGAAGAGGCAGCTCCGGCAGAGCCTGACCACGGACTCGCAGGGGACCGTGGCCTATGGAGGTGAGCAGGGGCTCTGCCCGGGGGGTCTGACATCTCTGGGGAGCTTCCCTGGCAGCTAAAAAGGGACACAAGTGTCAGGGGAGACACCTGCCTGGGTAGTGATGGAGCCTATAAAGAGGGGAAGTCACAAACACAAAAGAAGGCATTCTGTAGAATCATGGAATCCTGGAATGGTTTGGGTTGGAAGGGACCTCAAAATTCATGTCATGCCACCAGACACCTTCCACTATCCCATGTTGCTCCAAGCCCTGTCCAAGAGGACACTCCCAGGGATGGATCAGCCACAGCTTCACTGTGAAACCTATGCCAGGGCCTCACTGCCCTCACAGGGAAGAATTTCTTCCTAACATCTAATCTAAACCTACTCTTGTCAGTTTAAAGCCATTCCCATTGTCCTATCATAGGTAAAATCAGACTAAAAGAAAGTTGGTGCAAGGGCTTGCTGTCCTTAAAATCCCAGCTTTTCTAGCAGGAATTGGCCAGAGGAGACACAGAAAAGAAAACCCAGTTCTGCTTTCTGTGGCCTTCCAGAGCATGGCTGGCCCACAGGGCCTGCTCTCCAGAAGGTTTTCAGCAAAAATCCCAAACCATCAGCAATGTCCCAGCAGAGAGAACAGTCACAAGGCATCTGGATCAATGTTTTGTGCAGAGTGAGGGATGGGACACAGACCCATGGCACTCTCCTATGGGTGACTGGTGCTGCAGTTTGTGGCAACAGAAATAAGGGTATTTAGCAAATGTGCTGCTTTTGCAGAGAGGACAGGCTTCAAGGTGGAACCTCCTGAAGTTCAACAAGGCCAAGTGCATGTTCTGCACCTGGGTCAGGCAGTCACAAGCACAAATCCGAGCTGGGTAGAGAAGAGATAAAGAGCAGCCCTGGGGGAAGGATTTGGGGTGTTGGAGGATGAGAGCTGGACATGCCCTGGCTGTGAGCACCCAGAAACCCCCCCTGTGCTGGGCTGAGCCCCAGTGTGGGCAGCATGGGGGGGGATTCTGCCCCCTCAGGTGAGACCCCACCTGAAGAGCTGCCTCCAGCTTGAGGGAGACCTCAGAGCCCCTTCCAGGGCCTAAAAGGGCTCCAGGAGAGCTGGAGAGGGACTGGGGACAAGGGATAGAGGGACAGAACACAGGGAATGGTTTCCACTGCCAGAGAGCAGGGCTGGATGGGATATTGGGCAGGAATTGTTCCCTGGGAGGGTGGGCAGGCCCTGGCACAGGTGCCCAGAGAAGCAGTGGCTGCCCCTGGATCCCTGGCAGTGTCCAAGACCAGGCTGGATGAGGCTTGGAGCAGCCTGGGATGGTGGAAGGTGTCCCTGCCCATGGCAGGGGATGGAGTGAGATCATCTTTATGGCCCCTTTGTGCCCAAACCATTCCATGTTTCTGTGATTCTGTGACTGGAAGCTCTGGGACCCTGGTGCCACCACCCTGATGGTTCCCACCTGTCCCAGGCAGCCCCTTCTGCTGTGCTTTCCTTCATGTCTGAAAGCAAAACAAATGGGGATTTTCAGATTTGTCAATTTAACGCCTTTTCTAAGTGCTGAACTCACTGAGTTGTCTTTTTGTTTAAGTCAGCAACATGAAAAATGGCAGCAGGTGCCTTTTGCCAGGGAAGTGTGTTTAGCTTAAAATTTTAAAACTTTCTGAACCATAGTCATGAAAACTCCCCTGTGAAAATATCTGGGGTTTTCTGGGTTTTAAAAATGTAGGGTTTTTTCAGTTGGATAAGAAACAGGAGTCTGATAATGACTGTCAACAACTCATTTAAGGTTGATGGGATTGCAGAGGAGCCCAGGATTATTAGAGAAACCTGCCTGGCATCTCTAAACCCTGCTCAGCACCAGTGGATGGCCCCCAAATCAGTGGCATTTTCTCCTAACACAGAGCAATTTTGTCTTTTATCCTGGTAAAAACTGCTTGTTTCTCACAGATGTTCTCCAAGCACTCAGGGATGTGATGCAGGAGGAGCTGGATGAGGCTGGTCTGGCTTCGGGCTCTGTGCTCTTCACTCAGCATGAAGTGGCCAATTTGCTGGATACATCGGCTTTCCACTCCCCGGTCAGTCACCACAAAGCTCCTCTGCACTGAATCCGGGGATCTTCTGCATGAAATCCATGGAATTCTGAGATGGGAAAAGCTAAATTACCATTCTCTGGTTGTTCTAGAGTTAGAAAGACAGGGCAGAACTATTCATTAATCATTTTTTAAATAGGAAATTCTATAAAAGACCTCGAACTTCTCATTTTTAATAAGGAAATAACAGTATCTATGGGGTAATATGAGGAAGCATCCTGGCAGTTATGCAGAAGGAAAAATGGCCATAATTAATCAATTCTAAGTAATTTCATTTGGTTCATGAAGTGAAAATTCACTCTAGCTCAGCTATTTCAGCAATGATGGGGGATCAGAGAGGGAAATTCTGTGGGGCAAAATGAGCCATCCTGGAGCTGAATTATTTAACATGCCTTTTGATCTATTGCATAAAACTGCTGACTCCTTTTTGAGGCGATTTTGAGCCAATGTGTGATGAGTCTGTTCCTCTCCTTGCAGACCTTTGACTCTCTCAACTGCAACGGCAACGAGGACCTGGAGCAGCTGCAGCTGGAGATGAGGGATCTGCGGCACGAAGTGCGCAGGCTGAAGGTGGAACCTCCCCTCAGAGCTGATTTCTTGGCTGGGTGCTCTGCTGTAGCTCTCCATGGGGGTAATGGGGTGGCCTGTCCCTCTGGAGAAGTCACCAGTTTGCATTCTGTGCATTCCCCGTCACACAGGAGCCTCTCACCCTCCACTCTCCTTAATTGCCTCTTTCTCACTCTCAACCTCAAAGGAAAACTTATTTGTACTCAAAGCATGCAGTCCCTTCTCAGCAGGGAGTTAATATATTTAAAAAGCAGGTCTCATTAAGAATTCCAGTGTGTGATTAGCAGAAGCAGCACCTGTCCTCTCACCCTCACCTGGCTGTCAGCACCTCGGCTGTGTCCAGGTGGAACTCTGCAGCTCACAGCCCTAAAAGCTCTCCCTGTGGGTGGGCAAAGTGCACAGAACTTCTGTAAAATAATATTCTGGTTGGTAGGGGCATTCTAGAAAATGTCCTGTCATTTGTTGCTTCTAATCTAGTGAAAATATTTCCCACAGTCTCTCTTGAGAGAAGTGGAGAGCAGCAAGAAATTGATGGAAGATGAGCTTCAGAGGCTGAACCAAGTGAGTGCAGGGATTTCTGGGGTGCTTGGGGTGGGTTTGGGGGTGGGCAGCTGAGGGGGACGTGGTGTGTTGATCAGGAGCTCTGGGTGCTTGCAGAAGGCGCTGGGGTTCCTGTCAGAGAACAGGACCCTGCACAGCAAACTGCAGATGGCCGAGGTGGTGCAGAGACAGGCTCACAGCGCTGAGCAGGACTACGAGGAAGTGATCCACCTGCTGGAGGCTGAAATTGCAGAACTGAAGATGCAGCTGGCGGGGAAAAAAGCAAAGCACGTCTCTGAAATAGAGGTAACGCAACCCCTCAGCCTGGGGAAAACCCCACAACCCTTCAGACTCCTCTTCTGGGGGTTCAGGGAGTCATGGAACGATTTGGGCCAGAAGGGATCATAAAGCCCATCTCATTCCAACCCCCTGCCATGGCAGGGACACCTTCCACTATCTCAGGTTGTTCCAAGCCCCAATGTCCAACCTGGCCTTGGACACTTCCAGGGATCCAGGGGCAGCCACAACTAAGGTTACCCTCCTATTTACACAAGAGAAAATGAAATAGCACACAGATCATTTGCTGTGTGAGACCACAAGGCCAACACAATCTCTGGATCTGTGTTAGAATCTGCATAACCTCCCCTGTCCCTTCCCAAAGGACACTGCTTTTGCTTGTAGCAGATGTCACAGTCTGTAGTTTCCAAAAGCCAAAGCTGGAGCATCACCACCACCTTTCTCCTCCTCCTATGTCCTCAGGAGGACATCCTGGAGCTGAAGAGGCAGCTGTCCCTGGCTGATGGCCAGCTACGAAAATCTGAAGTCTCACGGAAGCGCCTGGAGATCTGCAATAGGAAACTGCTCCTGTTTGTGCAGGTGAGGTGTGGAACTGCCCCGCTCCTGCAGCACCACCACGGCCTCTTTCCTTCAGGGTGGTTTTGCAAGTCCAATCAGCTTCCTGCTCCATAAGCAAGAGGAGCTTTTTCTCCCTGTCTCACTCGAAAAAGTCACTGTCTGTTGGTGAGGAGGAAGCAGAGAATGAACTCAGATCTCCTCATCTCCCTGGGAGCGATGCAAACTCCGTGGTGCAGGTTTTGCTGGTGCCTCTGCTCTTCCTGGCTCCCTGTGCTGAGGCTGCCCCAGCAGCTCTGCTGTCAAAATCAGCCATGCTCACCTTCCCTTGCTGTAGCTGAGGGTTGCTTCTCTATAAATAGGAACCTGGAGAGTGTCTTTGCTCTTCCAGTGCTTTTTTTTCTCTCCAGATTTCCTGCAAAATCTAACAGTTTAATCTTTCAGTTGGCAGTTTTTCCACTTCATTCCCTAAACTGGGAACACCAGTATGTGAAATTAATAAACTGGTCAGCAAGGGAAGCACAGTACTCAGTGTATCTGCTGTGGCTACTGGTGGCCTGTCTCAAGAACTCTTGAAAACAAGCAGAAACAGTGGAGCAAAAGAAAATGTAAATGTCTTCTGCTCCAGAGAAGGAAGAATTAGATACCTCCAGAGCTTCAGCACTGTATGCTAGAACCTGTGCAGTTTGGGATCAGACTTTGGAAATGTATCTCACATGACCCCAGGGTTAAACATCACAGGATTTTGAGCACTGTAGCAAAATATCTTCCTTTTTTCTCCACCCCTCAGTAGTGTTGGAGAAGTGCATGGTAATGAGAGCTTACACGTGCAGGTCCAACCCAGGAGCCAGGGGTTGCTGGCAGCAATGATCACTGAAATGCAGCCTGCAAAATTATTCCTTGAAGAGGATTTTTGTGTTGCATTTCATATATTTTAGCAGTGGTATTAAAATGCAGAATTAAAATGTGTCTGTAGATTCATGAGTGCTGCCTGAGCTGCAAAAGGCCTTGAGATATGTGCTTCAAGGGCAATGAATAAGCAGAAGCTGATTACTGTCATATTAAATCTGATCATCAGGAAAAACCCATGGGGTTTGTTCTCAGGAATTGTTCATTCCTACAAGTTTGAAACCTTTTTTTTTTTTTTCTTCATGACAGAACATTCACAAGGTCCTGAGCACACACAGTCATTTACCAGATGAGAAAAGGTAGGAGATGGCTTCTGGGAATGGTGAACAGCAACATGAAATGTCCTTTTCTCACCTTACTCAGGGGAAGGTGCTTCACACGTAACCTACCCAGAGTTTCCAAACATACTTTCACTTTGGAAGTGAAACCATGGGAGAAAGATGATCTGGAGGCTGTTGGTGGGTTGATGCTGGGGGATTTGGGCCTCCATTCAGGCTTTTTTTGGGAGTGAGTACCTGAAACTGTGCTCGGGTTAAACTGCTCCTGTCAGCAGACACCCCAAGCAGGTTGTTTCAGAGCAGCAGAATTTTGACCCACCTGCTTTTCCAGGTTTTGGTTCCAAGACCATGACCTTTTTTATCAGCAGTTAGAGGAGAAAGAGAGTAAGCAAGGAGCTCTCAAGACTCTCAAGCTGCATGAATGGCTGCAGAAATAGAGCTCAGGCTTCTGGACTCCCCTCCAACCTGAGCCTATCTCCTATCATTTGGGCATAAATGCATCACAACTCTGTGTGTTTGTAACTGATTAAATAATTGAAAAGTCACTGTCCCATTGATAATGACCAGTCCCTTTAAAAGCCAGTTTTTAAGAGGAATGGAAATTAGTTTTTAAGTTTCCAAGCTGGTGGTTTCTAACATAATGAGGGGTAAATAAATGCTTTTCACAAATTCCAAAGAATACTTTGCTATTTGTTTGGAACGAAGCAATGCAAGTGTGTCTAACAGACACTTGAATGCAGAGGGATGGAGATGAAACCCCCCAAACACACAGAATTTATGTAGCACATCCTGAGAGGCTGGCCAGGATTGTCAATGACCATTCTCTGACAGAAATATTGATGGCATTTTCCGTATTTATAAGCGTCAACCATGAAACAGAAGAGGATAAAGCAGTCTCAGACACATCTCTTCCATCTTCAGATCTTGTTGACCTTTTGCTATCAGAAGCTAAAGAACTGTTAGCACCGATCCTCTCCAACAAAGATGGTAAGCACTAAATTAACTGGAGGAAGCTGAACCCCAGCAAGTCTCAGGGATCTCTGTCAATGTTATTGGCAGTTTCCAGCACCTTCCATATTTTTCCATGCCAGTTGAGCCTCCCTGATTCCCTCATGCTCACTGAGATGTAACTGCCCTCCCTATATCCGTGTGACTCATCTTTGAATCTGCAATGCAGACTTGCAAAGTATGGAGTCAAAGGCTTCTGCCCAGGGCCAGAGGAAAGGCATTTATCCAGGGGAAAGAAAGCCCTAAGAGGCAAGAGGATGGTTTCACAGAATCATTGAAATGCTGGTTGAGAGGGACTGCTGGAGATCAGATCTTCTGCTCCAAGCAGGGCCATGCCAGTAGAGGGATGTGCAGCAGGTTTAGCCAGCCAGGATGGAGATCTACAGCCTTCCTGGATGGTGTTCCCTCACTGCTCTGTGACAAAGATCTTCTCAGCACCCAGCCTGAGCTCCCCCAGAGGCAGCCTGTGGCCACTGCCCCCAGTTACACTGGCTGCACTGCCAAGAACAGCTCAGCTCCAGCATCCTCTAATTGCTCCTGATGTAGCAGTGGGGGCTGTGAAGTTGCCTCAGCCTCCTCTTTGCCAGGCTAAACAATCTCAGCTCCCTCAGCCCTCCCCAGCCTCTCCCTACAGACCTGAGACTTCCCTTGCTGGACCCTGTCCAGTTTCCCTACAGCTTTAAACCCAGGATCCAAACTTTCCTTATGCCATCCAGGTACAACTGCAGCAATGCTGAGCAGAAGGGAACAGTCACCTGCCCATTTCCTTGGAGTTAAAACCAGCCATGCTCCCTTTTCCTCACATCTGTGAGAAAATCAGGGAACAGGCATCCAGCTCCATGGGAGTCTGGATTGACTTTCCCAGTCTGGGACTCTGAGCTGGTCCACCAGCCATAAACATTTCTTGGCAGCAATTCTTTGACCCTGCTTGCCCCTTTCCACACAAAATGAGTGTCTGACCTCCTCATTGTCACATCCAGGTGAATGTACAGCCCCAGACAGGTGCCCAGTCCTTGCTTTTTGATGCTATTCACCAGCTCAGTGTGGCCATGGCCCAGCACTGGCTTTGTCTCAAAACACAACACAAAGGAAATAATTGCAGCCTTTCAGGAACACCTCTGGTTTACAAGAGCTGTCAGCATTTTCTGAGCTCCTGGCCCATTTAAATGTGCATTATCATAATGCAGCAGCATTGGGCATGTTCTCTGCACTAACACTTGGCTCTGTGCTTCCATCTGCAGCTCTGCCATGGGACAAGGACCAGTGCCTGCCTGCTGAAGGAATCCCAAATTACAAGGAGTAGGTGTCAAAACTGCCGTGGTCTGTAATTTGAACAACACAGATACTAAAAATTCCTGTTTGTTTTGTTGGGGTTTTTTAACCGAAACTGTTGCTTGACAGCTTTTGATCAGACAGTCTAGGAGAGGCCTCCAGATGGCCATGACAGAGAAATACTGTGAAATTCCTAGACAGAAAGAAACTTCCTGCCCTGCAAGGTGTGAATTCCTGGATTTCTCTTTTGCTTTATAAAATGCTGGTTTTCCTTCAGGCCAGATGGGAATTTGTGGTTCTGTGGCTTGTCTAGCTGGCATTTTTATAGTGCACTCTGTGTAAGGGAAAAAACATCACTGAATATGTTAATCTTTTATGCTGTGATATTGAGATGCCATGAAGCTCCAGACAAGGAGAGCAGCGTGACATGGCTTTGTTTGGACCTTAAACTGTTAAATTTCCCTGAAACCTCTTAAATTGCTTATATTTAACAGAGCCATTTCCTAAAGTTATCTGAAAGGGCACTTTGAGACCTAAATATCTCCTACTGCTTTCTTAGCTTAACTCAACCTGAAGATCTGCCAGCACAGTTTTTTGTTTAGGTACAAAGTACCCATTTGCAAATGATAATTTCAAGGTTATGAAAAGCATTTTCAGACAAAACAGGCGGCCTGCACAGTCTAACCAGGCAAGATCTGTGGCCTCCTCTTCTTTCGTAAATAACGAGTGCTGTCTTCACATTATCCTCTGTGTCCTTCTCCCAAACTACCTAAGGCATATTTCTCCTTTTCAGCCACCTTCATCAGAAGACCACGTGGCCCCCTCCTGCAGGCCAGACCAAGAGTGACCAACCACAGCCACCAAGCCCAACGGAACTGCCTAAGAAGCTGACATAAATATCCCATGGCTTGGCGGTGCTCTGAACCACGGCCACCCATCCCACGGGAGATGGGAAAGACACCCCCAGGCACCTCAGCTTCCAGGCCAAGCAGACTGAGAACAAGCTTTCTGACACAAGACTAATTCTTCCCAACTATCCAAGACTTTTTCAGCAACCTCCCCCTGCGTGTCTACCTCTGAGTTATCATACAAGGCTTTTTGCTCACGGTTTCGCAGCTTTATAGGAAAAATATTCTCAAGAGGCTACAGAGGCCTGGATTTCAGTGGCAGCCTTTTAGAGCTTGTATTCTGGGTAGCATGAATGTACCCGAGGGACTCAGGGGTCTTCACCAGATCCCTTTTGGTATTTCAGATGAAAAACCAAAGTCTACTTAGTGGCTGTAATCAAAGCAGCTTTATCCGTAGTGTCCTAGCTGTCTTGGGATAGGTACTTCTCTTTTTATTCTTTTTGTATAGCTTATCCCAGCTGCAATGCTTGAAGTGGGAAGCAGCACCTCAGGCAGTTGTTGGCCAGAGTGCAGGACAGCCAGCGGGGTGCTCGGGTCACAGCGTGGCCACCGAGCCCTGCCTGGAACGCGGGGCGGGACATGGTGGGCATAGTGAACATAGCTCGGGAAAGGTCCCCGGTGTCACTGGGAAATGAGATCCACATGATGCAAGACTGGGACAGCAATGAATGGGGATCAGATCTGAGATGGGCAGAGGTCTGGAAAATAAAATGGAAACACTCCTCACAAGGAGTTTGCTCTCTGGGTTCTGATTGCAGCTGCTGCATTCAGCGTCTCACAGACAAAGACACAGCCTGAGACCATTTTTCCTCCCTCTTATTTTGGCAGCTCCTGGGGAGATGCATTGAGAAGTTGCAGGAAAATGGGGTACAATCTGGCTTTTACAAATAATTTGTTAAGATTACTTCAAATCTTCTTTGTGGGGGTTCAAAGCATGTGGATCCTTTATTGTCTAAATTAAAGGCGTAGGAAAAATAATGACCCTCACCCATACCTCCTATACTCAAGGTATCACTGCACTGCTAAACCAGCAACTGTGTGGTGGACTATATCACATAAATTACCAGTCTGAAATTTGGGGTAAGCTTAATTTCATAGCTTGGGGTAAATTAAATCTTGGGAGTGCATACCTCAGAATATAAATTAAAGGACTTATTTTAAAAGGAGTCATCATCCTTTGGACTGTTTACAAGGAATATTCCCAGGAAGGAGAAAATATTCATCTTGGGATAGCCTGTGTTTAATAGCTCATTCCCCAGTGCTCTCTGCTGTGATGGAATGATAGCAAATCCTGTTACCTGTGGGTTTGGCCCTAGAGCTTTGTTCTCATATCCTGTGTTACACAGACAGGTAAGAGTTGCACACAGCAAAATCCATTCTCACCAGTCTGGTGTACCCTGACTCTGGAAAAACACCTCCAGTTCCCCTGGGGTTACCCAGCAGATCCCAATCTGCTCCTGGTAGGGTTTTTCCAAAAGCATTTGGCTGGAGGTGACATCCTGGGGAGACATCTCCAGCCACTGCTTGTCACACTTGTCTGGGAACAGCACAAACAGGATTTTGGGGAGGAGCAGATCTTGGGCTGTGCTGTGTTATTTCATATACCCAATGCCACTTGAGACACCTGGGAGAAAAGGGGAAAGTTATGAGGAAAACAGACCTGTTTAGGCTGCACTTAATCAGCTAGAAAATCAACAATCTGTTGTGGAAATCAACAGAAGTTTCAATACCACCTCTGACAATCATGGAATACTTTTCTCAAAATATGAGCACTTAACTCCACCTCCTTGAGCTGGAAAGGCACAGACCAGTACTGTCCCAGCAGGGACCAGTCACATGGTCTGAAAGAGAAATCCTTGATGCTGCTTCCACAGTCTGTATTACTCCATAAATCTGTATTTTAAGGTCCCAGAAAAGAAGATTTTGTACTAAAGCATCATAGTGAGTGAGGGTTTGGATGAGATAAGCATTTGCAGTTGGTGCTGGCACCTGGCAAGGGGTGGAAACAAGGGGATGCTGCCCTAAGGCTGCTGTATTTGGGGTCTCCTGAGCTCGCTGTTTCCAAAAGAGCTGTGAAGTTCTTAATCTTTTAAACAGCCCCAAGAGCTCTGTGCTCTCAGCTTACTGGCAGCCCCTCTGGAAAGGAAATCCTCCATGTTGCCATCAGCCACTGGAGAACTTCACATCAAACAAAGATTATGCACTGCATGCTTCCCAAAGCTTTCATGTTTCTCAGCTGGTTTCCAACATTTCCTTTGAATTTACCATATTCCTTTGCCTTTGCTCTGAGCCCAGCAGATCTCCTTTTCTCTGTGAACCCTGTTGTTGCTAATGCCACCTCTGCAGAGCAGTGCTCAGAGCTAAGGCCTGACAAGAGCTGTGCTCCTGGAGGTGACGCTGATTTTGGTGACCCAGAATAACAAACTTGTGTCAAGCTTTACTCCCAGGCAAGGGGAATCAGGGAAGAACTCAGCAAGGCACAGGGTGACATCTCACGGAACTACCAAGAGGCAAAAAGGGAAATGCATAAAGGAACAAACAGCAAAGAAAGAGAAGTTATTTAAATAGGATGTTCTTCATTCACACAAGGCCTGTCTAGCACTCTACAAGAGAGTTGAATTCTGGATTATTTGCAATAATTTTGGCTTGCTTGTGGGGTTGTGGAGATGTGCTGCTGTCAGTGTGCTGTGTTTGTCTCAGAGAATCTGCCTCGAAGGGTCCCAGAATGACTGCACAGAAATGAGAAAAAGTATTTGTGATAAAAATGAGACCAGTATTAGATCTTCCTGAGTGGCCTTCCAGATCCTGAAGGGATCCTATACAGAAGATGGAGGGGGAATTTTCACAAGAGCATGTAGTAACAGGACAAAGGAGAATTCTTCACGCTGACAGAGAGCAGGTTTAGATTAGATATCAGGAAAAACTTCCCTGTGAGGGTGGTCAGGCCCTGGCACAGAGAAGCTGTGGCTGCCCCTGGATCCCTGAAGTGTCCAAGGCCAGGCTGGACAGGGCTTGGAGCAACCTGGGATAGTGGAAGGTGTCCCTGCCCGTGGCATGGGGTGGAGTAGATGAGCTTTAGTGTCCCTTCCAACCCAAACCTTTCTGTGTTTCCACGATTCTATGACAGGCTGGAATATGGCGAATATTTTATGAGCCAAAATGCAGAGAGATCCCCACAATCAGAGCATGTCAACACACTGCAGGTGATAAACTCAAAAATATACATTTAAAGAGCATCAGTGGGATCAGCTGTTGAGCTGGAAGCTTTGGGGGTTAAATATCACTGATGGGATGGGTTTATTTTGTATTTCTCTTATGCAAAGCAGAAATTCAGTTCTTAGCTGCTGGTGGGTCAGGGAGTGGGTGACACCTCTGCCTCACAAAATAAACCAAAGCAAGACTGGAGAATCTACTTTAAAAGCTGCAGCAGCAGGGGAGGGAAGGCAGGGCAGGGAGCCATCGGCATTATCTTGGAAGGTGAATGTAGCAGAGCCATTAGCACACTGTTCATCTGCAGTCCCACGGGGAAAGGAACCCAATCTCAGTCTCCTAGTCTCCAGTTTCATCCCTGACAGTGATCTCTGCCATCTCGCTGTGTGACCTTGGGCAGCATATTTCATCTCATTTTTGCACCAAAAAACAAACAGGACTGAGAGTGGCAGGGGAAGGCAAAGCCCAAGGGATCCATGGGACGTGGGGGCAACCTCCCGGCACAGGAGGCACTGTGGGTGCTGTGGGATTGGGTACTGCTGGTCTGTTTTCAATGAAGAAAGCCTCAATATTTCAACTTTTCCTGGCTCTCAGAACAGCAGATCCAGCTTTTGCTCAACTCTGGTGAAACAGAGCAAGATAAAGTGCTTAAAAGATGTCTTTACAGAGGTGTGGAGGTAGCAGAGGTGAGATCCAGCCCAGAACGGTGCAGTGGAGTAGGCTGGTGTGTCTATCCCAGAACTGGAGCCTCTTCTTTCCCTCAGCTGTACTCAGTGATACCTGGACTGAAACCCAGGTTTAGAGAGTGGAATACACCTGCTTTAAATGAGGCTCTGAAAGGCAGGTGAATGTTGCTGCTGAATTTTTAAAGCAAGCCTTTAATGATTAAACGGTGCTGATTTTCTAAGGGTTGTTGAACACTTGTGGCAGAGGGCTGGACAGCACCTCCTCAACATGACACTGCAGAAAGGGCTGGGCTGATGGTGTGAAGCTGCCCCTTTCCCTTTCCCTTCCCCTTCACAGGGCTGAGTCTATCCCAGCACTTCCATGACAAAACACTGAATTTTCTGGCCTCGCTGACTGCAGCTTTGCCACAAACCTCCTTTGCAACTTCTTTCAGCTGCTTTCATAACAAGGTAAATAGGAATACCAATACCATGAACAACCCCTACAAGCTTTTTCCTGCATGTG
Organism: Pycnonotus jocosus; assembly: GCA_013400435.1. Taxonomy (NCBI): domain Eukaryota; kingdom Metazoa; phylum Chordata; class Aves; order Passeriformes; family Pycnonotidae; genus Pycnonotus; species Pycnonotus jocosus. Next base: position 69,202 of record VWYP01010954.1, on the reverse strand, counting down.
ACATGCCAATGCATTTGAATTGTTGTTGAGTTTTTTTAAATTTATGCCACTAGATGAGGCATAGAAGTTGAGATAAAGGCAGAATTTGAAGTGAAATGCCCTTGTAATAGGGGAAGTAGAGGGTGAATGGTATCTCCAGACCAGATGTCCTTCCTGGAAGACATTCTCCTTCCTAACTGCAGGAGTTCTTGGATTGGGCTGCTGAGGGGTGAGAACTTCTTTCTGAGGAACTCCCATGAGAAAAAACTGGGTGTCAGTGCCAGCCCTTGAGGCAAACTCCCAATCCTGTTAGGTGGAAGGACAGTCAAGGCCCTTGGGAATGCCCTGGAGAGTTGGCCCTGTGTCAGGGGAAAAGGGAGCCCACTGACACTGGAAAACACCAAGGTGACCTTCTGGCAGCAGGAGAAAACAAGTGTTGGAAAACAAGAATTATAGTCAGGGCTGCAAAGCAGAAAAAAGGATGAGTTGGGACTCAACAAAATCTCATCCAGTTTTTCTGACCTGAACAAAACAGAAACCACCACAATTAGGGCAAAAAGTAGTTACAAGTTGGTGTAAATTCTGTAGCAAAAAAATGGAAATAGTGCTTTATTTTTTTCTTCTGTTTTCTCTGAGGAAATTTATCAGTAAATGAGGAACAGGAAAGAAACACCACTTCTTTGAAAAAGAAAGTTGCATTGTGACGGGAAATTTAGAATATATATTTATAATACATTTTGGTTTTAATCCGAATATATATTTATAAAGGAGATGTTGCAGGCCTTGAGTAACTTTGTGGCTTTTGATGCCAAGTTGTGCTGTAAACGTCTTTAGGAAAAGTGCTCTGACTCCATGGGCTGCAGCCTTGGGAGCTCTGACATTTGATGGTCTGGGGGTTGGTTGTTTTTGAGCAGTGTCAGGCTGCTCTCCTCAGTCTGAGATAGCAGAACATTTCAGGAAATATTGCTCATCAGAAATAGCACTGCAGCTTCCTGAAATGCCTGGCCAGATAAGGGGACACTCCACAGCTGGAAGTGATAAGGAGGCAGGAAAAGACAAAACAGCAGTAAATGTGATGTTACTTCAATACCAACAGGCGAAGGGGCAGCTGCTTCTTAGGGAAAACCTGAAAGAAGGCTCTGAAGGTGCAAAACGTTCCCCAGCTGGTCCCCCACATCCCTCTGCTCCACCACTCCTGGTACCACACACTCCTCCTGCCCCAGGACCAGCTGCTCAGCCACTCTGACATCCCAAAGTTGGGCAGTGTTGGCATAACTTCCTCCACAGAGCCACAGCCCCAAGGACTGTCACTGGATGGTGACAAGTCCCCAGCACATGGCCTGACAAACAGGGGCCACTCACCCTGAGCTGCAAAGCCCCTCAAGATTCACCAAACTCTGCACAGATTTTCAGAGCTGGTGGGAGAAGGGGAACCTGAGAGGTGAGGATGCTTCCCAGTGTTCTCAGTGTCGCTTGGATGGGGGATCTCCTTGTACCTCGTCAGCGAGCACAGTTTGGGGAATGTTTGCTCAGTGGGTGGCTCACAGGTGTGTAATAAGTCATGTAATAAATCAAACAATGCAGTGCAGTGGTAGAGTTAAGGGCTGAGGTGAGCAGGTCCCTCTGGTCACGAAGGGCTGATCCACCCTGGGATGAGCAGGATTGGATCGTGTTTGGGAGCTCTGGCTCTGCCTCCTCCAGCCCCGACCTGAGAACGTTTCTCCTCCTCAAGGGCAGGTGCCAGTTTGGGGAGAATCACAGAAACACGGAGCTGAAAAGGTCCCATCAGGATCATCAGGTCCAGCTCCTGGCCCTGCACAGGACACTGCAGCAATGCCACCCTGCCCCTGAGGGCATTGTCCAGGCACCGCTGGGGCTCTGGCAGGGCTCTTGCTGTGACCCCTCTGTGGGATGGGCTGAGCTCATCTCCACACACGCCCCTCGTTATTCTCCCTTTCTGCCCACATGGGACCCGGCTTGGGGACCAGCCCGTGTCTGGAGTGCTCAGCGCAGGAAGGACATGGAGCTGCTGGAGTGAGCCCAGAGGAGGCAGCAAGATGATGAGAGGGACGGAGCAGCTCTGCTGTGGGGACAGCCTGAGAGGGCTGGCAGTGTTCACCCGGAGAAGGCTCCGCGGAGACTTCAGAGTCCCTTCCAGCGCCAGAAGGAGAGCTGGAGAGGGACTTGGGACAAGGGATGGAATGACAGGACAAGGGGGAATGGCTGCCCAGCGCCAGAGGCCAGCGTTAGGTGGGATATTGGGCAGCAATCTCCCCCTCACGGCCGGGGCGCAGCCTCCCCTCACAGACATGGCGGC
>VWYP01010954.1:29445-66829 GCA_013400435.1 Pycnonotus jocosus | reverse complement strand
CCTCGGGGCCGCCGTGTGAAGGAGGGGCGGGGGGGAGGGGGCGAGAGGGGTGTGAAGCTTTTCCTGCCTCGTGTGCCCGGGCCCTTCGTGAGGCGGCAGAGCGGGGGCCGTGAGTGGGTGTGGGGACGCCGGGAGCCGCTCTCCTTCAGCCACGGGAAGCCGAAAGGGAAATTTTAGTAATAATCCTGTGGGATCAGGGAGGGAGCCGGTGAAGACCCGGGCGGTGGGCTCCGGGTGGCGAGGGATCCCTTCAGGTCTAAGGACAAAACACAGCGGTTCTAAAGTTGTCAGGTTTGTGTGGTGCCTGGGGGGAGTGGGACGGACGCCGGCTGAGGGGCGGGCGAGGTTCGCTCCTGGTGGCCTGAGCCATGCAGGGGGCTGCGAGAGGGACCCCAGCACCAGCCCCAGCGGCTCTGGGAGAGCCGGGCACGCCGAGCTGCCCGGGGGCTCGGGGTTCAACAGATCTACCCTGAAACTCGCCCTGAAGTATTTATAAACTCAAAGGGTGACCGTGATCAATGGCTGTTAAATGCATTGATGGATTTAACAGGTTGCTGAGAAGCTGTGGCTGTCCCATCCCTGGAAGTATCCAAGGCCAGGCTGGATGGGGTTTGTAGCAGCCTGGGGTAGTGGGGCTAGAACTAGCCCATGGCAGGGGCTACAAGAGGTGGGCTTTAAGGTCCTTTCAAAACCATTCTGTGATTCCGTGTTTTCAAATCAGCTTCTAGGTGAACCAAGTATATTCTCTGGGTCACTTGGCTTAACTCCTCCAAGCAGTAAAAATGGTCTGTAGATGGTGAGAAGGTGCTTGTGTTGATGGCATCACTTATCTGGTGGGGCTGATGACAGCCAGCCTCTGTTCAAAGAAAATACAGCTGCCAACTTCACTCAAGGCAGGCTGAAACAGTTTGTTGGTGCTTCATTGTGCTGTTGAGTGAGCTGCTGACTGGGTCTACTCTTCATTTACATGTTTAACTGAAGCATGGGGTCCTTGGCAGAAGAAGGATGTGAACTTGTCAAAGTGGGTCCAGAGGAGGCCATGGAGATGCCCCAAGGGCTGGAGCCCCTCTGCTCTGGAGCCAGGCTGGGAGAGCTGGGGGTGCTCACCTGGAGAGGAGAAGGCTCCAGGGAGAGCTCAGAGCCCCTGCCAGGGCCTAAAGGGGCTCCAGGAGAGCTGGAGAGGGAATTTGGACAAGGGCTATGAGGGTGGGGAGGTCCTTGCACAGAGTGCCCAGAGGAGCTGTGGCTGCCCCATCCCTGGAAATGTTCAAGGCCAGGCTGGATGGGGCTTGGGATAGTGGAAGGTGTCCCTGTCCATTGCAGGGAGGGAAACAAGTTGGGCTTTGAGGTCCCTTCCAACCCCGACCATTCCTGGTGGGTGTTGGATAAGAGATACAGGACATATCCTGTGTCTCCTGTTCTTAAATTGGATTTGAGAATTGAACTGTTTCCTACACTGTGGATGGATAAATCTATGTGGTATGACTTCCTGTGGAGTGGTAAGGTGAGGAATGAGGGGGGTGCTTATCTCTTGTTGCAGGTGGCAAATATCAGGGAGTTAATGTATTGCTGTGCATAAAAGTTCCATGGTGATTCTTTGGTGAGAAAATTATCTTATGAGATGGATGTGTGGAAACATTGGGGATGGAGCTTGTTGTAATACTCATGGAAGAGATACAGCTCTGAGAGCACAGTGCTGGAGACTGCTCTGTCTCCTTCTTCCCCTCAGCCAAAGAGACTGTTCCTTATTGTGTGGTCAGGAATGTATAAATGTTGTTGTTTGGGTGTTTGTGTTGCTTGTCTTTGGTTTTGATCCACACCAGGGCTCCAGGTATCTCTGCCAGGTGTAAGAGCAGTGCCAAGGCTCCACCTGAGCACATGACCTGCACCCTCTGTTCTGCTTCACCTGCTCCAGAGATGTTTCTCAGGGGGCAAGATCAAGCCCTGCCTAAGCAGATGTCTGCTTCTAAAAAATTATAAAAGTTTATTCTGGCACCATTCTGCCTTGAGGCTTCCTTATATCAAGCTTCAAAAGACTTGTTCTTAGGTGAAAAAGCTCTAATAAATATCATACAGCTTGGTACTGTGTTATTATTCTGTGTGTAAAGCATCAATTACAATATCTCCCTAAGTGAAAGGTGCCCCAGGCAGAGGAAATGTCACACACCTTTCTCTCCACCTTTCTCTCGAAGGCAGGAGTAAAGAATGCAGCCCTGTGGAGTCCCCCTATTCTAACTGGAAATATCAGCTTAGCTGGGTGCCACAGCTGGCTTTCACGTGGTGTAATGGTATTTGAGGAAGTCAAGAATCCTGCTATTTTCAGCAGTTCTTTGTCAAAAACAAAACAAAAAAACCTGCTCAGTTCTCTTCAAGATGAAAAGCAGCCACCACAGAAGGGAGAAGTTAATAAAGTCACTTGCTGCCAGTTCCACATCCAACAGGCATCTCCAGTGTGGAAGGAGCTGACAGAGTTCTGTGCCTGGGTGAGAAGCAGGGGTGGGGGGTTGATTCAGGAGTTTCTGTGTATTTCATCTCTGCACTCAGTTTCTGATTTCCAACCATCTGGCTGTATTCTGTTGAGTAAGCTGCTCCTACAAATAGTAGAATAGAAGTCAAGCATATGGAAAATCCCTCAGGTGCACAGTGGCTGATTCTAGATGAGAAGGAAACACACAGTTAATGCCACTGCCTGTCCCTTTGCTGTGTGTAGTGATGTGTGTTCCTCACGGGAGCCCTCAGAGCCCTGGCTCCTGTGTTGGGAGAGCTTTGGGTCCATGACTGCTTCGTCAGAATCCATTTCTCTGGAATGCTCCCAGAGTTACACCAAGTGCCATGAGGGGTCCATATCCCTCCTCTTCCCTGGAACACCCAGCAGGTGGATCTTGAGCTTGTCATGAGCTCTCTCTGCTGGGTTCAGAGTGGAGTTGCTGTGTGGGCTGGAGCAGAGGGGTGCCCGGGGAGCTGAGGCTCTCAGGGCTCAGTGCTGTTGGCACAGTGTGTCACAGGATGCTTTGTGAATTGGGATTGTTGCTGTTTTCTGTATTCAGGTATGCAAGAATTGAGATCCTTTTAATATCTCCTTGGGATGGTTAGGGTTGTTATTAATGGGATGATTGCAGATTTGTTACTTCAATGCATTGACAACTCCAACCTCTGAGCTTTTAGCAACTACTCTGGGCTTGGCCAGCTGGAATTGAGCCTCTTTCCAGGTGTTTCCCCATGGGTGCTCCAGCTGGAATTGAGCCTCTTTCCAGGTTTTTCCCCATGGGTGCTTCTGTTGGAATTGAGCCTCTTTCCAGGTGTTTCCCCATGGGTGCTCCAGGTGTGCCTCCACCCATGGATTGGGGTTTCTGAGTGGTTGTGCTGAGTTCAGTGGGTCACTGCTCTTCACCTGAGCTGTCTTTCCTGAGATGTTTGTTTAGCCAATGCAAATGGGAGGCTGAGCAGGGAGCCTGGGCCACTGTAGAGCTGGATGGGTGTTAGAGGAGCAGACGCTCTCTGGTTGGGTGGTTTCTTTCTGGTGGTTGAACATACCTGTTTAGAATTTGAGTGGAACATGAGATGACTTTAAAAACACATCTGTCTTTGCTGCTGAAGCTCTGGGAAGATGCAGGTCTTGAGCTAATATGGCCCAGATGCCCAATGGTAACATATGACACTCTGTCCTTATCAGCGCTAATCATCATCTTCAGCCGGGTGTGCCAAGGAGCCACCTTTCATTGCCTTTTCTGATGTTTTTTTCCTTTTTTCCCAGGACTTATAGCAGGAGTCCCTGTTGCTTTGAGAAGCACAATGACTGTCTCACAGCTCTGTTTGGAGGAGAGGGCGTAGAAGGTCTGCTGCCACTGCACTCTGCCGAGGTATGAAAGATTTCTAGGGCAGGTGCGAGTTATCAGCTGTCATTTTTCCACAGCTTCCTGTGGGTGTAACAGTCACTGGCTCTTTTTTGCAGCCTTCCCTCAGCTGGAGAAGCACAGAGGCAATAAACCTGTGGCAGTCAGGTCCAGCAGCTGCCAGGGAGCAGCGGGTCTGTCCAAGCAGTGCAGTTAAAGCTGCTGAGCTACAGCTTGTGCCATCCCACTGTGGTGTGGCTGTGAGTGATTCTAGACTGGTCTGTCCTGAGCCTTCCTGCTGAAGAGGTTTCTGACCTTCTCCTGCAGAGGTGCAGGAATTTCTGGTGTAGGAGGTGAGGTCAGAATAAGCAAGATCCCAGCTAAATGTGCTTGAGGAGGCTTCTCCTGCTCTATTTGTGTTCACGGGGAGGATCCCAGTCCAGCCTAATCATGTTACAGGTCGTGTTCCAAGGTGCCCTGTGCCTCTTGGCTCGGGTATCCGATACCTGATAGCAGCCCGGGCTTCCTGGGGTGTGCTTGTCGTGCTCCTCTCGCTGCACTCGGGGTTGGATGCTTTGCTGCGAGGTTCTCTCTGCATTGACTGGCTTGGTGTGGACTGGCTTTAGCACCAGTGAGACTGAGAGATCCAGGGAATCCTGACCTTTGCTGCTTGGGTAATGGGATACTCTGCCGAGGAACTGTCTGATCGCTGAACTCTCTTTCTCCAAAAATCCCCATTCTCAGGTACTCAAACTTTTAAAGTCCTTTTCCCCTCGCCCTTGCTTAGATTTTACAGCGTGATGGCATTTTGCAGCAAATTTTGAGGGAGAATCTATTGCCTATTCATGTTTCACCTCTGGTTTTGGGCTGAAAATGTCAGGGATAAGTTGTCTGAGTGCTCTGATGGTTGAGTTCAGTGCTACTCTGCGTCATGTTGCCGAGGGCTTTGTCTGCTCAGCAGTGGAATTTGAGTGGGGTGGAATGAACACAGTGCCTCCAAGCAGCCGTCCAGCCTTTTGTGTCCTGATGTTCGTGGATAGTATTTGCAGGAGCAGCACAAAGGAATTCCTACAGGAATTGCAGAAGCCAACCTAATAATGCTTCCCTTGATAATGCTGGTTACTGATGCATGTTTGAGGGTTAAAACCGGGGCAGGAGAGTCTGAGGGAGGAATCCTGATGAGGACAGTGAGAGGTGGCTGGGAGCAGGGAAATGCTGAGGATGGGATTGTTCCCGTTGCCTGCAGTTCTTGCCTCAGTTCAGCTGGAACAGTGGGCATCCAGGCAGTGGGCTGTGATTGCCAGCTTAGCATCAGGCATGTTCTTTCAGCATGCTGCTTCCTTTTCCTTCCTTTCAGTGGGCTAAAACAACTGAATCCTACTTTGTGCACAAAAGCATTTAAAACACTGGGATATGGGGAGCTGTGGAAGCTTTCAGTGAGAAAGATTTTGCCCTAATGATTACAGATACAATGTAGGGGAGGGGGATGGGGGAAGAATTGCCATGTAGGCTCTGTGAGGCTCCTAAGACAGGCTCCTTCTCCAGAGTACAGTTCATTCTGGCTTTACATCTCTGTATTGTGCTTTAATTATTGTGAGTTTTGTTGGTGCTCCAAGTTGAATTTACTGCAGTAGTGCTGGGAAGCAGCAGAGGATGCTGGATGCAGCACTGGACTGGGACTGCAGACACTTGTCTCTGTCTCTGCCACTTACTAGGCAAGATATTCTACCTAATGAATCTCCTCTCTATTTGTGAGAAGGAGTTACAACTTCTAGTAAGATCTGTAAAAATTACCTATTGCACTGCTCGGCGTGGGGGATCTAAAATGTTCCAATTTCTCTCTATTACAGGTGTGTGGTAAAAATGGTGCAGAAATACCAGTCCCCAGTTCGTGTCTACAAATACCCCTTTGAGCTCGTCATGGCAGTGAGTAACACTCAGCACCTTCCCTGCTCCAGCTGCTGGGGGCCAGGGGGAGGTGGGGCAATGTGGGTTTGGTGAATGTCTGTGACAGTCCTACTGCAGGAGCAGAGCCTCAGCCCTCTCCTTCAATTTTCCAAGAAAAATAAGGATCAGTATCTCAGCATTAAGAATGGCAGCTCTGATGTTAGAAGGCAAAAAAAAAACAAACCTCAAGAAAAATCCAACTTTCTGTAATTACTCTTTGACAAGGAAGGAAAAAAAATTGACATTGTTAGGCAGGGTCAGTTTGTGGGCAGACACCTTCTTTGCCATATCAGCAAATGCCATTCAGTTCAAAATCTGTCCAGATGTGATCCCAATCAGCACTGTAGTGTGGATGTATCTACAACTGGATTCTGAATAATACTGAGCTTTTTGATTTGGTTAAAGGCTGGAAATCTTTAGGAAAAGTCTCCTGTATTCTTCTTCACCATCGACTCTGTGATTGAACTGTCAGGAGATCTCTTTCCAAATCTTGTGATTTCAGCAAGGAGCTTGAGGGCTGTCATTGAAGTTCATTCTCTGGGCATGCAAAAGGCTGATGTTGACCATGGGAACTGCTTTAGGCAGAGTTTCTTTGTGATATTCTGGACTTTGTCACATTTAGGTGCAAGTCAAATACCCTTCGTAAGGGTTTGCTGTTGCATTTCAAGGGCAGCATTTGGGCATTGTTAGAGCAGCTTGCTTATGGAGTCTTGCAAGGTTTTGTTTTGTAATCTACTGGGTGTTTCAGTCGGCTGAAGGGATCCCCAGGCTTGATATTTGCTACTTTCAGCCTGCTGCTTCCTCCATTGCCTGTTCCCAGTTCCTTTAGTTCCTGGGAGCCCGGAATGAAGATGGGAAGCTGCAGCCATTGCAGACAGCTGATGTGATTCCCATGAATGGAAGGGAGAGCCTCTGTTGAGTTCCTCTTGACAATGTGGCCTCTTCGAGATTCCTGAGAAATACACGCCTAAGATTTGTTTTATTCAAAACAGCCTCCAATCTTTTATTTCAGCAGTTAAAACTGGGGGAATCAGTTTGTTCCTCACTGTGAGTAAGGGACCCCAAAGGTAGCAGCAGCTGAGAGAGGTTGCTGTTCACTTTGCACTCTGATCATCCAGATGAACACTGCTTTTGCTGACAGTTGAGCTCTCTCCCAAATCCACCCCTTTTCTTTCCAGTCTTACCCAGATTTGCCATGTCTGTTCACAGCTAAACCAGTAATGTGCCACGGAATTGCCCTGACCAGTCTGGGGCTGATGTTTGTGGCAGTGAAGCTTTCCTGGCTGTGCCCTTTGCTCTCTCAGTGCATCCTGTGTGAGAATAAGACACCAGTACCTGTGATGAAGATCCTGGGAGCCTTTGCTCCATGCACACCTCTCCACATTTGTGTTGTCTCTATTAGCAGGATAAAGCTACCACCAGATGCTCCTCAGTCGATTGGCTGCTAATTGAGGAGGGCTGCCTTGAGACAAATCCTTTATAAGCTTGTTAGTACATGCCTAAAGGCCAGGGCCTGGTGGGCTTAATTTTGAAGTGGTTTAGTTTTATTTGCTTTCAGTTTTTCAGCATAACGGGGAACTTAAAATTCCCTGGGAATTGAGGGCTGGGATTGTAAATGTCATCCTTTAGTTGTTCAGCCAATCTTAGCAAAGTTGTTGGTCCTCTTTCTTATGAACAAGTTCCTTTTCCAGGGTCACCCAGCAGACTGTGCTGTGGAGTAGGGAGCTGAATACAGACCCCTCAGCCCCCCTCTCCCTCGATGTCCTGTGGAAATCCTGCGTTCCCAGCAGGATCTGCTGTTGTAGAGCAGCATTTCAGGCTTGTGGAGGTCCCTGCAGGCTGAGCTGGGTGCAGACTCGGCTCCCACTGTTGCCGTGTTCAGACGGAGGCTCCCGCGGGTGTGGAGGCAGCGCGGATCTCACAGATCTCGCAGAGCTGTCAGGTACCAGCTGTCAGTTGCTGGAAGTTTTGCAGGGAGGAGTGGGTGTGCAGTGAAGCTGTTTTGCTCCTCAGCACGTGGCATTGCTGTTAATCCCCTTCACCATAAATCTGACAGCAGCTTCCTCAGCACTGAGATTCAGCTGCTTTCATCTTTTCCCCTCAAATGCTGTGTGGGAACTTTGGAGTGTCGAGGTCTCAGGCTGTGGTAGGAAAGCAGAGGTCACAGGGGTGACCCCAAGACACCCCAGATTTCTGGGCACCCTTCAGCCTGATACACTTGTGCTTAATTCCTCATGGGGTGAGAGTCATCCCTCCCAACACAGCCTGAACAGAACATAGGAAGTAAGTTGGGGAAAGTATTTTTCCCTCAGAACTTCCAGTGTTTGGACCCTACTATAGAAAGCAGTGGGTGTGCTTTGCTCACACAGGACAGTTTGAGAAATAGGGTTATCACAGCCAAATTTGGTAAGCAATTCCTTGCTTCCTAGCCTGGCTCACACAGGTGGTGTTTCCCAGGCCCTTTGTGGAGCCCACCTTCAGGAACAGGAGATCTCCTTGGATTTGTGCAGTGGCCATGTGTGTGCCTGGAGCTCTGCTCCAGGGATGAGCTGGGGCTTTTCCTGGTGATACCTTTGTTACTGTGTATCAGGGTAGTTGTCTCTGGATTTACACTCTGCCTTTTGCTAATGCTGCTGCAGCTTGGGTTGGAATGTTTGCAGGCAGGAGATTTGATGTGTATTCCAAGTGTTTGGAAGGACATTCCCCTCCTTGCTCTCTTTGCCAGTCTGTGCATCTGAGGAAGTAAAAAGGAATCAGCTTAACAAGTCTTTTCTTGTCATTTGGGAGTTCTGAATTTTTCTTTTTTCTTGTCCTTCCTTCTAAAAAAGATTTAAGCAGAGGGTGGTTTTTCCACACCTGTCCGAGGTCACTGTAGTCATTTCCACTTGCTTTGTTCCTAACTTGGATTCACATTAATGGATCAAAAGTATTATGCTCTTCAAATACGTATTCAGTGCCTGACACCTTTATCCCTTATACTTGAAAAGAACCTTGACTTCTCTTATACTTTGTTATCTTGTCATGTTTTTCCTTTCTATTTTATCTTTTTTGTCTGTGTCCTCTTTTAAAGGGAACTGTTCCTCCAATGGATTGTCCATGCCTCTCTGGATTTCATCTTGTCTTCCCTTCAATTAGATCATCAGATTTGACATTGCTTATCTTCTAGTTTTACCTTACAGCCAAGAAAATTCCCAAATATAAACTTACTTGTAATTTTCTTTCTGTTGTTGTTGGAAAGCTAAAAGGAATTTTAAAATAATGTTACAATGAATGAAGAATCCAGAAGAAGAAATATATGCTGCATATGAGTGATGCAAATATTTGTGAGCCTTCTGTGATGTATTGGGGGTGAGAATTTGGTTTGGGTGTGCGAGTCCAACGTGGAGGAAACAGCTGAGAGAGATATTGCATATTTAATGTTATTTGCAATGAATTATTAGGTTAGATGAGATAGCTGTAGCTGGAGGGTTTGAACGGGCTAGGGAGTTGTGTTCCTGTTATTTTTAGTAGTGCCTCAGCCCCTCACACTCACAGTTGACATCAGCCATTTTCACACTTTAATGGATTTATAGCATTAGGTCCCTATAGCTACAGGTTGGGAATAACCCCCCAGAGACCTTACAGGGTCTTCTGTATGTGATGGATAATTTCAGTTGCTGCATTAGTGCTGCAAATGAGAAATCTGTGACAGCACTTGTCAGTGATTTGCTCCTCTTGCCACAATGCACTTCATGTTGAGCTCTCACTGCTAGGAGCAGTTAGCAGCAGTCTGCTGCAAGAGAGGGATCTTTCTGCACTGCTATATAAAAATAAGTTGTGATTTTGGAAGAAGGAACAAAGATCAGGCATTGGGAGTTTTGCAGGAGCAGCAGCTCCCATTGCCTGTGTGGTTGTATTTTGTGCTTGAGACAAAACTGCTGTGGAGCCCCACATGTGTCTGATGTGAGTCAGTGCTGCTTTCTGCTTGACCTCATTTCTTGGTGCTGCCCACGGCGTGTGCTGACACATATCTGTGCAGCTGGGAGCCCGAGCGTTGGACACACACACATGAAGAGCTTTGGTGTGTGTTTCTGTGCTGCCTGAGTGCTGCTCACCAGGCCAGGGCAATTCTGCTCCTGCCCCAAGGATTTGGGTGAGGGTGGCTCCTCTGGGGGTGGGGTTTTTCTCATCACTCAGAGTCTCTGATAGACCTGTGGCAGCTCATGAGTCCCCTGCCTGGCTCTGCAAGTGAAAGGTGCAACATCTGAGCTCCTGCTCTGCACTTCCAAGCAGCTTCCTGACTCTTCTGGTTTTAGTGGCAATTCAGTGTTGGTTGAATCACAGAACAGTTTGGGTTGAAGGGACCTTAAAGCCCATCTCATTCCACCCCTGCCATGGGCAGGGACACCTTCCACTATCCCAGGCTGCTCCAAGCCTCATCCAGCCTGGCCTTGGACACTGCCAGGGATCCAGGGGCAGCCACAGCTTCTCTGGGCACCCTGTGCCAGGGCCTCCTCACCCTCCCAGGGAACAATTCCTCCCCAACATCCCACCTAACTCTGCCCTGTGGCAGGGTGAAATCATTCCCCTTTGTCCTGTCACTCCATGCCCTCATGCAAAGTCCATCTCCAGATTTGTAGGACCCCAGTGCTTTACATTTAGTTGATCTGCAGGTTTTTATTTCATGGCTAAGATAAAGTAGGAACTTAACATTGGATGGTTCTGCTTCAGCTCAGTAGAGGTTGAGTGTCAGAGGTTCTGATGAGCTGAGTGACAAATTTAATTCAGGCTACAAATGCTGCAAGTTTATGTAAAGTCAGAACTTACTTCTCAGTAAGCAGCAGAAATACTCCTTCTCCATCATCTTTACTCTCTCATCCTGTACACAGGGTCACACCCATGAAAAGCAAACATCCATGGTCCAATGTGAGATGTGTTTCTCTTGTGTCTGACCCTCAGGAGCAGTCCTGATGGTTGTCACTGGATGTGGTCCTCACTGCTGTCCCTCAGTCATCGGCCTTCTCTGTGCTGTTTGCACACTGGCAAAGCTTTTGCTTCTTTCCAACAGCTGAGGATCTGGCCCAGGGTTACATGCAAGAGTCACCATCCAGGACAACTTAAATCAAAATACATCACTCATTTCACAACCATCCCAACATTCTTTGTGTCACCAGTGTTAGGAGGTTTGTGGATGCAGACTAATTGAAAACAGCTCCTTGCTGCTTTGGCTGTCAGGCTTAGCTGCAGGAGAAGAAACTCTGAATGCTGGAGGTCAGGTCCTGACAGCCAGAACTGCTTTCCATACACTTTTTCAAACTTATTTTCCTTTTCAGCATCAACATGCATCGTGTTAAAGTTTTTAGATTTTAAGTAGCTTTATTTAATGACTTCTTCCTGTTGCCTTTAGCAGATTGAATGTATAAAGAGACTGCTTAAATCCTGGTGTGCTAGGTGTGCTCTCCTCCCTAATGCTGTGGTGTGTTAAAGGGTTTGATATTTCACTGGCTGATGCAGTGATGCTCCTGCAGCAGAACCTCTGAGCTTCCTTTTGCTACTGAACACCCAAAGGGCTGGGGGTGTGCTGGTGACAGACAAATGGTGTGAGAGCTGTACAGTGCTCAGTCAGGGGTCACATCATCTCTGTGGGTTTGTTCAGAGTGACACTTCAATGTGTGTGTTCACAGCCCAGCCAGGCCTCAAAGGCTGCTGCTGTCTCCCTGAGTGCTGCAGATTGTTTGTCAGGTCACCTACAGTGCCATGTCTTACAGTGCCATGGCACTGATGCACCACAGAGGACGCTTTGAGGGGGTTCCTGAATGCTGAGTTGTAATTACAGGTTGGAATAGCCCCATCTGGAACTCCAGATTGTTGTCACTGTTATGGTATTGTCACTGCCTGGCTTTAAAAAAAGAAGAGTAGAATCTTAACTAAAATATTTGATATGCTGGCTCATTGCATCTGCTTTCAAGTGTGAGTTCTGGAGCCAGGAGAGCACTTGCTGCAGGGAAGCAGAGCAGTTCCTGGCAGCTGGAATCCTCAGAAGCAGCAGTGAAGGCACAGAGGGCTGTGTGGAGCAGCCAGGGAGGTTGGAGTGGAGCTCTCAGTGCAGCAGCTGCAGGAATGCCAGGGGAGAGGATCCTGCTGCTCTCTGGGTGGCTGCAGGTGACACAGGGAAGAGCTTTGCAGCATGTCCAGTGCTTGGAAGCTCCTTTGCAGCTGCTGTGAGGCAGGTAATGGCACAGCTTTTAGGTCCTGCCTGAAATGGTATTGCTGGGTGGCAGGACCTTGGAGATGGAGAGAGAATCAATGTGCAAGGGGGAAAAATGCTTCAAGGTGTTCTTTGGTGGTCACCCCATGCCACTCGTGACATGAAATGTCCTGATGATAACCTAAGCAGTAGCTAACAAAGCCTTGCAAAACAGAGTCTGCTTTGTTTGTTATTGATCGTCATAGATTATAGATATATGTTATAGATTTTTATTGATATATAGATTGTTGGGTATATAAAATAATTGACAATTCCTCCTTGGATGTGGATGGTCTGCCTGCAGCCATGGGCTGTGCCAGGTATTGTAAAGAAGGCAGCTTCCCTCATCCCTACTTTTTGCCATGTTTGGAAGCTGAGTTTGCTGTGACTGCCAGAAGCTACTGGGTTAACATTTTATGCACTTAGAGATAATCTAGTGTTGACTCAAGACATGATGCTTCAGTGTGACTTGAAGGCTTGAAACTCTGCTGTCAAGATACACTAAAAATATCCCCTCATCTTCCTGCTGAGCAGCATTTGGCACCAGGAGCCCGGGAGTGATGCTCTGTGTGTCAGCTGGGCTGCTCTGCACTGGGTGCTCAGCCCCAGGCCCTGCCACCTCTTCCATTAGCATGAAGCAGGTTTGAGAGTGAGCAATAGTTGGGAAGGAGCTGACATTTCTCCTGGGATCGTGGTGTGGGATGCTTCCCCTCAAGCGAGTAGAAAGTGTTTGGTGAGGGCTGTCACAGCTGCAGGGTGATGGAAGAGCTGCTTTCTGGGAGGGAGGCACTGATGGAAGAGCTGCTTTTTCACTGGGACCTCTGGAGAACTGCTGGCAGCATCTGCACATCATGCTCAGTGTGTTTTGTGGGGATGACAGAGGTCTCTGAGAACTGTTTTGCCACTGCTCAGCCTCCATTTGCTGGGCAGGACGGTGCTGGCACCATGCGTGGACTGGAGAAGGTTTACACTAATTCCAAGGGTCTGTACAGATTCACTCCCCTTCTCCAGCTGCAGCATGGAGGTTATTTCATTGAAGGATGGGTCGTGTCTCAAGCTTAATCTGGTGGGTGCTGGATGGTGCAGGGATGGCTGAGCTCTGAAGGGAGCTCCGGTTGAGAGGCACAGCACAAGGAGACACCTCCAGCTCTGCTGTATCACCTTTATCTCATCTTCCAAAAGACCCTTCTCTACTGAACATGTAGGTGCAGAAGACAAATTATGAACTCCTCAGCAAGGACTAAAAGAGGTGGTAAAATTTAGAAACATAATTAATTGTTACATCTCAACCAGTATGGGTTTGTTTAAACTGCTAAGCACAGTGACCTGCCCAAGTCTGACCTTGAATCATGGCCAGTTTGTATAAATTCTCACAGCAGCTTCTGGCAATGACAGAGTGTCCTTCCAAGTAGCCATTAGTTTGTGAGCCAGCCTCTTTGATTTTGGGGTGAATCATCAAGCAGTAAATGTGTGATGTGACACTTGACTGCTGTCTTTTGCTCTTTCAGGTGTTAGTCACACGAGATCTCTGCCTCCTTGCCTTCCCATTTTGGTTTCTCTCTCTCCACACTGGGCTGTGGCAGGCAGTGGTTTCTGGATGAGGTGTCACTTCCATAGTTTTATGTAAAGGCCAAAGCCTTGTGCTGTTGGTGACCCCAACTGCTCCACACAGAGTTCCTTCTCCCAGCAGAGGAGAGGGAAGGCTGCAGCAGGACAGCTTGAATGGGGTATTGTTCCTGCTCAGACAGGAGGTCAGGCACGTTGGTGGCTTCCCGGGAGGGCTTTGTGCAGCTGCAGTGCAGGGCCTGGCTTTAGGGGGTCTGCTGTGGCCCTCAGTTGTGCCTGTATTGCAATAGATGCTGCTGCTCCCTGAATTGTTTCTTTCACCAAAATCTGAAGGAATGAGGCAAATTATTGGCTGTAGTCCAGGCAGAGATAACACTGGGTCAATGTTTGTAGCCTGAGTGCTGTTGTCCCATGCACTTCTCACTGGCAAATCTTTTTCCTCTGGCCAACAGAAGTGTTTCTTTATTTCCCCTTGGGCCCCAAAGATTTTTGCTGTGCATACTCTGCACCTCTTTGAAATGAAATTTTCTTTTCCCTGAATCAGTGCCTTTCTGTACCCTAGATATGCATTTGGTCCCTCCCACATTGTTCCTTGTATATTCTATCTTACTTTGTGGCTAGTGGGAAGCTGGTATCTGATCTGTTCAAAACACGTGGATTATTGTGTCTGCTGTGTGCAGACTCTGTGGTTCCTTTAGCACTGAGACCAAGCAGTGGGAGGGACTGCAGGATGAAATTTCTTTTTCCTAGAAGGCCTGAATCTGCAGAGGAATATTTATGTATCATTAGAGCTGCTCAAAAGCTGCTCCAAATGTATCCTCTTCCTACTTAAAAGTGATGAGGTGTCTTCATCTTGCTTCTCATCATCTCTTTTCAAAGGGATGATGATCTGGGCATCTTCAGCTCAAAATCTGGAGTTGTACCTCCCCATCACTTCCCTTCCTCTGAACACAGTGGTTCCTTTTTCCTGGCAACCTGCACATGGCTCTAACATGACCTTGAGGAATCGCATTAATTAATACAGATTTAAACATTGTCTGATCATGAAAATTTGTGGTTTAGCACAAGAATGAAGTCTTCTCCTTGTCAAATATTCTTGTAATATTGACTATAAATTCTGTCTACATCAGGTGCATCACAATTAAGTTTCTTTGTGCTCCACACAACAAAATTTAATTTCCCCCACACACAACTTTTGTATTCTTGGAGGTCCCATCTAACAGAAGCTGCCTCTGAAAGCACATGGAAAGCACTCAGGACCCAGCAGGCTGGAAGGAGCTTCCTCGAGGTGTGCAGGGGGTTTGGCTGCTGAGGTGTTTTGTTTCCTGCAGTAATTCAGTGGTTACACGTCCCTGTTGTGCATTCCTGAGGCCTCTGCGGTGTAATTGATTTCAAGGTCACTTCCTAGAAAACCCTGCCAAGGAGAAACAGGAGTAGCTGTTAGGAAGATCCTGCCTGCTGGCCATGTCCATGGGGCCTGCAGGAACAGCAGGGACACAGCTCTTGAAGTGGAGGGGCAGGAGCATCCTGGCACTGTCAGGATCTCTGGCACCCTGGAGCTGGGAATGTGCTTGCAGAAGGCTCCTGCTCTGCAGGGGAAGGGGCTGAGCAGGTGGAGTAGGGGGTCATTTCCTCTTTTTTCTGTGGCTGTGAGGCTTTAGAACATCACTTTTGGGGTTTGACACTTGTGGTTTTGTATAACTTGTTCTTGTTTGGCATCTGGCTGACCTTGGGAGTGGTCTCTTCTCACAAACATGGGGTTGTACTGGTTACTGAGCGTTTAGCCAACAGTTTAGAACACTTCCAAGTGTGGCTTCTTGCATTGTTCTCAAACTCTCTTCTCACAAGCTGATTTTTGCTTTTCAGTGTTGGTCCCATAATCTGTTTGGGATGGATATTTACCAGACCAGGTAAAACCACTTGGATGCATTTCCCAGGAGATCCCAGGGCAAAAGCTTGGTCAGAGCACTCTGCTGATCTCAGTCAGCCCCATCACTGTTAATGATTGCTCCATGTAATTAATCATTTGTCAGCTTCAGTGGCACTAAGGGGTCTTTGTTGGGATGCAGAGGTCACTGTAACCAGTTGGAAATATCCCAGCTTGGATTCCCTTCAGTGTGAAAGGAAAATCTGACACTATTGAACCTTTGAGATCTTTGACTTTCTTGCAGGTTTTAACTTTTCAGCTGGAAATTGTTTCACTTGTATGGTTTTTTTCATTTAATTTCTTCTTTGTTGATTTTTTTCATTCCAATGAACTGTATCTAAATACTTATTTTTTTCTTTACATTTAGGTGCACCCCAAAATAATTGGTTATAGTTGTAAGCAAAAGACCCTGATGAGTTCAAACAGATTCCAGGTCCCTCTGTCTTTACTCAGCCCTCTTGTGAAATTTAATGTGTAATTTCAGTTTCAGGACTAGAGAGATTTAAAAAACTCTTTGAACTGTTGGTCACAGTCCACTACAACATAAGCACTGATTTTTGCAATAATTTTTATGTCAAAAATCGAGGAAAGCCAACATGATTTAGGGAAGGACACTGGTGGGCCTGAGCCAGCCCCTCTTGTGGAGTGGTTGGTTTGGGTATCAGTGTTAATCCCAATGGGGTTTAGAGGAAGGGAGGGAGTGGCTTCATGTCACCATGAATTTTATTTTTTGTATATATATATCTGATCCTGTTGGAGACTTTAGTCATCCCAGTGTCTGTCTGAAGTGCAGACCCCCAGTAGAGCTTTAACACCCAGTGCTGGCCAACGCTGCTGTTGTTTCCTCTGGGAAGGGAGAGGCACAGAAGGGACAAATCCTAGTTCCTGTATCCTGCTCAGTGCAGAGTTCCTGCAGGAAGGTGCTGAAAGAGTAAGTGCAGGCAGCCAAAACATTAAAACAATTAATACTCAATACTCCATGCCTTCCATTTCTCTGAGATGTTCTGTTGTCCATCTTGGTCTCTGCAGAATCCCAGAGGAGGAGACATAACATCCTTGTGATGGCTTGTAAAAAAATTAAGTATTTCTCTGTCTCTATAACTCCCTCAGTTTCCCTGCTGGAGCAGCAATGGGCTGTTGCACACAGATGATGATTTTGATCAGAGGATGCTGGGTGCAGGAATGGGCTGCTCTCCTGCTCAGCTCAGTCTGCAGGGATGGAAATTCTGGGTGCTACAGGAACAGCTTTGCTGTGACTGCAGCGTGGGGCTTCAGCTGTCCTTCATGTGATCTCAGGCATCTTCCCTGCTGTATTTTTAGAGCTGTTGTGCAAAGAAGATTAGCAAAGGACTTAATATCAATGTGGATATGGATTCTTTCTCAAATATGGCAATGTTCCCCCTATTTAGGCAATGTGTTCGGGCTCATGTCACAGTTATATCACCAGGCTGTGCACTGCCATGTGTCTCTGCCTTGGCCTCTCTTCCTGCTCCAGATGTTGTTTGGCTGACTGAAAAAGTGGCTGCACTCTTAGTCCTGGTCTCAGTTTTGCTGGATCTGGTGACAGTTTATCAGGGAGCCTGTTTCCAGCTGGATCAAGTCCCTACTTAGTGGAGAAAGGAGCAGCTGGGAGTTGAGATCCAGTGGTTTACCTTCAGACAGGGGCCACAGGCACCTGGATTCAGTGGTGATTTCAGACTGGCTCTTGTGGTCTCTCTGTGGTGAGGGGGCACTTACATGTGAAGCTGTTCGAGTGAGGCCTTTGGAGGGTCCTGGTCCCACTAGAACAGCTCTTGTTTGTCTGGAAACTGCCTCAAATGTTCCTGGCACAGCTGCACCTCTGAAATAGCAGAATCACAGAATAATTTGGGTGGGAAGAGACCTGAAAAGCCCATCCAGTCCCACCCCCCTGCCATGGGCAGGGACACCTGTCACTATCCCAGGCTGCTCCTGGCCTTGGACACTTCCAGGGGTCCAGGGGCAGCCACAGCTCCTCTGGTCACCTTGTACCAGGGCTTCAACACCCTCACAGGGAAGATTTTCTTCCTACCATCTGATTTAAGTGTGTCCTCTTTTAGTTTAAGATCCTTTCCCTTTGTCCTATCAAACTGTCCACCCTTGCTGTGGAGTGAATTGGGGCAGCCTTCTCCCAGGGAAGGGCTTTCAGTGACACTTTTTGCGAGTGTGTTAAGGGTACATGTGTGGAGTGACATAGGACAAACTGCTCAAAAACAGTGGCTCAATATTCTGGTATCCCAGTGGCCTCTGAGGGTGTTCTCAGCATGCACTGTCCAACCACTTGGGACTCCAGTAACTTAGAATGGGTGGCCTGAAGAGATAGAGTTTGTATGTGCTGGAACAGAAGAGACCAGCAAGGTGAAGGTGTTGGCCTCAGGATAGCCCTGGATGGTGGTTTGGAGTCTGGAGAGTTGGGAGAGAGCACATGGAAGCACAGATAGGAGGTGTTGACTCTGCCTGAGCAGATGCATGGGCTGGCAAGTGCAGGGAAGAGAGCAGGTACTGAGATGTGCAGAGCTCCTGCCCAGCTGGCCCTGGAGCAAAGGGCACCAGGAGAGGATGGCTGGGAGTGTCCTGTGGCAATGCCTGACACAGATCCATGAACTCCCATCCTCACAAATGAAGCTGCTTAGAGCAGTGAGTGTGCTTCTCTTGGCTGGAGCCAGGTGGATCTGTGTTGGAAACAGTCACTTACCATGGGAATTTTGGAATTATCTAAACTGGTTTTGTTATTCCTGTGATGAGGAGAGAAAAGCACAGGTAGAAGAACATGGGAAAAGTTCTCTGAGGAGTGTGGCAAAGCAAGCAGGACATTGCTGAGGGCCTGGGGGAGCAGGGTTTCAAACCTGCATGCTTTGTTCTGGCCAGGACTCCAGCTGGCAGCTGCCTGTGCTTCCCTCCTGATGCTGGAGCAGCACGATAATCTGAAATAACTGCTTTCCCGTCCAGAGGTCCGGGAGCAGGAGATATGGAATGTGTCCTTGAGTGCCTGGGCTATTTTGGGAGCAGGGGACATGAATCTGTGCAGGGGCATCCAGGCTTTGCATTGCTGTGCTAATGGGGAGCTGACAGCCCAGCCCAGCTCCAGCATCAGCACATCAGTGTTTGCTTTTGGGGCAGAGAACTCATGAACATTTTTATTTTTCTGTGCTGTATAAAATGGTGGTGTCTTCTGGAAGATGGAAAGATGACAGCAGTTCCTAGAGGAATTGCCTTGGAATGATGGCAAAAACATCTTAGGATGGAAATGTGGAGCTCTGAGAGTCCAGTGGAAGGAGAGCACAGGTTCTCTTCCTGGAACAGCTGCAGTGGAATTCTGGGCAGCTTGTGCAGCTACCACATATTTGCAACAGCAACACAACATGCAAGAAGTTTTTCAGAAATCCAAGGAAAACATTCCATCGTGCAAACATCGCAGGATATAATAAGAGATGAAGAAGTTAGGGAAGGAGCAGCAGCAGCAGTAGGCACTGTTTATGCAAGTTAACTTCACTGCAAGTGAAGACTGGATTTCTGCTGGAGCTGCTAAAGAAGCTTTGGAGAAAGGGCTTTTCAGAGGGATGTGCTAATTAGGACAGGGAAGATTTCAGAGCCAGGACAGAGTTGTTTTAGAAATGGATAAATTGAGGCAAAGTGAGTAGCCAATAATTGGTGGTCTTCCCCTTGATAGTTTAGGGCAACGAGAACTGTTTGGCCCATCACTTTTTAAGGCTTCATACAGACAGCATTGGCCCAGAGATTATAAAATTCAAGTCCTTAGCCAACAGCAATCAGCAGAGCTGTGTTTGCTTTTGCTAGTTAGGAGCTTCCTGATGTTGAAGTGATGATTCCCTTCCTAGTATTCTTCAACAACAGGAATCTGTTTCTGCTTCATGTGTGAAGATAAAGTTATGTAAGGACATTGCTGGCTGGTGACTGACATGGTGCTGTCCCTGCTTGTACTTGCTCTGCTTTAACTTCACCTCTGAGAAAACCAGGGCCAGCTCAGGGGTTCAGGGGCCTCTGTTTTATTGGATTTTCACTGTAAGGGAATGAATTAATTCAGAAAGAGTTACAATTGATTTACCCAGAGGTTGAAAATTACTTTATTTTCACTTCTAGGCCTACGAGAAGCGCTTTCCTACATGCCCAGAGATCCCAGTCTTCCTGGGGAGTGAAATCCTGCACGAATCCAAGAGTGAGGATGGAGCCATCCACGTCATTGAGCGGAGCTGCAAGCTGAATGTGGATGCTCCCAGGCTGCTGAAGAAGGCAGGTGGAACCTTGGGAGCAGAGAGGCCTGGATTTTGTTGGCTGGCTCAGATTGATAAAGGCTCTTAAAGTTACTCTTTTCTCTCTGTGTTTCCCCCCTCCTGTTCAGATTGCAGGGGTGGAGTATGTCTTCTTCATCCAGAAGAACACGGTAAACTGGAGAGAGAGAACCCTGCGCATCGAAGCCCACAATGAGACCTTTGCCAACCGTGTGGTGGTCAGGGAGACCTGCAGCTACTCAGTGAGAGAGGGCTCTGCTGTGCCTGGCTCTGCTGGGAGGGGGGAGACTGCACCCACGCTCAGGGGGAAAGTGCCTCAATGGGTTTGAGCACCCCTGCAACACTGGGCTGTGATTAGAGACTCTGTTGGGTCCTGGGTGTGGGCTTGTTCAGCTGCTTTGGAGGAAGGGCCTGGAGAGACAAGATGAGGAGGAATGGCTTCCCATGGACAAATTGGACATGGGGGAGGAAATCTTCCCTGTGAGGGTGCTCAGGCCCTGGCACAGGGTGCCCAGAGAAGCTGTGGCTGCCCCTGGATCCCTGGAAGTGTCCAAGGCCAGGCTGGATGGGGGTTGAAGCAGCCTGGGATAGTGGAAGGTGTCCCTGCCCATGGCAGGGGGTGGAACAAGATGGGCCTTAAGGTCTCAATGATCTTAAAGGTCTCTTCCAACCTAGTGATTCTGTGTGTGATTCTGTGTGTCCATCCAAACCATTCTGTGATTTCATAGGGCTTGAGAAACTTCTTCAGGTTGATTGTGATTCTCTGCTTGGAGTGAAAGAGGAAAACAGACTTGGTGCTCCAGAACTGCTGGTATTCCCTCAGTTTCTTTTTGATTGAAATTCAGGCTAACAAAATCATCTAGAGCTTGGACATGTCTATACATCTGGATATCTAGAATTAAACCCTTACTATTCATTATTATAAGGACCTGAGTGAAGTCTGGCAAGCACCTTGTTTGTTGTTATTTTCATGATCTAAAGATTTGGAAAAAGGACTTGAGCCTTATTTGTGGCTCTTTCTGTGCTGTTTCACTGTAGTGGTGCTCTGAGGGCCCAGTCACCATGAAATAGCCTCAGCTGTTTCTGGAAGCAATCAGATCCTACTTGTTGTTCCTTACACAAATGTCCAGATCCTGTTACTTACCTGCCCTTTTGGCAACTGGACAGCAGCTCAGCTTCTTTGGAGTAAGCAGGCTGTCAGGAGCTTCAGGCAAGAGGAGGAGTGGAAAAGCTGTGAACGTTTTGGATGGTGAGGGTGTTCCTGAGCCAGAGATCCCTTGGTGGCTGCATGAGGCTTCCTAAAAATGCTGTAAATCAAACTTCCATCATTGTCAAAGGCACTGACAGGTCTGAAATGCTCCCAGATCAACTCTGAGATTGTTACACTTGCTGATTTTGGCTATGTCCTTAGGAAGGAAACATCAGCATCTGGGCTTTGAGGGGAACAGGGTGGGAGCTGCTGGCTGCATCCTCATGATGGTTCCCTGCTCTATTTTTACCAGTTCCCTTTTCCCTGCCAGAGTGCACCGGAAGCAGGTTTATTCTCATCTTTCCTTTTCTGCAGTGTTCTCTGAGACAACTTGGAGAAATATGATCCTGCTCCTGCAGTTACTTAATATCTCCCCAGGGAATTTGTCTTTTATGGTATCTTTCTGTGGGGGCTGGAGTTGTTTTTCTTTGCTGTCAGTTTGTGAAGAGCAGCACCTGCAGAGAGAAGGCAGAGCCTTCTCAGGAAAGGGTTAAGTTTAAAAGAGGAAAAGATTCTACTATATATAGAGCAACAGAGGGGAAATAAGGGAAAGGTGTGTGTTGAGCTGAAGAGTGGGGAAACTCCCCGCTCTGCCATGTCCCCAGTGTTTTGGGGAGAAGGCTGATGGTAGTGGCCGAGTCTCCCATCCAAAACTAAAAAAGAAATCTGGTTTGCATTTTTCTTCTTTGCAGGTGTAGGAGTTTTAATTGCAAGTTCCACAGGGAAGAGACCTTGACATGATGGTTTGGTTTGAAGTGGGCAGTTCCACTGCTATTTTTGTGCAGCTTTTGCTACTACAGTTCAGGTCTGCTGGGGCAGGGATGGGTTTAAATCTTGATTTCCTTGTGCATGTGACGAATGTTGGGTTAGCAAAAGTCTGGATGTCCAGTTCATGATAGGAATGAACCTGGCTGGTCAATGCAGGCGTGGCAGTGCCTCCTCTGCCCCCTCTGTGGAGGTTGAACAGCCAGTGTGGTGCCAGGGCCATGAGCCATCTGCCCCCACCCCTCCTGTGTGTTCCTCTGGCTGCAGGTTCACCCTGAGAACGAGGAGTGGACGTGCTTTGAGCAGTCAGCCTCCCTGGACATCAAATCCTTCTTCGGCTTTGAGAGCACCGTGGAAAAAATTGCCATGAAGCAGTACACATCCAACATCAAACGGGTAAGGTGGGCTTCCCTGGCTGCCACAGCACCCGGCTCCTCTATTTGCCTTTCTGTAGACACACCCAGTGTAGTTTTGTTGCCCTTGCTTCTGGCTCTGAAAGCCCTCAGTTGAGCAAATGAAGGCAGAGGCAGTGTGCAAATAGCACAGGAATGATCTGCTGGCTGGAATGATCCCTGTGTCTGTGCAGGGATGGAGCAGCTGTGCCAGAGGAGGATGGCAGTGGGTGCTGTGGGCTGCTTGGACACCAAGGGAAAGTTCTGCATGAAAATCACCCCCTGTGTCTCCAGAGCTTGGGCTTGGGTCAGTGGCTCTGGGCTGCAGAGGAGCAGCGCAGCTGATTGGGTTTGAGAGAAGGAGAGTGGGGTGAAAGTGTTAGAAAGGCATCCACAGACTGGGATTTGCCTGGCCATTATTGTAATTCATCTTTCACAAGGGGTTTTCATACTGGAGGGGTTTTGACAGCATCATGGGGATGGAAGGAAAGATTTCCCCTCTGTTTATCCTTAGCAGTATTAATCATCTGTCCTGAGGAAACTCCTGTGCCTCGCTGGCTCTGGAGGAGGCTTTTTCCTAATGAGACTTTTCCCCTTCAGGGCAAGGAGGTGATTGAGCACTACCTGAAGGAGCTGATCTCCCAAGGGATCACGTTCATCCCTCGCTGGAGCCCTCCCGTGGCCAAGGATGAGCGAGCCTCGGCTGTGGGACGGGCCCCTGGTGACATCCCGCTGGATCCTGGGGCTGCTGGCACCAGCAGGGAACCGGCTGCCAGCGCCTGCCCTGCCCCAGAGCCTGCCAGCCCTGACGGTAGGCACTGCCCAGGCAGCGGCACTCAGTCAGTGGCACTGACCAAGGAGCTTATTTTCATTTCTCTTGGCATCAGGTTTTTCATCTGGAGTGTGGGGGAGGAGGAGGGGAAGCTATTTTCTTTTTTCAAGAAAAACAAACAGTGGAACTTTTTTTTCCCCCTAAAACAAAGAAGCTGTGCAGGCAGTATGTTTTGGAGCTTAGAAAAAAATTAGATTTGATCAGCCCTTAAAGGTATTTTATTCTTTAAACTGGAGAAGGTGTCTTCAGTATGCTGGAATTAACTATTTTATCTGTTCCGAAATTAATATTCTTGGGGACAGGTTTGGATGGTTTTTGACCCTGTATCAGGCCAAGACAAACTTGAGGAATGCCTCCTAATGCATTTTTCCACAAAATGCCTGAATCAAACTTTATCTTGCCATGTGTTGGTCTGATGATATCTTCTAGACTAAATAAAATACTTCTCTGGCAAAAGGAGGGACCAAAGCTGTTGTAATAGAAACAGTTGTCATTCCTGAGAAGAAAAAGCAGCACTTGTTTTGCTGAGTGTAACCAGGGAAAAAGCTTGGAATTTGCAAATATCAGTAGTTCTACTCTCTACTTGACGTTCTCTGGGAGCTTTTCGGGAAAAAGATGGGAATCCACAGAGAAGCTGATTAGGAGAAATGTTTGAGATTAATGTTGACCTCAGAGTGGTGGGTCCCGTCTAGCAGAAGAGGAGAGCAGCCCTTATTTTTCTGCCCATATTCCTGTTCAGGACAGGATTAGCTTCCCTGGGCCTGTCCCCACCTTGCTGGCTCAGGGGGTTCCATGGGATGTCTCATTTCCAAATGTAATTTCTGTGTTATCCTGCTTATCCTGTGGGTGTCCAGGCCTCCTTCTGTAGGTGCTGGCATCTACTGAGAACCTTGTGCCTGACAAGGAGCCAGCTCTGAGGTGTCCCCAGCCCTGCTCTCCGTGTCTTCCACCTCAGCTGCTGCCTGGGCTGCTTCCCCTGGCTGCCAGCCCTGGGTGACACATCCCCGTGTCCCTCGGTGCCGGCACACCCCCCCGTGTCCCTCGGTGCCGGCACATCCCCCCGTGTCCCTCGGTGCCGGCACAGCCCGGTGTCCCTCGGTGCCGGCACAGTCCCCCGTGTCCCTCGGTGCCGGCACAGCCCCCCCGTGTCCCTCGGTGCCGGCACATCCCCCCGTGTCCCTCGGTGCCGGCACATCCCCCCGTGTCCCTCGGTGCCGGCACAGCCCGGTGTCCCTCGGTGCCGGCACAGTCCCCCGTGTCCCTCGGTGCCGGCACAGCCCCCCCGTGTCCCTCGGTGCCGGCACAGTCCCCCCGTGTCCCTCGGTGCCGGCACAGTCCCCCCGTGTCCCTCGGTGCCGGCACAGCTCCCCCGTGTCCCTCGGTGCCGGCACAGCTCCCCCGTGTCCCTCGGTGCCGGCACAGCCCCCCCGTGTCCCTCGGTGCCGGCACAGCCCCCCCGTGTCCCTCGGTGCCGGCACATTTCCCCCGTGTCCCTCGGTGCCGGCACAGCCGCCCCGTGTCCTTCGGTGCTGGCAGTCACCAACCCCTTGTCCTTTGTCTCTGAGTTGGAGGAGCCCTGAGCTGCTTGGTGTGCACAGGACCTCCCTTCCTGCCAAAAGCCTCCCCAGCTGTCCAAAATGTGCTGTTGTTCTCCCTTTGTCTCTGGTGTCCCTGGGCAGAATAATGGCTTGGTTTTCCAGCAAGCCACTTGTCACTGCAGTTGTGCATGAGATTTGGGACACGTGGAGATGGAAGTGCCCAGGTCTTGGAGCGCTTGGTGAGCTGAGTGCCAGAGCTCATCTAAAGCTCCTGCTGGAGCAATTCAGGGCTGAATGGGATATCGGTGTTCCCAGAGACAGGTGGTGTGATCCAGCTGTGATACAGCATGTGCTGCCTGTGGCCTTGTGCTGCAATCACCAGGACAGTGTTCCTCCATCCCTCCCTTCCGTCAGGCTGCTGAGTGAGGTTTCTCAGCAAATCCCATGTAAATCATAGGGAACCCAATGTGTAGAAATAACTGCTTTTTGACAATTGATGGAGAGACAGGAAGACTGATTCAGTGATCAGAATTTGATTTTACTCAGATTTTCCCAAAGCTTATATACCACTTCAGGAAGGTTATTAATTTTCCACTACAATAATCAAGTTAAAAATCATACAGACAATTCATACATTGTACAACATCTTTTGCTTGCAGAAAGTTGATTGAATCTCCTTTTTCCCCATAAGCAGGTTTAATCCCATCTTCTGTAATCTTCAAAATTCTGTTCGTCCATGCCATGGTACCCTGGTTTTCAAGCTAGCTATGTTAATTAAATCTGTCTCACTTTGTGTTTTGTGTATTCCCATAACTGCTGCCCTCCCTCCTGTGCCAGTCTGCCCTGAGTTGTTGTTTCCTCCCTGCAGCTGACAAACTGGATGCTGATTACATCGAGCGCTACCTGGGCCAGCTCACCCCGATGCAGGAGAGCTGCCTGATCCGCCTGCGCCAGTGGCTCCAGGAGACTCACAAGGGAAAGGTGGGTGGGGCAGGCACACAGGGGCATCTGGGGGATCCCCAGCTGGGATGGGAAACCCTGCATGCACAAACACACTGAGGCATGAGAAGCAACACCACAGGAAGGGCCCTGGGGGTCCTGCTCGATGTTGAGCTGAACGTGAGTCAGCCCCAGCAGCCCAAAGGGTCACCGTGTTCTGCTCTGCTCTGTGCCAGGGTGACCTCACCTCTAGTCCTGGACACCACGATATCAGAAGGATCTAAAGCTTTCAGAAAGTGTCCACAGGAGGGACGTGAGGATGGGGAAGGGTCTCAAGGGGAAGCCACAGGAGGAGCAGCTGAGGGCACTTGGTTTGTTCAGCTGGAGAAGAGGAGATGGAGCACAGAGCTCACTGGGGCTACAGCTTCATCCTGAGGGGCAGCAGAGGGGCAGCTCTGGCCTCTGCTCTCTGTGACAGGGACAGGAAATGGCTGGAGCTGTGCCAGGAGAGGTTTAGGTTGGATATCTGGAAAAGGTTCTTCCCCCAGAGGGTGCTGGCACTGCCCAGACTCTCCAGGGAATGGGCACAGCCCCGAGGCTGCCAGAGCTCCAGGAGTGTTTGGACAGCACTGCCAGGGATGCCCAGGGTGGGATTGTTGGGGTGTCTGTGCAGGGCCAGGGGCTGGGCTGGATGATCCCTGTGGTTCCCTTCCTGCTCAAGGAAATTCTGTGGTTCTCTGATTTTTCCCTGAGAAGCAGCACAGGCACTGAGGGACAGATGTGTCTCTGCTCTGCTGGAGTGTCCAGAAGCTACCTGGTCTCCTTTTGGTTAAAGGAAAGTTTCTGTCAGACCAGCAGGGTAACTGGTATGTGGCTGGGAAAAGAAAAGGTCTAGAGCAGCTTGAATGCCTCAAGAGGGGTTTAACTCCAGATTTCTTGATGGAGAGGGATTAGGAGGGAAGGAAAGAAGGACCAAGGATAGCACCAGAGAGAGTAGTTGGGTGGGCTGAGTAGATAAAGGGTGCTTTGGAAGAGGAGCAAGTGATCCTCTCTTGGAAGCAGAGAACAGCTGGATGAGGTTTCAACAGTGAAAGCTTCCTGGCTTAGAAGGAATCAGCTCAGTCAGCCAGGATGGGTTAGGTGAGGTACTCTGCATTCCTGGGTTTGGGAAGATTTTCATTCTTTTTTCTTGACCTGGCCTTTCCAAAAGAGACTGCTGCTTACAAGGAGCTTTGCCAGCCCTGCATGCTGTGCTCTATGTCTCAGAGCTGAGCTTGTCTCATCTGAGTACAGGGAGTCTGAACATGATTTACAATGCTGTTTTTTCTTGGAAAGGTGAATGTGAATCACCTCTCTAGAAATACAATGTAAGAAAGATTCAGTGCTATTGTTCTGCTGCTGTTGAACTCCTGAAGTTCCCTTGTGTGTGAGCAGGCACGTGAGTTTTGTTGGTATCCAGGAATGTGGATGGAGAAACAGCTCCCATAAAACCTCACTCTGAAAAGAACAGGAGGTGTTGGGGCAGTGTGAGAGGCTCCCAGCAGCTGATAAGCTCCAGACACCAACACTGCTGTTGGAATTGTAAGAGCTGATAAACTCCCACCCCCAAATATCTGCCAGAGCTGGCCAAGGCCACTGGTGTACAGCAGCATCAACAGCAGCTTGGATAACTTGGACCAGAAGGGTGGTGGCTGCTGGAGGCAGGTAAAGACTACAGGAATGGATGTATGATATATAATATATTGTGTATACACACACACCTGGTGTAGCAAAGGGCCCCTTGAAAGGCTGTGACACCTCCTGGCAGCTGCTCTCATGTCACTGTGATGCTCTGCCTGTGAGGAAAGAGCTGGGGCTGGGCTCCCAGCCAGCCAGGGGCTGGTGAGTGACCTCTGTGAGCAGGAGCAGCTTCACCAAGAAAAGGGGCTCTGCTGGAAACTGTTTCTGATCTGTGTCTGCCTGTGATTCAGCCTCTGGTCAGATGAGAGGCACTGGGCAGGTGGGCAGGCAGGGATCAGTCCCCAGGTGTAGCTGTGCTCTGAGACAAAGGACAGGAGGCTTTTTATGGCCACCTGAGCAGTGTGGGATCCATTGAGGGAGGAGATGCCTCACCTAGTGGGTCCTGGATGGGAGGACATCCCAAAGACAGGAAGGCTTTGTCTCTGGTGTCACCTGCAAGGATCCTGCTCTCAGCTGGAACAGGCACCACCTAAACTTTTGTTTAGGTTGAAAATTATCATCCCACAGGTTGTTTTTCCCCATTCCATGTCAAAGGCTGGGAAACGGAAGCTGGAGAAGGAAAAAGTGAGAGCATATGAGCAAAATGTGGAACAAGAACCCCCTTGGGTGCTTGGAGATGGGCAGGAAGGGGCAGCCCTTGTTCCCTGTGCTGTGCTGGGAGCCTTGGGAAGGTGCAGCTGAATCCTGAGCTCCAGGGACAGGGGGAGCTGCCTCAGGCCTCTGGGTGGCCTTGTCCCCAGGAGGACATGGGCACACAGGAAGGGAGGTGCTGGCAACTGAAACTTCATCTTGAAGCCCCTGACTGCTGAGCTGTTTGCTTCTGATTCCCTGGCAGAACAGGCCAAAATCAGGAGCTTATCCTGCAAGGCTGGTGTTTTCCCTGAGGAGGCTCTTACCTTGCTGTGACAATCTGTTCTTTTAATTCAGAGCAGAGATGGCCTTATTTCTCTGTCAGAAATTATCAAAAAATAGATCTCCTGTTTCTTGGAAAACGGCCCTTCTTATTTTTGTCCTCTGTCCTATTTCACTATCTCTTCCCTGTTCCTTCCAAAGCAGACATTACCTTTACAATCAGATATGTTGTTGCTTAAAAAAATCTGAGGAGTTGAAGGAACTGCAAATGGTTTTAAAATTGCAGCAACTTAAAGCTCTTTTCAAGGCTTTGGACCATGGAGAGTGCAGCAGTTTCAGCAGTGAATACAAAAGCAGGCTGAAATTAAACCTTCATTTTCTTGCATGTGGGAGTTACTGCTTTGGTTGGACAAGGATAAAAGACTGGCTCCACTTTGGAATAAATCATCTTGGAGCTTCCTGCCGTTGGTCCAAACAGAAGTGCTGGATTTGCCTCTTGCCTTGAGCTGTGCACAGGGGAGGTTTGAAACATGACAAGTATCAAACCTTCCATCAGCCATCCCCTCTCCTGCAGAGATCAGGGGCTCCTGTGGGTGTCTGGGCTGGGTCTGATGAGCCATGGCTGCCTCTGAGCAGCAGGAACACAAATCTGACTTATCTGATGAGCACTGTGCTGGCTTTAAACTTGCTGTGATACTGAATTCCTCTTAATACTCACGAGATCATCTTTGGGATGGCTGCACTCTCCTTTCCAGGACACACAGATGCAGTGTTAGAACCAGGGTTAATCTCCCCCCTGCTCCTAAGGTGCTTTAGGATTGGTTTAGGCTGCCTGAACTCTGCCCCTTCTTTAGGTGAGTCCATTTGTACTGTCTCTTGCTTGTGAATCCGAGATTGCTCCCTCCTGACACAGCTGCCAGCCTTGCTTTCTACCCAGCTTTCTGTTTCCCTGAGCATGGCAGTGGCCAAACAAAGGAGCTTTGACTCCTGAACGTGGGGGTTGGTGTCCCAGCAGGGCTGGGAGTGCTTGGGTTGTGCTAGCACAATATGGATGCTCTGGAAGAGGCAATCCCTGCTCCACAGAGCTGGAATTTTTTATGGAAACTTGTAGAGAATGAGGCCAAGCACTTTTGGGGAGGCTGGAGCGAGGAACTGGGAATGCAGCAGCACATGTAGCTTTAATCCAGTTGGATTTGCAGCTGACAGGCTCTTAGTCAGATTTGGCACTTCTGTGGAATCTGTCAGGTTCATTGTTAATTCCTGCTGCTTGGCATTCCTGGCAAGTTTTCTTTGATTCTTCAGCTAAAGAGAACATGGCAGATCTGGAAGGATCTGGAGGGAATGGAAGGAAGCCATTCTGCAGAGTTGCTTTGGCAAGCTTTTGTGCCTGTGATGTTAGGATACTGCTGATGCTGGGGTGAGTGATTGGCAGAGGGTGTGTTGTAGTTTTGGTTGGTTTGGATCAAGAGTTACTGTGGTGTGATGGGGCAGGGAAGCCTTTGGAAGCACTCAACAGCTTTCCTGTTCAAACTCCAGCAGCAGGGCCTGCACAAGAGCTGGAATTGGTGCTGGTGGCATTGTTCAGACTGCACAGTTGTGATTCCCCTCCAGTGCCTGGTGTGGTCAATGTGTTATCTGTGGCTGTTTGTTACCTGTTGCCATCCTGGGCTGATTTGCCCTGGGCAGGTGAACTTGCAGCTCCCTGACTTTCACACAGTATTTTGGAGGTCCTTGTGGATAACCAGCCAAGGGAAGCATCAGCCAGCCTGGCGTTTGCTGGGGCTCCTGGGAATGGCACTGGGGAAGGGCTTCCCACAGTCAGTGAGTTGGTCTCTTCTTTTGTGCTCCTGGCACCCTCTGCTGCTTCCAGCTGGGTTAGCTACAGAGGGAGGGGGGTGGAAGGGAACTTTAATATTTGCTGTCTTAGTTTTAAAAGATTAAAAACCGGTGTAGACTGTGCAGCCTCCTCTGCAGGCCAAATGGAGCATTCCAGTCCTGATCCTGGGACTTTCTCCTCTGGCAGATCCCCAAGGATGAGCACATCCTGCGGTTCCTGCGCGCCCGCGACTTCAACATCGACAAAGCGCGGGAGATGCTGTGCCAGTCGCTGGCCTGGCGCAAGCAGTACCAGGTGGATTTCATCCTGCAGTCCTGGAGACCCCCAGCCCTGCTGGAGGAATATTACACTGGGGGCTGGCACTACCAGGACAAAGGTGAGGAGCTGCCCCTGGCACAGGCTGGTTCTGGCACCTCACCGGTGTATTGACGTTTTTAAAATTAACAAAGCAGCCACTCTGCTTCCCTGGAATTGTATTTTTTCTGCACAGATCAGGCAGATCAGTCAGTGCAAAGCAATTTCTCTGAAAAGGTTGCTTTTGGCAGTGATTTTTATCCTTTTCAAATATTTAATTGGCTTTTTAAAAAGGTATGAGAGTGATATCCTGGGGATTAACGTGCTGCCCTCTCTAAACCCTTTGTTTTGAAGATGGGCGGCCGCTCTACATCCTCCGCCTCGGCCAGATGGACACCAAGGGTTTGGTGAAGGCCCTGGGAGAGGAATCCCTGCTGCGACATGTGAGTTGTGCCTTCCTGTGTCACC
The DNA here is from genome assembly GCA_013400435.1 of Pycnonotus jocosus. Taxonomy (NCBI): domain Eukaryota; kingdom Metazoa; phylum Chordata; class Aves; order Passeriformes; family Pycnonotidae; genus Pycnonotus; species Pycnonotus jocosus. Next base: position 36,156 of record VWYP01010954.1, on the reverse strand, counting down.
TCTTCCCCTCAGGGTGCTGGGAAGTCTTGTCATGGTGCATCAGGGATCCTGGAATGGTTTGAGTGGGAAGGGACCTTAAAGCTCATCCCATCCCACCCCCTGCCATGGGCAGGGACACCTTCCACTATCCCAGGGTGCTCCAAGCCCTGTCCAACCTGGCCCTGGACACTCCCAGGGATCCAGGGGCAGCCACAGCTTCTCTGGGCACCCTGTGCCCCTCACTCCCAGGAGACAACTCCTTCCCAATATCCCATCTATCCCTGCCCCTCTGCTTTCTGTGTTTTTTAAAACAGGATCCCCAGGCCATCCTGGTTACTCAGCCATACTCAGGCTAATCCCTGTCTGTGCTGTCTTTGATTCCAGGTTCTGTCCATTAATGAGGAAGGCCAGAAGAGATGTGAGGAAAACACCAACATCTTTGGCCGCCCCATCACGTCAGTATAATTGGTTTTCTTGAGTCCTTGCAGCCTCTCCCTGCCATGGTGAAGGATGCTGCCATGCTTTGGGGTGATGTCCTTAGGGTTACAGTGCAGACAGCAGTGTGTATTATGGGCTGTATGAGGAGCACAGATTTATAAATTTATTAGTTGGATTTAAATGCAGACAAATCCTGAAGTTTCATTGGAAAGCAAGTACTGAGCCTTCCTTACATCATTTTCATATCCCATCTCAGATTAATTTTCCTGTCTTGGTGGTGATTTTAATCCACATCTTTGAAAATCTGGGGGTTTTTAAATACAGAAGCCTGTCTGCCAGATTCCACCTTCATTTAAAACACATTTTTGCATTCTTTTTAGCAATAGGCCTGCATACCTTCACCTTCTGCCAGAGTGACAGATGTTCTTGCCCTTGGGGTTGGGTGTCTGTGTAACCTGGAGCTCACATGGATTCAGGTGTCTGCTGAGTGGAGATGTGCTTTTATTGGAACTGCTCATGCCCCTTGTTGGCTTCCCTGGACCCTGCACGGGCTGTGGAGTTACTGTGGATCCTAAACTGAGCAGCCACCACACTCTAAAGTTCTGACAGTTTATTTATAATTTTTCTGCCTGTTTATTTTAGATCCTGGACATGCCTGGTGGACTTGGAAGGGCTCAATATGAGGCACCTCTGGCGGCCTGGGGTGAAGGCCCTGCTCAGGATCATTGAGGTGGTGGAGGACAACTACCCTGAGACCCTGGGGAGGCTCCTGATTGTGAGAGCACCACGGGTCTTCCCCGTGCTCTGGACCCTGGTGGGTGAAACCTGGGCTCTGCAGGATCACTGGCACTTGTGCAGGTTCACAAATAGCTACATCAGCAGAAGCAGGGAGGGAACATCTCTGGGCAGCTTGTGGTGAGCTCCTGAAGAGGCCACAGCAGAGCCAGGCCATGGGGTTCCTGTAGCTCACTGGGTTCTGGTGACTGCCATCCCCCAGGACAGGATGAGAAACCTGAATGGGAATTCCCCATTCCACCCAAACTTGGTGGGCTTTCATATAGATGGGAAAAGTCAGATACCCTTTAATCTCATGCTGTAGGACACTGAAGGGTCATTAGTAAATAATCAATCTGGTTCTGCCTGGTGCTTGCTGACTGCTCTGGCAATGTGAGAACATGGTTGTTACATTTCTTATGAGGTTTGTAGGTGAGGCAGTGACTGCAGACTTCCTTTACATGAAGCAGAAAGTGTTGTGAGATGATGATACAGAGAGAGAGAACATTTTCCATTTGTTATCCCTCTCTTTGGGCAGTGCCTCAGAGCTGTGAAACTCTGCACACTGCTGAGATGTTCCAGGCTAGAGCCCAAAGCATCATCATGAGATAGCTCAGACAGTGTCTGCAGCTGCCCTCAGTGACAGCCATGCCCTGTGTGCCCTTTGTCTTTCAGGTCAGTCCCTTCATCAATGAGAACACACGGCAGAAGTTCCTCATCTACAGTGGCAATAACTACCAGGGCTCAGGAGGGCTGGTGGACTATGTGGACAAGGATGTGATCCCAGACTTCCTGGGAGGAGACTGCATGGTGGGTTTGCTTTCTTCTTGTGCAGGTGCAATCTGATTCCCTCTTCCTCACCACCCTGGCCTTCCACTGCCTTCTGGAATGTCTGAAGCCCCTGTACTGGCCAGCATCCCCCTGCTCTGGGCACAGGGCAGTCCTTTTGGGCACAGGGGCTGCCCCTGCAGTGGCGGTAGCAAGGACAGAGGGCAGCTCTCTGCAGGGAGCTCACATAAACCTTGGTAGTTCCAGTAAACTCAGAGCCACTGTGCAGTTGTGGCTCAGCTGATGGGTGAGGCTGTGTCTGACAGCCAGCAAAGTGTTCCTGGCCCACTGCTGGCCCATCCTGAGCCTCCTGTTTGTGTGTGTGCCCACTGCAGTGCACGGTCTCAGAAGGGGGACTCGTCCCCAAGGCCCTTTACCAAACCGAGGATGAGCCGGAGAACTCGGATCACATCCGGCTGTGGACAGAAACCATCTACCACTCTGCCAGTGTCCTCAAGGGAGCCCCACACGAGGTACAGAGCACAGCTTGAGCTGCTGGGCTGGGACAGGGACAGGTCCCCTCTGCTGGGGCTGGCTGGAGCAGCCAGGGGTTCCCACACAGGGAGCAGGAGAGGGAACAGCTGGAAGTTTGGGAGTTCAGAACAGCAGTGTGAGCAGCAGAGTCTCTTATCTCTACTATGGCCTGATTTTCTGTAAGGTCCAGTCTCTTCCTCCTCCTCCTCCTCCTCATGGGAGAAGTAAAGGCCACTCTGTTTCCCTTCTGATAGTTCAGCTCCCATTCCCAGCAGTGTAGCTGGGACAGTGATGAGGGTGATAGAGGAAGGTGTGTGCTGGGAACTGCTTGATGGGAGTCACCAGGAAACAGGATGTCCCAAAAAATAGCAATTAAGTGTCAAATCAGTCTTCTGCCCTCTCTGATGGAGAGTGACTCTGATTTGGCTCTTTGCTGTGCCCTGCTTTGTGCCTCAGTTCCACTGAGGTTTTCCTAGAACAAGTAACTCATTTACAAGCAACGCTGATACGGGGAGAGAAGGTAAAAACACCTGAGTGGGTGTAGTGTGGTAGGGTTGGGAGTGAGGATTGGTGTGTATCCCCCTCAGGAATCAAGACCATCAGCCAGCTAAAGGATTGTGGAGCCAAGTCTGTTAGCCCCAGAGAGGGAGGAACACACTGCTGCCACCTGAGCTCCTGACCCTGCAAGGGGCTTGTTCTGTTCCTTTCTTAGATACTTGTGGAGATCCTGGAAGGGGAATCTGTCATCACCTGGGACTTTGACATCCTGAAGGGAGATGTGGTGTTCAGCCTCTTTCACTCCAAGCGAGCTCCTGAGCCAAGTCACAAAGAAGCCACCTCACCAAGTCCCTCTGCTGCAGGGGACAATGTGCAGCTCATCGACAAGAGCTGGGTGCTGGGGGTGGATTACAGCAGGGTGGAGTCTCCTCTGGTCTGCAGAGAAGGAGAGAGCATCCAGGTCAGAGGGGTCTGGGTCCTGCCATGGCTGCAGAGTCCTGCAAACTCCAAAGGAACCGGGCGGGAGGGAGGGAATTGACGGTGTGGGAAATCAGGAACTGCCAGAAATGGGGGCTGTGCTCATTCCCAACAGCAGGGAAGGGGGAATTCTGCCCCTCTGCCCCCTCAGGTGAGACCCCACCTGCAGAGCTGCCCCAGCCCTGGGGCCAACAGCAGCAGGACCTGGAGCTGCTGGAGAGAGTCCAGAGGAGGCCACAGAGATGCTCCAAGGGCTGGAGCCCCTCTGGAGCCAGGCTGGGAGAGCTGGGGGTGCTCACCTGGAGAGGAGAAGGATCCAGGGAGAGCTCAGAGCCCCTGCCAGGGCCTAAAGGGGCTCCAGGAGAGCTGGAGAGGGACTGGGGACAAGGGATGGAGGGACAGGACACAGGGAATGGCTTCCCACTGCCAGAAGGCAGGGCTGGATGGGATATTGGGAAGGAATTGTTCCCTGGGAGGGTGGGCAGGCCCTGGCACAGGGTGCCCAGAGAAGCTGTGGCTGCCCCTGGATCACTGGCAGTGTCCAAGGCCAGGCTGGATGGGGCTCGGAGCAACCTGGGATAGTGGAAGGGGGTGGGATGGGATGAGCTTCAAGGTCCATTCCCACCCAAACCATTCTGTGATCATTTTCTGGATACCCTGTGAAAGTGGAAAATCCTAAATTAGTAAGTCATTGGAAAGAGACTCCAAGCTAAAATTCTTATGGAAAGTAAGCTAAATAAGCTTTTATTTTTTTTCCCTACTGGTGCTACGGGGCTGTGTCTCAGGCAGGTGAGACAGGTGAATGACACCTGTGCTGGGTCATTCAGCCATTCCCCAAGACACCCGTGGTCACCTGCTGTCCCTCCCTCTCCTCAGGGCTCCCATGTCACACGCTGGCCTGGCTTCTACATCCTGCAGTGGAGGATGCACGGGCCCCTGCCCTGCTCCAGCTCCAGCCTCCCACGTGTGGATGATGTCCTGGCCTCCCTGCAGGGCTCCAGCCACAAGTGCAAGCTCATCTACTACTACGAGGTGCTGGCCTCCAAAGACTTCAGGTAGGGCATTTACAAGGGGTTTACTACGAGTTGCCCTGAGTGTGAGTTAAACACAGAGACCCCCACAGGGGCTGTGTTTCACTGATGAGTGGATGGACACAAAGTTGGCGATATTGGTGGCATTTTGTGCATCCAGTCTCCTCTGGTGCTGTAGGTATTTACAAGTTCCTTTGACTCTTGTGTCCACCAGTGGAATTTGGGTCTTGCTTGAAGCTGCCTGAAGAGCAGGAGGTTTTTGACTCGGGAGGGTTTTTATCTTAGTTGAGGATATTTTGAGAAGCTGCTTTTGGAGTAATTTAAATATCAGCTGGGCTATTTCCCAGATGATTTTGTCTGGCACTTGAGAAGGATGAGCACTCCTGAACAGGTGACCAGCCAGCCTTGCAGGGTGTGCCTGGCTGCCTCCTTCAATGCCAGAAACACCTCCCCATCTCCTGTTAATCTGAGCTCTGTGCAAGTCCTTGACCTGGACTGGAGCAGGCATTGGGCAGAACAGCCTTGGAGGTGAGGAGTGTGAGGTGTGACCTGGCCAGGTCCTGTGGGGTCAGAGCAGCAGAAATGCCTCACTCTGGTCGTGCTTGTTCCTTGGGGCTCTCACTGAGCCCAGCCTGCTCTTGCAGGAGGAGCTGGAGATGCTGAGTTGGGACTCTGCTGTTCAGCAGCCTGGAGTCCCTGGGTTCACAAGGCTGCATTTGGAGTGCTCTGGAGCTTTCCTTTCTCCTCAGGGACAGCTCCCAGAGGCTCCAGCTGTGTCCCCTTCCCCAGAACAGTAGCCAGAGCCAAGGAATAATATCTGTAATTGGGAAAAAGTGTCTCTGACTGATTAACTTTTCATGGTGACAGAGAGATTCTTGGAGAGCAAGTGGGAAATGATAAGCCAAAAAGCACTTGTGGAAGTTGTAGAGAGGGGGAGCTGATCTGTGGGAGGAAAAGTTATCCCTTAATTGCTGCCTTCCTAACAGCACATCTGTTCTGTCCCATCCCAGGGGATCCATGTCAAGCCTGGAATCTTGCAACAGCGGCTTTTCCCAGCTGAGTGGAGTCACCACATCTTCCAGCCAGTCCCAGAGCAGCTCCCACGTCTCCAGATAGCAGAGCCAAGGCTACAGCAGCAGGGGCACCCCCGGGGCTGCTCCAGCCCCAAACCAAAGAGCTCCAGGGCTGAGCCTTTGGACACAGAGAGGCCTCTGGGAGCTGCTTCAACCACAAAGACTGAAATTGCAAGGGCAGGTTTAGGAGTTTGGGGGCAGCTGTCTGCTTCTCAGTAGCCTCCTTCAGCACCTGTGGATTTTGGGTGCCTGTGAGTTTGCAGGAATCCTTTCCACTCCACTCCAAAGGGCTCTTCACACTGGTCCTTTTCCCACAGAGGAGGCTGATGTTGCCTTACCTGTTGGACCTTCAGATAATTCTGGGTGGCAAAGCTAAGAGAATGTCCTGGGTGCCCAGGGGGTGCTGGTGCCACACTGGACAGTCAAGTGGGCATCCCAGGGGCAGGGCCTTGGAGGGAACTGCCAACACCTGAGTACAGGTAGGATGGTTCAGAAATCACTTCCAGGCCAAACCAAAAACCTCTTCTGGTCTGGCAGGATGCTCTGGGAAATGTGTTGGATTTTTTTAACCCTGCTGAGAAACAAAGTCAAACATTTTTTTTAGAAATTCCAGGCCTTGGATCTGCCTCCAGTGAGTGGCATCTTCCAAACTATTGTTTCTTTTTACTCAGGTTTACAGCAATAATGAGTAGGTCTGTCCCATTCCAGAGTGGATGGGAGCTGAATCCAATCTTAAAGGGCTAAGAAAAGCAATATTTGATTTCCTGAAGGCACAAGATTTTCTGGCAGTATTACAGAACTTGCTTCTTTTAAACATGAGCTCACTTGAAACTTTTTAGAGAGGCATGTGTGTATGTAAGCACTTACTGAAGCCTATTTATTCTATACTAGCTTATTTTAAATTAATTTTTAACTTATTTATAATGTCAGAAATTACTATTTATTAAATACAGTCACCTTTTTTTTAATGGGATGAACTTTGTTTTAGAAAGGAATAGCTGATTGTCTTCAATCCCAAGCAATCTTTCTGCTTGGGTCCTGATCTTTGTGATGGCTGGATGTTCTTGCAAAAGGGCTGCATTGGAGTAAGGGCTGTGTCACCTTCCTTGCAAGGAAAGGTGAGAGTCCAGGGCTTTTTT
>VWYP01010954.1:16768-29415 GCA_013400435.1 Pycnonotus jocosus | reverse complement strand
TTTTTTTTTACTGTTTTTTAGGATTAAGAAACAAGGACTGAGTTCAGGAGTTATCATGAAGATGCATTGTCTTCCTGCACACCAAAAATGCCATGTTTGTCCCTAATCTCTGATTGTTCCTGTAGTCAGGTTGGGGAGCAAAGTTATCCATGTTCTTGTCCAGGTGAAAAACAAATGAGAGCAGGTGTCAAATACTCACCAAGTTTTTATTCAGGAATCTGTGAAGTTTTTCCTTCCTACCCTGCTTTTTTTAATCACTGGTTTTGAAGTCTCTGCCAAAGTGGAAGAGCCAAAATATTTGGGACAATGGGAGACAAAGAACTTGACGTGATTTTGAGTTGTTTGATGGGGTTTTTTAAGGATTGGAGCCAAGGGAATTACTCTGCACCTTGCACCTCTCCCTGTGAACAGGTAATTTGATTATGTAGAGCTCAGGGAAGTTCTGATTTCCAATTCTCAGTTGTTCCATAGACTTTAATGTTTCTCCCAGACAAATTAAACTTCTGTCTCTGGCATTTCAGCATAACTGGAGTCTGATAAAGAGAGACAAATACCACCTTTCCCCTGCAAAGTCAGGAATTCTGGAAGCAAAAGTGCATATGCGTACCCCTTATAGAAAATCCTTGACCCAGAATAAAATCTGATTCTCAAAACAGTTTCAGACTCCCAAAGCCCCAGGAGCAAACCCAGCCCTGTCCCCCCTGAGCTGTTTCAGGATTTTACCTTCCCTTCTCACATGGTTACTCACATCCTACAGTGGCAACATTCCTGTTCCCTGGGTTTGCTCTGGGTAAGAATCTCTTCCTTTGCCCTGGATTTTTTTTAAAATTATTTTTTATGTTGAAATGCAGTATAAGCTGTTTTCTGTCTACCAGAAGTTTTAGGTGTTTAACCTTTGTCAGTGAAGCACCTAGAACTTGGCTCCTGGCAGATCTCTGAAGGGTGAGGTCAAGGGCTGGTTCCACAGAGTGTTCCTGGCTCTGGGGATATCCCAATCCCAGTTTTCCCTCTTGTCCCTTGGCAGTGTCACTCCTCTGCCCATCGGACATTGTGGCACAGGTCTGGGAAGCAGCTTGTGACCTCTCCTTGGCAAGGCTGCCTGGTTTATCTCACCTGACAATTTTTGAAACCAATTTAAATAATTCAATGAGGTTTTTTTTTCCCTTTTTCTCCTGAATGTTAACAGGAGAAAGGGAGCAACAGCCTGGATGCTGTGCTGTGCTTTTTAAACCTGACCTTGTGAACTGCAGATACCAGACACACAGAATTCTTCTGCATCACCTTTTCCCTGCCCTCAACCAACATCAATGTGCTTTAGAAAACAGAGTTTTTTTTCACAGGGAGGAGTCTGGGAGGGGTTCTGGATCCTCAGAAATCTCCTAAGGCAGAACCTTGGGGAATGGGCTCGTTTTGGGTGAGCTGCTCTGCAGCGAGGCCAGGGAGCTGGGGCTGTGTGCAGGGAACGAGCGGATAATGAGGAACTGCTTGGCTCAGATATTCCCTATGCAAACACAACACCTACCTCAGAGCTGCTGCCGTGTCTCCTGGGTGCTGGGGAGTGCAGGAGCTGTGCAAGGTGCCCAGGGCTGTGCCAGAGGTCACAGTTAAATACAGCCCTTCATTCCCAGTGAGTTCTCCAGGTTTGCCGCATTCCCTGGGGTCTGTCCCAGGCCTGGGAAGGGCAAGCACAGGGAGGATGGCTGTTGGATGGCCTCAGCTGTCATTCAGGGCACAGTCCTGAGCCATTTTTTGCTGCTCTCCGGTGTGAAAAGGGCTTTGTCCGCGCTGAAGGAGAAGGGCTGAGCCCCCGGGGCAGCAGGGGCGGCTCCAGCCCCGCGGTGTCAGCGCTGCCGCTGCCAGGGGAGCGCTGTGAGCCGGCCCTGGGCTGAGGCTCTCACAGGGAGGCACCGGAGCAGCTCGGTCCCTCCCCACCTCCTGTTCTCACTGCTGGGAACACAATTCCCGACGGTCACCAGGCAGGCAATCCGGAGTGCCTGCGATGCAGCTGCGTTCCTTGCCTCAGCCAGTTCCGTTCTGGCCGTTCCCTTCTAGGAACTGTGAATAACAATTCGCAATCCCACTCTGGTTTTTTTTGAAAATGCCATAATCCACTCGCAATTCCCAGCAGGAAGTGGCAAGCCCAGCTGTCCCCCACACTGAGCTGGGAAGATGCTGGGGCTGAGGCCAGCCCTGCTCCAGGCAGGGAATCCCTCATTTCAAAACGCATTTTACAGTTCACACTGCTTCGATATCCCAAATGTTTGTACCGTGAGCAGTTAATGCAAGGAACAGCTATTAGAAACTTACTTGACAGCAGCTGTCAAAGATTCCTGCATGCAATTAGCTTTAATAATCCTCCAACACTTTTGTGATGCTCCTTACATCTGATTATTTCTCTCTTGGAAGGTGAAATTGGAGTCAAGTCACATTTGCTGGCTTTTAATGACACCGACACCCACTTCCAAGCTTTCAGTTACACGTTTGTTAAATGGGCATTAATTAAGTGTTTTAGCAGCACCTACTTTCTCTCCTTTGCAGCTGGCTTTGGTTTTATATACTGCAATCCTCATTTTCCTCAGCCAAACCCCTCAAACCTCCTGTAAGAGCCCACTGCAGGGTGCTGAAATAACAGATGTCCTCCAGTGATGGTGTCTGTGGGTCCTGGTAGAGCTGTACTTTTGGGTATGTGGGAAATAAAACATCTCTGAGAACACGTGGAATTGTCTGATTCAACTGCTGAAATTGCAAGACAATGAAAATTCAAGCCTGTGTGCTGCTCTCTTTGCCCCCAGCAGAGGTAAGGCTTGTATTCAATTTTTCCTGGTTTTTAACTAAAATGTTTGGGCTTTTTTCTACAGAACCAGCATCTTTTGTTTCGTTTCCTAGCACAGAGTGGGCTGGAACAGCACAGCCTGCAGTGTGGGTGTTAAAAAAAAGAGCCCCTGGGTTCCACTGGGTGGCTGAGGTTACCTGGGAAAGGATCAGCTCCCGCTGCAGCTGCACATCAGGAAATTTGAGTTTCACACAGGTAGCACTAATAGACTTTATTCAAGTTTCAGATAACTTTCTGTAAATCATAGAAAAATAGAGTCTCTTGGTTACAGGCTGATTTGATGCCAACACTGGCACAGGAATTATACATCCTTTACTTGGAGAGGTAAAAAGGGAGTGAGTGCATGAAGATTTGTGGGGGTCAGACAGGCTCTCACCCCTGTGCAGCATCCAAGGGGCTCGTCCAAGGCTGGGTTTCCCTCAGGGGGAAGCAAACTCAAACACTTTTAATGTAACTGTGCAAGGACCTGTTCCAGATTTCCAGAGGAGTGCTCAGGATCCTGGCTGGTCCCTCTGAGGAGTGCCCAGCTGGGGCAGGGCAGCCCAGGCTGTGCTATGCCAGCCATGCCAGGCTGTGTCTGTGCCCTTCCCCATGGGACAGCTCCAGGCTGTCAGTGCAGGCTCCCTCAGCCCTCAGAGCCGGGCACAGCCTTTGGCTCCTGGGAGGTGGAGAGATGCACAATTCGAACCTAGAACGTGACAAGGCTTCTTGTGCTGCAGGAGCTGCCCCAAAACACAGCACTCATCACCCTCTGGGGCTGCCCTGGCCTGAGGATTGGTCACAAAACACTCCAGCCCTGCACGGGGCTGTCACAACCCTGTGTGTCACCCCGAGCCACCACCATGGCTGGGAGAGGAGGGCTCTGCTGGCACTGGGTGCTGCACCTGCTTCAGCATTTTGGAACAAACCTTTTGTCACTTTTCTGAATAAAATCTGAGCTTAGCAAGGAAGGGCAGACAGTGACTGTAATACCCTTAAGCCTAGCTTTGTACTAGAGGCAGTTTAACTTGCATCTTTCTGAGGTGCCTGTAACTTGCATCCCCCTCAAGTTTTGGAACCCTCAAGTTTTGGAAGGAACTGGCCCATCTCCTTTCCTGCTGCAGCTGTGGAATCCCCTCACCCAAGAGATGTCCTGCATCCCCTAATGGTGCTGGGGCAGCAGAGGAAAGGAAACCACAGCCTCACCAGGGCAGCTCTTGGGCTGAGGTTCCTCAGGCAGCAGTTTGAGGCTCCCAGCAGGAACAGCCCCAGTCCCAGTCGGTGCTGAGGGGCAATGCAGGGTGAAATACCTCATCCCATCCGTGACTAAAGGAGCTCTTGGTTTGGGTCCTGAGTGTCCTCGGGCTCCTGAGGGTCCTCAGGCTCCTGAACATCCTCGTGGTCCCAGGCAGCAGAGGTGGGGCTGTGAGGGGTGTCCCCGTTGATGTCCTTCAGGGGGAGGTAGTGATAGTCCCGGTCCCGGTGCTGCCACCACCCCTGCAGCAGCAGCCCCACGTTCCCCAGGACACTCAGCACAAGCAGCAGGGCCAAGGCAGAGCTCAGGGAGAGCCACGAGCCTCTGTAGGACACACAAATCACATCAGCAACCCCTCACCTGGGCCACGTGTGCCCAGTGTGCAGAGGATTGTCCTCCCTTCTCTGTGGGCCTGCTCTCAGGCAGGAGAGAATCAGGGAATCCTTTAGGCTGGAAAAACCCTCCAAGATCATCCAGTCCAACCATGAACCCAGCACTGCCAATGCCACCAACCAACCCATGTCCCCAGCTGCCACATCCACACAGCTTCTAAACCTCCAGGGATGGGGACTCTGCCACCCCCTGGGCACCTTGTGCCACTGCCTGACCATCCTTTCTGTGAAGGAATTTCCCCAATATCCAAATTAAACCTCCCCTGGCACAACTTGAGGCTGTTTCCCCTTGTCTTGTCCCTGTTCCCTGAGAGCACAGCCCAATCCCCCCTGGCTGCCCCCTTCTGTCAGGGAGTTGTGCAGAGCCAGAAGGGCCCCCTGAGCCTCCTTTTCTGCAGTCTGAACATCCCCCATGGTCTGTGACAGCCTCTGAGCACTGTGCTCAGAGCACAGTGAGCACCACACACTTACTCTGACAGAGAGAATTTGTCTTTGCTCTTTTCCTTCTTCTGCGAGGCCAAACACTGTCCAACTGGAAAACCAAGGGGGAAGAGAGGTGAGGCAGAGTGTAAAATTCCACTAAAAAAAAGCAAGGTTAAGCAGAGCTGGTGACTAAGCAAGCCCCCTTATGCACTAAAGCTGCTCTTCCAACATTTTCCAAGCCCCACCCCCTGCAGTCCGTACCTCTGTGTAAGTGGTCCTGCAGTGCCCCGTGGTGGGTGATGTCGCAGCTGCCCGTCTCGGGGTCACAGGGACACGAGTGGTCACACTCACAGCGGCTCTGGCAGTTCGGCCCAAACCAGCCCAGGGGACACTCTGGGGATGGGATCACAAAGGGATTGGTCATTGCCAAAGCTCCACCTGCTCTGATTCCACCCAGGCTGTGGCTGCAGCTCCCTCAGCTGAGCCTGCAGCAGCCTGGGAACACCATGCTGGGAGTTCAGGGCTGCTCTCCAGTGTGCCTCAGTGGGAAGTTTGTGTAAAACTGGGATCACAGAATCATGGAATGATTTGAGTTGTAAGAGACTCTAAAGCTCATCTTGCTCCCACCCCCTGCCATGGGCAGGGACACCTTCCACTATCCCAGGCTGCTCCAAGCCCTGTCCAGCCTGGACTTGGACACTGCCAGGGATCCAGGGGCAGCCACAGCTTCTCCAGGCAACATCTCTGGGATGAGATTGGCTGAGTGTTCCCAGGCTGGAATAGAGCATCACTGACAGAATCAGGCACCCAAGAAGTTCAGAGCCCACTGTAATTAACTCATTCACTCAGACACAGGGGGGCCTGGAGTGGTTACATGAGGCAGAACAGGGCCAGCTCTGTTAGCACTGGCACAAGGAGTGTGAGGGTGGCATGGCAGGACAGCCCTCTGGAGCATTCCACAGGCACTGACCTGCATCACCTGAAGCCCGGGGCTACAGCAGGGCCTGGTGCAACACCCTGGGGTAGAGGATGTTTTGTATTCCCTCAGGGGCTCCGGGGAAAAAAATGCAGCTCTTTGGGGCTGAGACTAAACAGGAATCCACAATTTTCTGTTGATGAAGCAAACTCCTATTTCCTCTCTGCTCCTTCCTGTCCTTTTTAGCCCATTTGGGTAGGACAGGCAGGCCTCGAAGAGCTGGATCCGGCTGGTGATGCTCAGCCCTGAGCTACCCTGGCAAAACTGCCCCTTGCTTTTCTTACAAGAGGTGGCTCAGAGGTGACAGAAAATGCTGTCCCCAGCCCTGGAGGCTGCTGAGAGCAGCACTGACCATGCTCACAGCTGTGCCATAGAAGCACCAGGCTCCATGCATGTGGTCACAGGAGTTGCTGTGCTGCACCAGCACTTCTGCCTGCAGGATTCCCCTGCTGCAATTAAACTCACACAGAGCAGCCCAGCCCACAGGGTGGCCTTTCCCTTCCCTGCTGCCCCTCGTGCAGGCAGCTGTTGGAAGGTGGTTCCCACTCCCCTGTCCCTGGCTGTGAAGAGGCAAGGGAGTAGCAATCAGCATTTACCTTCAGTGCAGTTGCTGCCAGTCCAGCCGGCATCACACAGGCATCCAGCTGTGCAAACACAGGGAACAGGCATTACTGACAACACAAAAACACCTGAGAGTAGCAAGGACTTGAAATCAGGGGCCTCTGCCCCTGCCAGTGAACCCCCAGAAGAGGAACCCTGCACTCACACGAAGGGTGGGTTCACACACTCCCTCTCCCCAGCTGCCAAATGCAGCAGAATCCCTGCTGCTGGCACTCCCTGGCACCAGCTCTGGGTCAGCTACTGGCAATACCTGCACCCAGCAAGCTCTGCCCAGCCACTGCACTGGGGCACACTTGAATGAGAGCTGAGGCAGGACAGGAAAAGAGTAACGGGATTGGGCACAGAGGGGCAGAAGCTGAGGGCAGACACTCCAGCAGTTCTTCAGTTCAGATTCATGGAAGAGTAGCAACTGCACACTTGTAAAAATTATGAAGTAGGAGAGGCAAGTAAAGAAGGAACAGTAAGAGGAGAGGACAGAAGCAGCTACTGTCACACAGCATAATACACAGCCCTGCCCATCAGCAAAAAACCCAGAGCACAACCCTGGGACAGAAAGGGAAACTGAGGCACAGAGCTTGAAGTTCCCAGCGCCGGCCCAGCCCTGCCGCCGGTTCCTAAAGGACACCTGCTCTGACCATCTGTGCCGCAGACGCTGGAGGAGAGGGGAAGCAGCGCCACCCAGCCAGCTGGTGCCTGGCAGGCAGGCACACGATATTCCCCAGGGATATTCATTCCCCAGGGATGCACCCAGGCCCTGGGTGCCGCCCCGCGCAGGGACTCACAGGCGCTGCAGACGCCGTGCAGGCTGCAGTTGGCAGGGCCGCAGTCCAGGGTGTCGCAGGCGGCGCCGGCCCAGAAGGGGCCGTGGCAGCGGCAGCGCCCCGCCACGCAGAGCCCGTGGCCGCTGCAGTCCGGAGGGTCACAGCCCGGCTCGTGCACACACACCACGGTGGAGATGCTCCGGGGACAGCGCCACATGCTGTCAAAGGAGCTGGGGACAGCAGAGGGGACAGCGTGAGCTGAGCCAGCACCGCGCCAGCCCAACCCAACCCCCATTATATAACCCAGAGATTTCCTCCTGATCCGCACTGGCAAACGTGAACATTAATAGTGGGAAAATATAAACATAAAACTACATTAGAGTCAATGTTTTAACTGAGTTAGAAATCCCATCTGACAGGTATCATTTCAAACATGGAATTACAGAAGCAACAGTCTCCCTTAAAGCAGTCCCATCTTCCCTCATTTTGGCACCCAGCACACATTTTCTTGAATGTTATTTGCTTTGATATACATTATATCACTGTAGTTATGGCAACGGAATGTTAAATCTCTTCATGTTTACAGTCAGAACTGAATAAAAAATTGAATTTAAAACAAAATATTATTTAGATTCCCTCCAATGAGGCAGGGCAGGGTCTCCCAGTCAGTGTTTCTCTGCCATAACAATATGCTGCTGACAGATCTCTGCTAATTCCGGGGTGTAGCTCTGAATCTCCCAGACTAAGAGCTGCTGCCTTATCCGATTCCCACATCAGCCACTCAGTCACAGCCACAGCTTTGCTGCCTGTCTGGATCCAGCTCAGCTTTAATCCTGGATGACTAAGTGGAAAAAAACATGGAGTCACTCAATCTCTTTAAACTCTAGAGCCGCTGTCTCTCACCTGCCTTTGCTGTGCCCTCCCAGCCAGGCCAGGGCACGGGCAGCAGCACCTACCAGTGCTCAGAGGGGTAGTTGGCCAGGGTCCCGTTGAGGACCAGAGTGGCTGAGCCTCCACCATCCAGATTGATAGCGTTGATGACTCCCTGCTGCTTCAGGAATTCTGCCATTTCCCACAGGTTGACCCTGCAAAGCAGAGGTTGTTTGTTGATTTGCCTTCAGTGAAGCTGTTAGATCAGGAGCTTGTTGCTCTCTGTGGTGGAAGGGGAAGCTCTCCCATCCCAGGCACCCTGAGGAGGGCTGTGTGAGCCTCTTCTGGCTGTCTTGAGCTCTGCAAGCCTCTGCCTTAAAACATGAGGGACAGCTGCAGTGTCCCTCCAGTCCCAGGAATTCAAGACCTTAGCCAGGCCCTTACCCTCTGGATTCTGTCTGTCCATCCACATGAACCAGGACCAGGCGGCCCTGACGGTCGTGTCCCACCGCAGTCCTGGCTGAGATCACATTGATGAACCTGTCGAAGGTTCCTGCAGGACAGGGAACAACTCACACTCAGCTGGGGGACAGAATGGGCTGTCAGAACACATCTGTCTGTCCAGCAGGGCCTCATCTGAACTGAACACAGTGAGAGCACAGCTCAGGCTCCCCTTGTTCATCCAAGCCCTACAGAAGTGCTCTTGATTAAGTTTTTGTCTGGCACAGGGACAAAGTAGGGAATTCACAATCCCTTGGCTTTAAACTCCTGTAGGAGGCACCTGCTTTGAGTTTCTCTGGACAGGTTAGACAGGATAGGAATTCCTGGCTGTGAGGGTGGGGAGGCCCTGGCACAGGGTGCCCAGAGCAGCTGTGGCTGTCCCTGGATCCCTGGAAGTGTCCAAAGCCAGGCTGGATGGGGCTTGAAGCAACCGGGGATAGTGGAAGCTGTCCCTGCCCATGGTAGGGGGTGGGATGAGATGGGCTTTAAGGTCCTTCCAACCCAAACTACTCCATAATTCTACGAAAGTTGGATTTCTTAAGTGCCCCTTCTCCCAAGAGTCCCAGGGGAAGGAAAATCCATGGGCAGGCTGAAGCCAGGCCCCAGAGTGTTTACCTGTGGTTTGAGTGTCTCCACACTCAGCTGCCTGGCTCTGGTTGATGTACACCTCTCCATTCCTCAGCAGCCAAACCACCCCGCTCACAAGCTGCACAAAAGGGTTTGACTGATCCAGGACATCCTCCTCAGACAGGTAACTAGGAACAGAGGGCAGGAGGGTTACCCACAGTCACAGCATGTCATGATAAAGCCTCTCCTCCTGCCAGCAGGCTCCTGAAGCAGAGAGAAGGGCAGAAGGTGGAATGAAGGACAGCTACATCCAAAGCCAGGGGCCAAGCAGTGTGAAACATCCCTTTAGCAGCCAGAGCAGCCCATTCCCTGCTCTTCTGTACAAACCCATAGCTAATGATGGGCCCAGGGCACTGTGCCCCAAACAATGTGGCCAGCAATGGCAGCAATGTGGCCACTGGATCCGAGCCAGGGTAACCAGGGCAGAAAGCATCTGGCAGAACACAAGGACAGAGCCACTGCCAAATACTCAGGGATCTGTGGAAGCAGCTGTAACATCCTGGTGCCTGTCAGCTTCTATTCTCCAAAAATGTGACACCAAACAGCTTTGGAGAGCATTTGGAGCTACAGCATCCAGCCTGCCCTCAGCTGCACTGGATGCTACCTGCTCCTTCCATCTGGGAAGGAGGATCCCCTGCCCCTGCAGACAGCAAAAGGACTGTTCACTGCCACCTGCATGTTTGGGTGTTGTGTGCCAGCACAGGGTGCTTCCCCAGGGATACTGCTCTCTCCTGAATGAGGGTGATGAGGAACACCTGCCTCATCAGAGCCTGGTGCTGGGGGATGTTTGCAACTGAGAAGATGGGAGCAGGGGCTGGAGCTGGACATCTGTGCTCTGCCAGAGGTTTTGGGTTTAAAGGTGACTTCTTGGATGTTTTGTGGGAGCTGGATGCTCAACTTTTACTTGTTTGGTATCTGTGACTGTGGGCAAACAAAGCTTTGTGCTTTGTAGGAAAGTGTATTGCAAACACCTGAACAGAAAACATAGAAAATGAATTCCCTTTTCCCATGGGAACAAGAAGACAACATGAACATGGCTGAAAATAGATCAAACTACGAAACAGTTTGGGCAGGGACTGAGAGCTTTTAAAGCCTGGGTTCACCACCTGCCAGCCCAGCGAGCAGCAGCTTTGCAGGGTGGGGTAGCTGTGCCCTGGGCTGTCCTGCTGGTCGTGATGCAGGATGAAAGAGTGAAGCTGGGAATGAACTGCCCCACTGTCCTGACAGCCAAAATTATTGACACCCAAAGTATTTTTCTGATCATGGTTTGGAAGGCACAAAGCCACCAAACACCACGATAGCTCCATTTAACAGGGATGCTCTGCCAGAGCTGGGGAGCAGCAGGGCACAGCTGAGGTTAAGGACTCAACAGTGACCCTGAAATTGCTGTTGGTCCCCTCACTGAAGGGACACATCCCTGACCCACCCAGCCCCTCTCACATAAATCAAGGCCACGGCAGTCAGGGCTGTCAGAATGGCTGCAGGATAAAGCCCTGCCTTGGCACACTCAGTGGGGCTTTGCAGGGATCCTTCCTGTGTCCTGGGGGTGAGCTACCAGAAGGGTGGAGGATGCAGCTTCCAGGCTGCTGCTGCATCTTCTGAGACCATCAGAAAGGCCCTTGGAACCCTTCTGGGACTTTTAGGATCCTCCTGCTGCTGGAGAAGGGCAGCTCCTGGAGGCCTTGCACTCCAGGGAGCACTACAGTCCCTCAGTCAAATATTCCTCATCAGAGGGTGATCAGAGCTTCAGTCTCCAGCTGCTTGGGGAAGGTCACATGCCCAGGTGGGCAAGATGGCCAGTGGCACCTGGCCTGGAGCAGCCACAGTGTGGCCAGCAGGGCCAGGGCAGTGCCCATCCCCTGTGCTGGCACTGCTGGGGCACCTCTGGGCCACTGGGCAGCTCTGGCCACTCATGACAGGAAGGACATGGAGGGGCTGGAGCATGTCTAGGGAAGGGAAGAGAGCTGGGGAAGGGGCTGGAGCACCAGGAGCAGCTGAGGGAGCTGGGAAAGGGGCTCAGCCTGGAGAAAAGGAGGCTCAGGGGGGCCCTTCTGGCTCTGCACAACTCCCTGACAGGAGGGGACAGCCAGAGGTGGTTGGGCTCTGCTCCCAGGGAACAGGAGGAGAAGGAACGGCCTCAAGCAGTGACAGGGGATGTTTAGTTTGGGTATGTGGAAAATTTCTTCATGAAAAGGGTGGTCAGGCACTGGCACAGCTGCCCAGGGCAGTGGTGGAGTCACTGCCCCTAAAGTGTTCCAAGAAAATGTTAATATGGTCAATCACAAGTTTGCCCAGAGCTGGAGAGTCTCCATCCTTGGAAATGTTCAAAAATCAAACCAGGCATGGCCCTGAGCAGCCCACTCCATCCAAACTGTGCTGAGCAGGGTGCTGGATGAGGCACCTCCTGAGGTGCCTTCCAAAGCCCAGCCTTCCTGTACTGCAGCCAGAGCACACACACACTCCACTCTGCATCTCCTCTGCAGTGAACACAGCCCTCTCCCCTTTTACCCTGCCATGTCCCTGCTGCAGCCTGGGAGACACTGGAACCTAAGCAGCTGCAGATCGTAACTTAGTGAGCTTCTCTTTATCCTAGGACATGAGCCAATGGCCACAGAGACAGCTCCACAAGATACAGCTAGAACATCCCTAGCTTCAGCATTCCAAGTGAGCTTCTACTCTAACTGGGGAGGCCAAGGAGGCAGTGCTGGGATGAGCTTCCTTCCCAGGGACACCTGAAAGTCTTCAGGCTAGCGAGCATTCTCTGAACACCCCCAAGCTCTTACCCGAACACCATGGTGCCATCTTTCCGGATGCCAAACTGAGCATTTTGTACACCTCCAGAGTCTCTCACCAGCTTCCCATCGCTCACAACATTCCCAAGGCACTCTCCAGTTAGCATGTTAAAGTACCCGCCGTTCTGGGCCACCAGACACTTCCTGAGCTTTGCAGTCTCTTCCACAGGGGCTCTGCGTTGAGCCAGGCAGCCGCCGGCACCGCCCGGCTCCAGCACGGAGAAGGTTCTCAGGGGGTTCCTCACGAAAGTGAAATGGCCGTAGATCACTTTGCGGTCGCTGCCCTCTGGGTGGATGTACGAGACAAACGTTCTGGTGACAGCCACCGGGCCGGCCGTGCTGTTGTCGCCGGGCCACGCTTCGTGCGTGAGGTTGCCGTACTTGAGGGGCTGGCAGTCCCTGACGTGCCTGTGGCTGTGCCGGGGGCCGTGCTGCCAGGGCGGGTACGGCTGCAGCAGAGGCTCGCGGGGGGGGCTCCTGCAAAGACAACACCCGGTTGCCCCAAGGCCGCAAAAGCGGGGCGATGAGAGCGGCGCAGCTCGGGGCGGGCACGGCCTCGCTGACACCCCAGGCCCGCTTCTCCCATGCCCCCGGTGCGACCCACTGCGGTTCAAGGG
>VWYP01010954.1:0-16397 GCA_013400435.1 Pycnonotus jocosus | reverse complement strand
GGACACGGGCAGGGAACCCGGGATAGCGCTCCGGACACGGGCCGGGAACCCGGGATAGCGCTCACACAGGGACACGGGCAGGGAACCCGGGAGAGCGCTCCCACACGGACACGGGCAGGGAACCCGCGATAGCGCTCCCACAGGGACACGGGCAGGGAACCCGGGATAGCGCTCCGGACACGGGCCGGGAACCCGGGATAGCGCTCACACAGGGACACGGGCAGGGAACCCGGGAGAGCGCTCCCACAGGGACACGGGCAGGGAACCCGCGATAGCGCTCCCACAGGGACACGCTCCGATGGTCCTGCACTTTCTCCACAGCAGCTCTGACACTCACGCGTGTCCGGACAGCACTGCACATATGGCCCTTACAGCCACTGCAGAACCATCACCCCTTTTCAGAGGATTAAGACTCTGTCCATTTTCCAGAAGGGAAAAATAACTACACTGAGGGAATGATGGTACATTCAGGCAGCTCTGGGTTACCCTGAATCTTACTTCATTTACTGGATCCTGTGGTATGCCATGGCTAACAGAGTAATGATGAAAATGAGCTGTAGTTTACAAACCTGGGAATTTTCACTATCAAGAAATGTCTGAATCAAATACATTATTAAAAGAATTAAGTCACAGAAGTGTGGAATGGTTTGGGTTGAAGGGACCTTATAGCTCACCCAGTGCCACCCCTGCCATGGGCAGAGACACTTTTCACTATCCCAGATTGCCCCAAGCCCCATCCAACCTGGCCTTGGACACTGCCAGGGATCCAGGGGCAGCCACAGCTTCTCTGGGCACCCTGTGCCAGGGCCTCCCCCCCCTCCCAGGGAACAATTCCTGCCCAATATCCCATCCAGCCCTGCCCTCTGGCAGTGGGAAGTCATGCCCCCCCTTGCTATCATGTTATCAGAGTCCCTCTCCAGCTCTGTTCAGGCCTTGATTCCACAAAAGAGGGGGTACAAGGGCAGGTATCCCTCCTGTGCCCTAGGGAGCAGGGCTGTGGAGCCACAAACTTGAGGCTGTATTGCAGGAGGAGAACCCAGTGTTTCCAGAGCCTGGATTATACCTCAGCTTTCCCAGGATAAGGGCACCTGGTTCAAGTAAATAAATGTGCTGCTTTCTCAGGTGTATTGCAGGTGGGAAAATGTAGATTCATGTCACCAATTAACCAGAAAACTTCCTTAGGAGAAGCTAGTGCATTAAAGATCTTAGCTAATGGATTATTACGCCTCCAGTTTTATTCAGCCATGGAGAACTGCAGGTGTCCTGCTTGTGTTTCCAGCTGGAAACAAGCTGTTCAATGGAACACCAGGGTGACCTAAAGGTGGTTTTCATGGTCTAAACTCAGCTCTACATAAAGCATGAGTAGAGTGCTCTGGGAGTTTGCTCAGGTTTTTGCTCGGTCTTTTGCTCAAACAGCTTCACCTTTTCACAGAGATCCTCATGTACTGAGGGTTCCTCTGGGAGGCTTCCACCCAGTTCCCAAACTCACCAGGTCTTTTCCATAGCTTACAAGAGAGTCTGGAATCACAATATGCAGTGTAGAATCCACGGACCAAAATTCACCTTTGGAAATCCAGAGGGAACAGAAACATCTTCCAAATTGGAATGAAAAACAAAGCTGTATTTGAAAACTGAATAATCTCTCCTTTCCATATAGTGCATTTGCTTTTCAGTTTACTTTCCTCCCTAAGGCAGCTCCTTCCACCTTATTAGTATTAAGTGGAGTACAAGGGACTTGTTTTTCCAGAATTGCTGAGAGGAAAGGGTGGCATTGCCAGAATTCCATTATTTGTTTTGCAGTGACACACAATTTCCCCACTAATTGAGATAACTACCTGCTGTTAAAGATAGCCAGTCTCCATTCCAGGTGTGTCACAACCACATTCATGTCCCCAAAATGCAGGGTTTAAAGTACGTGTGTGTGTAGGGGCTGGGAAAACACCTTGTGACCACACTGGGCTGAAGGAATCTCAGCAGCTGAGCTTTGGTATGAAGACACAACCTCAACCCTAACTCAAGTCTTAGTCTAAGTCAGGGTCTAAGTCAGCATATCTCTGTTTTATCCACTCAGTGGAGGTCAGCCAGTGGGTGTTTTTTTCTGTTATCAAAGTGAGACAAAGTGAATATCGTGAGAGGAATGTGCCTGCTGGTGTCTAGACCTAATACTAATTCCAATTATATATTAGAATGTAAGGCAGATATTCTTCTTTCTTGAGCCTGAAGTTCAACCCAGCTCTGAAAATTTGGGCATGAATGCAATTAGGAAGTGTTTTATCCTTTTCCTGCAATTTGAAAATTCTACGTTGTGGAAAAACACTTTCTAATAATTACTAATTTGAATTTCCCTGTGGTTATCAGCCATATACACTGGCTTTGCTTTTCCTGATTATCTCCCTTTTTCCTCTTCTATGCCCTGGGGGGAAAAAAAAAAAGTATTTCTATAACCATACCTGTACCTGCCTGGAAAGGTGTGTAAACCAATACAAACCATTCAGGGAAACTTCTTTGAAAAGTTGTGTAAAAATTTCCTGGGTCACTTCTTTTACCTTCACTCCTTCCTCAGGGATTTTTTGGGTGGGGAGAAAATTATTAAAGCAAATAAAAAGCAGCTGGTGCGGTTAAAAGGCAGCAACTGCAAGAAGGGTGCAGAGTTTGCAGTGGTTGAGGAGAAACGAGCATTAAAAGGGTCTTTTCATGCAGTGGGTTGGAATGAGATGATCTTTAAGGTCCTTTCCGATCCAAACTTTCCATTGATTCTGTGGTTCTGTGGCATTTTCCCTTCAAACAGGAAGGCTGGAAGGCTTGGTGAAAAGTTTATGGGAAACAGCTGACATTAGAAGAGGTAAAGTAGGTGTACAGGTCATGCCACTGCAGGTACTAAACAGTAACATTACTTTCATATTTTAGAGCATAAAGATTGTTAGAGGAACATGAGGGCCAGTCCTTCCTTTAAGCACCACAGGCTTTTCATCTGCTGGGCAAAGCCCAGGGGTGTCCCAGCAGCACCAGCCCACTGGGCTCAGTGCTGGGCCACCTGCAGTGGCATTTCAGGCCACCTGGAATAGCTTCCAAATTGAGGTTATTCTGCAGCCAGCTCCTTTCATCTCCATTGTGGCAGGGGTTGTGCTTTAGAAATTGAACAAAAAGAGAACAAACACAAGAAGCAAATTGCCTTGCTGTTAAAAATAGCCATAATTTATCCCTCATGATATAGCACAGCACCAGTGCTCTGAGCCCTTTGGAGTCATGTTGAGTTTGTAAGCTCTGTTAGCCTGTACCTCACAGTGCAGGTGTGATTGGTGCAAATATATGTTACTGGGATATTCCATGTTATTTTTTCAGTGCAAATTAAAAAAAAAAACAAAAAAAAAACCCCACACACACACAAAAAAAAAACCAAAAACAAACACCCCCTCCTTGTTTTAAAAGATTTGAACTACATATATCATGTGGCAATAAGAGTAACCAGGGTAGCAGCAGGTTGACGTGAGATTTGCTTGAGACATTTGATTTTGAGACTTCTGGGATGAGTGAAGTTCCATTTGTAAGAGCGATTTTGGCTGCTCTGTCTCTGTTTATTGCACTCACAGCAGTCCTTCAAGGGCAGGAGGACTGCAATGGAGCTTCAATAGAGCTTAAATACCCTATTTCTAGGGTAAGTGCAAACAGCATTTCCAAACTTTCTGAAATGGTCAGAAATAAGAGACAGGAAAAGCCTTTTGTAAAACAGAACTGCTATTCAATACATATGAAAAATTTTATAGCAGAGATCAATAGTCTCTGAAAATGCATTTCTCTCAAGTGCATCCCTGTTTTCAGAGCCTCAGCCAGAACTGATGACTGCACCTTATTTATCTTTCTCCAGCTAAGGGCTCTGAAGATTATATAGGTCAAAAGGACTCTTATTGCAACTCTACCTTCATAAACTAAAAGTCACTGCATCCATAAGGCTGATACACTTATAATTTTAAGTACTTTGATAATTTGCCAGAAAATACAGCTGTATGGAGTTAGGGTGTTATGCCTGCAAGAATCCATCAGTCCCTCATTCCATTGCAGCCAGGATGTTTGCACTTTATTCAAAGAAGTAAACAGAAAAGCAAATTGCATTTTGTATTAAAATGATACACAGCAAGGAGCTGTCAGGTGAGATAGGAGGGACTGAAACGAGGGATTCCCAAAAGATCAGGCCTCCTACAGGTTGGAATGGATGTGTATCTGCCATGGGGGGGCTGCATCTGTAACAGCAGGGCAGGGATATAGCAGAGTGGGGCTCTTCTTGAGGAAACCTTGGCTCCCCAGAGAATGGTCACAGCCCCAGGGCTGCCAGAGCTCCAGGAGTGTTTGGACAGTGCTGCCAGGGATGCCCAGGGTGGGATTGTTGGGGTGTCTGTGTGGGGCCTGGAGTTGGACTGGATGATCCCTGTGGGTCCCTTCCCACTTAGAAGATTCTATGATTCTATGTTTTTTCAGTAGAAAAATATGCATTCTGAGCAGAATCTTTAAGCAAACATTCCAGGCTTTGTTTTGTTGTGGAACCAGTCTGCCCACACTCGTAATTAGTTATATGTTTTTAAAGGGAACAATAGTTTCATTGTTACCACCTACTTGTTTGGCAATACAGAGAGTTACACTGGAAATGCAACATCTGACATTGGCTTTGTCATAGGGGGCAAAGAAACATAACTGGAATAGCAGGATACCATTCAGATGGGGGACCACAAGGGTGTGCAGAGAGAATCACAGAATTGTGAAATTTCCTGGTTAGGAAGAATCCCACAGGAATCACTAAGTCTAACCCCTGTCCCTGCACAGACACCCCAGCAATCCCACCCTGGGCATCCCTGGCAGTGTCCAAACACTCCTGGAGCTCTGGCAGCCTCGGGGCTGTGCCCATTCCTGGGGAGCCTGGGCAGTGCCAGCACCAAATGGGGAAGAACCTTTTCCCAAAATCCCCCCTAAACCTCTCCTGATACACTCCAGCCGTTCCTTTGGCTCCTGTCTTGGTCACCAACATCTTTAATTTGTATCTTTATCCCTGTTTGTAGTGAAGAAATACCATTTTTTCTCTGCATTGTGTGACACCTCCTATTGGGTTCTTGGCCAGTACAAGACATTTTTAATTTGTATATTTAAACATTGGCCAGTTTTAAACATTTGTTCAACTTAATGGTTTTTTCAATGTGGTGTTCAGTCACTGCCATGGTGGCAAGATAACGTGGCAAATCTTTCTGTCAGCAGGCTTCTGTTTGTTTTGTATCGACACCAGAAAACGGATCAGCAAGCTGAAAACATGGAAATTGTTAATAGGTACACATATGATAAACCAGTGAGATGCAGATGTTGAAGGGATTTAGTACCTAGCAGGATCAGGGACTGAGACAATAAATTGAGGGGTAGCACAAAAATATGTGGAGTATTAACTCAGATCCAGAGATCTAGTTAGAATTTAGCTGAATTCGAACTAAAGTAAAGCACACACATTGGATGGTAATGGGGCTGCACTGAAATCACTCTTGACTTCGCGATACTCTAAAATTTACCAGGAAACCCCACACTGCGGACAAGTGTCCAGTGCCGCTGTAGTTCATTAACCCCTCCCTCTTGCTGTAATTCATTAACCATTCTCTCGGTAATTGCCCCGGTCCCGCCGCCTGGCCGGGGTCCCCTCAGAGCGCGGCACCTCCACGCCGCCAGGGGGCGCACCCGGGGCGCCTTTCCCGCCTTGCCGGCGCTCCAAGATGGCGGCCCCGGGGCCGTGGTTGTGGCCGTGGCCGGCGCTGGCGGNCGGCCGCGCTGCTGACCGCGCTCTCCCCTCGCAGAGACCCGGCCGCACCCGGACGTGCTGCGCAGCGAGAACATCCGGCTGGTGCCCGTGGCGGAGCTGCGAGGGCTGCGAGGTGCGTGCGGGCCCGGCCGGGCAGGGCAGGGCAGGGCAGCGGAGGGAGCGGGGGGTTCGTGGGACGATAAAGAGCCCGCAGCGTGTGCGGGTCCAGCCGCACGCACAGCTCCACGCTCTTGTCTCCCCTTCTCTGTTAAACAGGAGCCGCTGGAATTAAACACTTGCCGGTACATTGGTGCTGTTCACGTGCAGAGTGAAATGTGGAAATTATTTTCATTCTGCCTCTTCTTCCCCCGCCTTGTGTTGCCCCAACCCTGTTGCCCAGAGAAGCTGTGGCCGCCCCCTCCCTGGAGGTGTCCAAGGCCGGGTTGGACAGAGCTTGGAGCAGCCTGGGATAGGGGAAGGTGTCCCTGCCCATGGCAGGGGGTGGAGTGAGATGAGTTTTAAGGTCCTTTCCAACACAAACCATTCAATGAGTGTAGGATTTCTTTCCGTACAAAATATAGAATGAGAATTTATGTAGCTTTATAGTGATCATAGAATAAAATCACAAAGGTTGGAAAAGTTCTCAAAGGACATTGAGGCCGACCATTCCCCCAGCACTGCCAAGGCCACCACTGACCCATGTCCCCAGGTGCCACATCTACTTTTAAATGCCTCCAGGGATGGTGACCCCACCATTGCCCTGCGCAGCTGTGCCACTGCCTGACCACCCTTTCCATGAAGAAATTTTCACAATATCCAGCCTAAACCTCCCATGGTACAGCTTGAAGCCATTTCCTCTCATCCACTCCCTTGTTTCCTGGGAGCAGAGCCTGATCCCCCCTGGTTCTCCCCTCCTCTCAGGGAGTTGTGCAGAGCCAAAATGCTCCTCCTGAGCCTCTCTTTTCTCCTCCTTTTCTCCTTTTCTCCCCCTTTCAAGCTCCCTCAGCTGCTCCTGGTGCTCCAGCCCCTTCCCCAGCTCTGTTCCCTTCCCTGGACTTGCTCCAGCCCCTCAGTGTCTGCCTTGGAGTGACCCAGCCTGTCCAGATCCCTCTGCAGAGCCTTCCTACCCTCCAGCAGACTGACACTCTCACCCAACTTGGTGCCATCTCCAGACTTGCTGAGGGTGCACTCAATCACTTACCCAGGTGGTTGGTAAAGTTTTTAAACAGGTGTCCATTTTGTGTTATTTTCACCCTGTCTCTGTAGAGCTGGCTGGTTCTGAGGTTCACATTTCTGTGGGGAGAGCTCTAATATTCTTACCTGTTCTGTCACTTTGCAGTGGGTCCAAGGCTTTTCCAGTATGTCCTCAAGGTGCTCGTGCAGTCAGTGCAGTTACTGTACACGTTGCTGAGGATAGATCAGCCATCCTATATTCTTCTTCAGGTACATTTTGTGTTGGGGCTAATTTCAGCAAAAATAAATATTGCTATATTACAGGGAGTTTTTAGCCGGCTCAGACATTGTTCTAATTATTTCACAGCTGAACTGGCCTCATCAGTGGTGTAAACCTGTATCCAGGTATTTTTTGGTATCTAAACTTTGGTTTGTCTGTTAACAAGTCAAGTTTTCTCGTTAGTTGCTGTCCTTTCAAACTTCATTGCCATGAGTAACAGTAAAGAATAAATCTTACTGGAAATGTTGGTGTGTTTATTGGAGGGGAATTTTGACCTTGATCCAAGGGTTAAATTTGAAGTACCTGCCAGTGTTCGTAAGTGAATACAAACATTCTCTGTTTCTAAAGCTACTTTAAGGTGATGCAATTTCAATTTGACTCTTTGTTTGCTTTGTGTTTGTCACTTGGTCACAGTTTTATGCTATTTTGGTTTTGTTTTTGAGCAGAATCCCCCAGGCTTACCCAGTATAGCTGTTGCCTGGGTGGCAGGGCTGTGGTGGGGGAGCAAACTCATCATTGATTGGCACAACTATGGATACACCATCATGAGCCTGAGTCACGGGAGGAACCACCCACTGGTGCTGGTTGCAAAATGGTTTGTACAGTCATTCCTGCTCTTTATAAACGACATGCCTTGGTGGAATTCAGAATGGAGCCCAGTGGGGAGAATATAATTGGCACAGGGAGGGGTTTCTGGGCGTTGCTATGTAAAACTGGTTTCTGTTCTGCAGCTGCTCTGTTGAACATGTGGGAGGGGGTTGCAGGAAGTAGGCAGGTTACTTTTACATACATATGCAAATGTTGAGCTTGTTACTGGAATTTCTTTATATTTCCTGGGATTTTATTCTCTAATGCTGCTTTACACTCAATTTATCTTTGAATAGCTCCTTGCTGAATATAATTGGTTATGTGTAGTTAAAGGCTATAAAGGCTTTGGAGAATAGGAGTCCATCAAAAATTGGCAATCAAATTTCTGTTCTGGGGGCAGTTGGGTTTTTTTGGGTTTTTTTTGGCTTTCATCAAGCATGGGCACTGGGGACACTTTCTGTGATTGCCTGCCTGTGGTTTCTGACTGACATTTTATTTTTGTCAGGTATGAAAAGCTTTTTGGGCGCTTGTCTGACTATAATCTGTGTGTCACTGATGCCATGAAAAAGGATCTCTTGGTGAATTTCAAGATAAAGTAAGTCATGTGCAAGACAACTTAGTGTGTGTGTGCTAAGTAAATGAAAGAACAGATCCCTGACAGTTCAGGATTCAAAGGGATTTTACAAATGCAGCTCTCCTGAGCTCATCCATCACCACTGAAACACATCAGCTCAGTTTTGTGATGGGCTAATGCAGTGTGGGCATTCAGGAATCTTCATTATCCTTCTAAACCAACCCCCCACTGACTGAGGTGGCAGTCCAGGAGCCAGTGAAGTTTGCTGCAGGTTGCCTGTGGAGTCAGAGTGGGACAGATATCACTGAGATTTGAACAATTACTCTGGCCTGCCAGAGGGCTTCAAGATCAGAGTTGGTCAGGGGCATTATGGAGTAAATTTGAAAATCAGGACAGTGATGTCTGCTGTTTTTACAGGTATGTTTCACTCCTACAATAAGCACACAAAAAAGAGGTTCTTTGTTACTTGTGTCCACCTCGGTGTGTTCCAGCAAATTTCAGGAATACAGGAAGTTGTAAGAGTAGAAAAACTGAATAACTTTGCAGTATTGAGTTAATTTCTTTCTGATTACCTTGTTGCAGCCTGCCACTGTACCATGTGCATGTTGTTACATCTGTATCTTCTTTAAGCTGTACATTTATTTCCTCCCAGGGCTGTAACGTTGTATGACAAACCAGCATCTTATTTTAAGGAAACACCATTAGACCTGCAACACAACTTGTACATGAAACTTGCCAAGGACTACGAGCCTTTCAAACCACGGTATGTGCAAGTGCAGCTGCCCACACAATCCTTAACTGAGGGACTTGGAGTTGTGGCACTTAGGTTACCAGAAATACTCGTGTGGGGTCTTCTGACCCCCAGCAGCCACAGGGGGCACTGAGTTCCCTTAATTGCCACTAGGGGAGGCCAGAAGAAATGAAATGATTGAGCTGTGGTAACACAAGTAGTAGAAGTGTTTTGTTTTTACAGATGTTGGCGTAAAGCACTGAGGCAATCTGTGATGAGTGTCTAGGGTGGAACTCTGCAGTTGTCTGCTTCCCACTGCCCCACACTGCAGTGGTTGGATGATTCCTTAATAGCCTCCCTTCCTTAATTACTGTGGAGAGTCTTCAGGATCTTGGTCCAAGTGTTAAACACTCCCCTCTGGCTGTGCAGGATGTCACCTGTAGCAGATGTACCAGGGATTTTACTTCACTAAACTAAGGTTTGAAAAAGAAGGGAAATTTGCAGTGCATGGTGGGGATTTTTTGGAAATGCCCAGCTCAGAATATGTAGGTTCTGAGTTTAGTGGAATAGATGTGCTGTTGGCCTCCATGCTGTGCTAAGTGTGAGACAGACTGTGGAAAGGGAGGCTGACACTGCTCAGTTTGTGAAGGAAAACGTTTGGTTGGAAAGTGGAATTGTGCCTATAGCAGCAGGAAAGAGGGGAAAATGGCCTGCCCTGTCCTGGTATTTTTTGTAATATAATGATTCCGTTTCTAGACAAGTTGAGCAGCAAATCTGAAGCCAAATGTGTGGAAATTGGTGCCAGTTAAGCAGAGTGTTCCCTGCTGTTGCTGGCTGTGTGTGCAGCTCATTCTCAGAAGTTGTTTTTCCATAGTACAGAGCTGGCAATCCCAGTGCTGACAGATCGGCCTTCACCGAGAGGGATGGGAAAAGTGGGAGTGTGGTGAGGAGCAGGGCCCGGCCAGCCCTTCTCATCAGCAGCACCAGCTGGACAGGTTGGGAATCAGTTTTATTCTTCCTATAAAATAGGGCTGTTTGCACTTTCTCACACCTGAGGTTATGTTTGCCCTTTGTTTTCATGGGAGACTTTGAAGACAAGGTGTGTATGATGCAACTAAATGTTGTGTAACTTACATAATGGAACTTACGTATTACAAATGAATGATTTTGTAGAAGTTAGATTTTCATTATAGAGGTCAACTTCAAGAATGATTAAAAAAGGTTTCCTACTTGGTTTTTTTAGCTTTTATTCTAGACATACTGTCTTGCATCGTGTAAAACAGATTCAAAAATTCAAATATTTACTCCTTACTGAGCACCCTGCACCTGAAGGTGTGTCTGCCCATGGCAAGGGGCTGGGATGAAATGAGCTATAAGGTCCCATCCAACCTAAACAATTTGTGATTCCGTGATTTCTGATGATGTTTATTACATAATAATGTACATTTTTTTCCCTCTATATGAGGAAGGGAACAGAGACTGGAAACAAATCCATTGCCATTGACCATGGGCAGGATTGTCTTTATGTTTGAATAATCAAGACAGGTTTTACACTTAATTCTCAGTTTTAGAAACTAGAAAATTTTAACTTGATAGCTTTGAAGATGTCCAGTATTTGTAGCTGTTTGTCTGCCAACAAGGGAAATAAATAAATAGTGTGCATAGTTATGTGCTTTTATTTATGAAAATAAACTAGGGAATTTTTAATAGCACATTTTAGTAAATAGTAATCTTTAAGTACAGGCTATGTACTTAACCTTTGAGTACATGGTCTGTATTTAAATTGTGTAGGTGAAGGTGAGGAAAATCTCAAGTGTTATTTAAAGACAAAAATTAAAAATGGTGGAAATATGAGTGTCACTAATAAAGCCTTCTCTTTCAGAGGATGAAGACTTCTCAGTCCTTTTAAGAGCTTTAGAAGGTTGGTATGAAGGAATTGATCTCACTTTTTCAAAGAGGTCTTCTGGACATTTGAGGCTTGTGCTAAAGAGCAGCGCTTCTATATTCGGGTGAAAATGCAGTTGTATTTGATTAATTAGCACTAATTTCAGATTAGTAATTGAAATACAGCAGTGCAACATCTGAATTCAATTAGAGGAATTGTCAGAGAGAATTAAATCTCTAACTGGCTCCTAAACTGCAGTTTTATTTTCTGAGCTATTACACCTACTCCCCACAGGTTTCTGCTAATGAGAAGGGAGGGAATACATTGTCTTATCTTGTAGACTTCACAGCTGCAATTCTAAATTGATCTATTGAAGCAACTGATTGGGGAGCAGTTGAAGAAATGCTTTGTGCATAAACAGCCTGATTTATTTCTGTAGAAGGTTTTAAATGTTAACATTGCTGAATTTACTGCTCTGTTACTAATACATGCTCGTAAGGAAATTGCTTGTAGTGGGAAGCTCAATAATTAGTGCACTGCCACCACTCTTCAACCAAGCACCCTGAGATTTGTCAGCTCTGACCAGTGTTTTATCTTCTGCAGATTATGAGAGATTTATCAAGGAGGGAGCCAAGCTTCCAGCTTTAGTGTGTGTGATAACAGGTAAGAATGTTTGTGCTGCAATTCTTTCAGTGCTAACAGAAGTTTCAGTTGTGACTTTTGTTCTGTGCTGACTCTTCTGTTGCTGGTGGGAGAGAGGAGGGACTGTTGCCCTTGTGTCTGGTTATAAGGACAGTGATTTATAGCTGAGTTATTGTTATTGCATCCTCCACATCTTCAAAGAGCCTCCCTGTCTGCTCCAGCTCTGCATGAAAAACGATCTAAGGTCAATGTTGAGATGATGCTGCGAAAGCAATGTCAGAGGAAGCAGCCTCAAGCTATGCCAGGGGAGGTTTAGACTGGATATTGGGGGAATTCTTTCATGGAAAGGGTGGTCTGGCATTGGCACAACTGCCCAGGGCACTGGGAGAGTCCCCATCCCTGGCGGAATTTAAAGCCCTGTGGATGTGGCACTTGTGCCCTGGGTCAGTGCTGGCTCTGGCAGTGCTGGAGAACAGCTGGACTTGATCTGAGAGGGCTTTTCCAATCTTAAAAGCTCCATGATTCTACATGGATGGAAAACTCATTGAAATACTGAGTAAGAAAGTCCAGGTGCACATTGCTTCCAAGGGAACTTAGATTTTTCATGTCTTTTTGGGGTACCACAAGTGTTGTATCTTGTTTGTGCACCTGATCCAACAGAAGCTTGTATTTCACAGACCACACTGTTTTCAGTCATCTTGATAAAACATCTATTTTTCTGTTTTAAACAGGTAAAGGACCTCTGAAAGATTACTACAATGGACTGATCCAAAAACTGCACTTTAAGCACATCCAGATTTGCACACCATGGCTGGAAGCTGAGGATTACCCTCTTCTGCTTGGTAAATAGTGGATGATGGAAAAGGCTTGAGGATGTGTGGGAAACAACTTGGCACAGTTGCAGGGGGCTGATGCAGACTGCACAGGAGCTGTGAGAATATAATCAGGAATGTTGCTGGTTAGTGACAGGATATTCATGGATTTGACTCATTCCAGCAACGCTGCTGAATTCCTCTGGCTGGCTTTCCCCTGTTTTCCCAAGGAGTAGCTGTGTTGCTGTTTCAGCCTGTTCTTTGCATTCTTTTTTCTTCCAGCTGTGCTGAAATACAGGTGCCTGTGCATGTTCTACTTCACTTTCAGGGTCACTCCAGTAAATGAAGTGAAAAAGTTGTTGGTTGAGCAACCAAAAGTAGCTGAAATTCTAAATTAACGTGCCATTGGAATGTTATTCCCTCAACATCTTCATTGCAACAGCATAAAGTGGGAGTAATAGAGTTATAAAATACATTTTCAATGTGATCTTCATTCTGCAGGGTTAGAGCCTGACCATTCATGTGGCTGTAAAACAGTTTATTTGGTCCTTTTCAAATAATGGACATAATGTCTGTAAAATCACACTGTAATTCCTCTGTTTGAGCTGACTTCAACTGGGAGAGGCCACCAGTGAGCCATGCAGTGTATCCTGATTGGATTGTGATGGGATTCTCCTTTACTTACTCATTCTTAGCAGATTAAGAGGCAGAAAGGCTGTTTTAAGATACATAAAACTTCAAAATTCCCTTTAATTTAACATACATTCAGTTAGTACTTTTCTAAAACATAACTAATTTAAGTCCCCAAACACCCTGTGCTTTATTTTTTTCCCCTGATTGCTTGAAATTGTGTCTGGGTAGTTGCAAGTTTCACTTGCACCATCCAAAGCAGCACAGAAATAAAGGTATGCAGGAGGACAGAGGAGCTGCTTTCAGAGAGTTCTGACTGTGTTGTGTTGGTTTTCCAGGCTCAGCAGACCTGGGGGTGTGTCTCCATAAATCCTCCAGTGGTTTGGATTTGCCCATGAAGGTGGTGGATATGTTTGGCTGCTGTTTACCTGTATGTGCAATACATTTTGAATGGTGAGAGATTTTTCTGTCACAGCTCAAGGGAATCACATAAAACAATATTCTTACAAAGCCAGAGTTCAGCAGCTACTGCAGGAATTCAGTGAGATTCCTGTATTATGCCATTTTAAAAATTCAATAAGATACAAATCAAGGTTGTTTTAAGTTTAAAAGTTATTACTAGTTTCTACAAAATTGGGAGCATTTAATGCAAGCACTTGCCTTAAAAAATCCCTGTATTCCATTGTTTCCATATATTTAAATTTAAAAAAAGCTTTCTTCTGCATTCACACAGCTGTTCAGTGCAAGGCTGAATGTATGCATGGGCATTCTTGGAATTTATGGTCCTTTGGGAAAATAAATTCTCTGTGAAGATTTCATGATGGATCATGGACAGATTTTCTTTGTGGAAAAAAAATCTAGTTTTCAAGTAGATCATTGCACTGGTTTTTAATGGATGTCCAGATGAGTGACACGAAGACAGAATGAGAGCCCTTTGGTACAGTTGTGGTAGATTTAGTCTGACATAGAAAGGAGAAGTCTTTAACTGTTTAAAACTACCTGTTTAATTCCATTATGTCAGATGTGGACCTTGTGACACCTGGGGCCATGATGATACAGATACCCTGGTTTGGTCCCTTTGGATGTCACTGCAACATTGGAAATGTCCCACTCACTGCTTTTTGCCTCAGTTTTCCTTCTGTGCCTTTTTTTTTCACAGTTTACATGAACTGGTGAAACACAATGAGAATGGTCTGATATTCAGGGACTCCAAGGAACTCGCAGAACAACTGAAGGTAAAGGCTCTGACTGCTTTTGGTCCTTTGGGAAATAACCCCCAACTTGCCACTGTGTGAGCAGCCCTTTCAGATCTGAGCATCACCCACGTGCTTTACATTCTCACAAGGTACTGCCTGGCCTGGTGAGCATTGTTTGCCTCACTTCAGTTTAAATGTGAACCTGATGTTGGCTAAGGCATTTCAAATATTGTCCTTGTTCTTTTTTTGTGGGGCCAGACCCCAGAACTGCAGCTGTAGTTGAGGGTTAGCACTGGTAATGCTGGAATGAGCCTGAAATGGAACATGATAATTATTTTACTGTAGTTTTGCTTTATGAATTACAGATGCTTTTCTTGGATTTCACTACCTCAGAAGGGAAACTTCACAGCTTCCGAGAGAACCTGCGAGCGTCCCGGCAGCTGCGCTGGGACCAGAGCTGGGACCAGATTGTCCTTCCCTTGCTGGGGAACAAGGAATGACTGGGGGGAAGGAGGGTCTCAAACATATTCCTGCAGCTGCAGAGATTTGGGAAACAGTGAATAAACACTTTTTATTGTCTGCACTTACAGTTTCTAACTCCTTTGTCTTGGAACGGGGCTCTCACACTCTTCCTTTACAGTTTCAGCTTCCTGGGTGAGTAGGAGGTGCAGAGGCTGTTTGTTGTCTGAGAACCTGTGCTGCTTGAAGGTCCCTTTTTGGTGAAGGTCCTTGAATACAGATAGAAACTATAACCAGCTTTACCTCCTCTACAGTCAGCACTTTAGCAGGTGATTTGGGAATGGTTTTTTGGCACATGGCAGATGCTTTTCATTGGAGTTGTTTCATTTCAGCTGGTCAATTCGATGGCCAGTTAATTGCCCAAGCACTGAATATCCTCCTGTGTGGTTTTATTGGGACAGAACCATTTTGTTTCCAAGTTGTTTTTCCTTTTGACAGCGTGTGCAAGAGTGTGGAAGCACAGCACTGGTGTGTGACAGCTTTACTGGGCCCTTAGAGCAAAGCAGAGTGTGCAGTGAGTGTTCTCCTTGTACTCTGAAGTGAATGTGCCCATTTACCTTGGGAAAGAACATACAATTCATCTCTTCTTGAACAGATGAACCGAAAAGGGAGAAATAAATGCAAAATATATGAACAAAGTATGTATAACTTAGTCAAAAGGCACTTTGCTTTGTGAGTGCTTACTCAAGTATAGCCTTCAGCTTTTTATTAAGCTCAGTATTCACATGCAAGCCTAATGCTTACAAGGGTTTTTTATCACCTTTTTGATGATAAAATAGATGTCAGTCATTGGTAAATGTGCTTGGTTTGGACTTGTTTACTGCTCCTCAGAGCTCCTGCTTCAGGGTGGGAGGTGGACAGAGGGTTCTGCACCAGCTGTTTTAAACCCTGACTGAGCAACTATTGACTACCTGCTTTTGTCGAGAGAAAAGGTGAAAATAGAGTCGGGTTGCTTTACTGCAGGAATTTGGCAAAAACCTCCAGGTTATTGATTGAAGAATGATCCATAAAGATTGATTTGCCAATTTTTTAAGGGGTTTTTTTTTCCTGTTTGCAGTCAAAATCCTGTCTAGGGGGTTGGCCATTCCTGTGCATGTGGAGGTAAATTAGGCACTTCTCTAATTAAACAATAATGCCAAAAGCTTTGCAGAGGTTTCCTCTTTAATAATAGATTTTTTTTAGATCCAAAATGAGCTCTGTACAGAACCTTGGACTTGAATTTCGTGTAAGGAGAGATAAAGGAGCTCCTGTGTGGGCTGCCAGTTTGTGTTTACTGTGGAAATAACACCTTTGAGGTATTTTTTTTGAGAGACACGGAACCAGAATCGGGACTGGGGTTATTTCTGCTCGATTCCAACAGTCACGGTCTCTTTTAGCTTGAAGAATTAGATTCTTCAGGTTTCAAGTTAGGTATCAACAGTTTTCTCTCCATTGCTACAGAAGGAGGAGGTTGGAGTTTCTTCATTTCCTTTGAAGCAGTTTTTAATAGAGAAGAGGAAGTCCAAAGAGAAGAATGAGCAGCAATTTGATTCTTCTGCTTCAGGACCAATGTTGCCTCTCAGAATGCTTAATGGATGATAAAGAGTTTCGTTGGTGACCCT